>PVJL010000259.1:0-305530 GCA_004026885.1 Lyroderma lyra | reverse complement strand
AATAAGTTGACAAGGAGGCGGTCACCATGGACGCCTGGGCCTGGCTGAAGGTATCCCCCACCACGTTCCCTTCCCAAGGCTGCACAGAAGGCACAGGTAAAATGGGGTGAGCTCCTGATTTACGGCACCCACGGAGTCCCCAGCAGCCCTGGCATCCGAGGAATGCCTGCTCCTGTGTGATATACTGCTGCCCTGGGCTGGCCAGACAGCTGGGGGGGATGCCCGTGCCTGAGTCCAGCCCTCGGCTAAAATGCTGACCCACGCTGAGATCTCCTGGGTGAGAGGATTAGCACTCGGGGTGTCCTCACGGCAAATGTGTCCTCTGGAGGAAGCCGAGTCCACGGAGGGCGGGGAGCCGTGCTGCCCTGGCCTGTCTGCCCTCGCCTTGAGAATGTATTTTGGTGTCAGTGATCGGCTGCACCTGCTGTCCCAGAAACAGGTCTGGAGCAGGCCCAGGGTGCTCCCGCCTCAAGGCAAAAGTACCCTTACTTTGCACAGCCCCAGATCACCCTGGGCAGGCCCGAGGCGTTGGCACCGAGGTGCCGGCAGAGTGCACTGGGAGGCGCAGACAGTGGTAACGCGGCCCCGTGCCTGAAGAGGTCCAAATTCTTGGGATAGGGGAAGGGGGTGGCTGAGGACAACATAATCCAGGGGGCAGAAAAGAAACCAGAGAAGCAAGTGCTCTGGAGAGCGTGATAAATCGCCCGAGCTATTCTTGTCCTCGGTCAGAAAGGCTACACGGAGGAGACCCTTCTAATGGAGATCTCTTGTACTTAATCCTCCTACTTTCTCTGATTGCCTTCAATCAATCACAGACTCGCACTTCCTTTTCAATCGCCGTCTTCCACAGGAAGAGTGACGCCGAAGTGACAAGCAGATGTTCTGGAGAGGCCACAGGCTGTCCTCATGCTAGCACTGATTCCTTAACCCACTTCGTGGTGCAGCCCAGGTGACCAGGCCTTATGCTCCAGCAGAGGCCAGACAACCACGTCCCTGCGGGCCCGACACGGCTCACCGCCTGTTTTTGTGAATAAAGTTTTATTGGAACTCAGCCATGCTCACTAGGTTACGCATTATCTGTGGCAGCTTCGGTGCAACAACGGCATAGTTGAGTGGTTGCAACGGAGAACCCCAACACTGAAAACATTTACTATCTGTCCCTTTACAGAACGGTTTGGTGATGGGTGAGGAACCCAGAGCATAGAGAACATAGTTCAGGACTCAGACAGATCTGGGCCTGCGTCCTGCTTCTCCCACCTACTACCTGCATGGCCTCAGCTGAGTAAAGTTACCACGCTTAGTTGCAGTGTATTCCCTGTAAAGGGGGATAATAGCATTGTCTACTTTACCGAATGACACGAAGATGTGAAAAGTGGTCATACAGAGCCAGGGTTTCATTTAAACTCACAAATACCGTCCTAATTATTATTCCCACTCTATAGGGAGAAATGATCTTAGATGTCAGGAAGTGAGCAACACCAATAGGCCACCGCCACCCTGCTCACCAACGTGGCGTCGGCACCTCCCTCCCCCACCCCCATCCTCCCAGACGACGCCAGGAAAGCAAGACATCACGTGACTGACCAACACTGGCCGTTTTCTGGGATGTGCTTACATTTGGAACTTGAAGGATGTCCCAATAGATCATGTGAACAAGGGAGATAGGAACACTGGTTCTAAGGAAGTGGGAACTTCCTTGAAATGTCCCTTTCCTTTGTCCTCTGAACCCCAACACTTGGCACGGTTGGATCCTCGCCAGCAGGGACGTCCATCCACCCTTTCCCGGCAGAGCTGGTGGGTGGGTGTTGGGCAACCCGTGGTGCTGGGCCCCTAGGAACTCAGGGGGATGGGGGACCAGGGCTGCAGCTGGGGGCATGGCAACAAGGGCAGTGCCCTCCACTGGGGCTAGAGACAGTGTGAAGGAAGCATCAGCCCCCACTGAGTTCCCAGAGGGCAAGGTCCTTGTCGTCCCCATGCAATGCAGATACTATTACTGATAACAACAACAGCCGACATTTGTTAATTCACTCTTGCCCGGTGCTGTGTGAAGCCCATTTTACTTAATAATTCTCATAATAAAGTAGTGTAGGTATTATTATTTTTCCCACTTTTCAACTGAGAAAACTGATGTTAGATGATTTGTTTAATGTATTATAGGAAAGAGAGCCAGGATTCTATTCAATACGGTATCTGGCCCATAAAAAGTGCTTAATATGTACTTTTTCAAATGGATGGCTAGATGGATGGATGGACGGGTGGATGGATACATGGAAGAATGGATAATGGAGTGACGTGGGTCTGTCTGATTCTTGGACGTGTGCTCTTTACCACTGGGCACCTCTGTCTCTTCTTCATCTTTGTACCCCGAGAACACAACACAGGGAGAGGTACTAGGAAAGGTCAAGAGATTGGAGTCACAGAGACCAAGGCTTCCCCGAGGTCTGCCACCGGCTGGGTAAGCTACATCATCTATAACATAGAGATAATGAGATCTACTCGTGGGGTTGCCATGAGAATGGAGATGAGGAAAGGTAGGTGGATGATAGATAGATAGAGAGATAGAGAGATGGATAGATGGATAGATGAATAGATACAGATGAAAGAAGCTGAGTGGATGGACGGATGGATGGATAAGTGGATAAAGCATGTTACTTAGTGACTACAAGACAATAGGTGGTCAACAAATGGAAGCCACCATTAATGATCATGTCATTAATGGCACCCATGTCCACCCTTATCACCACCCTTATTCTTTTAGATGTTTCTGGAACAAATGCCATTTTACAGGTTCATATTTTTGGGACTTTTTCCCGGCTTGCCTTTGGGCAGATCATTCGCATTCTGCTGAGGGTGAAGGCGGTGACCAGGGCCTGGTTGCAAGACAGAAGGGGTACCCCTCCATGTTTCAGACAGAGTTTCTCTGCCCGCCAGTCGGCAACCTTTGTCTTTCTTCCCCCTTATCTCACGGATCCTAAAAGACGTTGTAAAGAACTTGGCAGTCAACTCCAAATTCTCAAAATATCCTGAGGGAAGAGCAGAGGGTTAGACAACGGACTTCCAGACACTTTCACTTAGGTGGTCAGCTTTAACCCTCACTGCAGATTTCGGGGCGTTTGGTATTTTTCCCACCATACACACATAAACACCTAAATATGAAAGTGAGTACGCATTCCTTCCCTCCCATTTTCTTGTCCAGTCCCCGTGCTCAGGGTGTGCACCACATTGTCACATCTTGGGAGAAAACACCTATGGACTATCGCCTCCTCTCTGGAGTTTTCCTCTCAGGAGGGGGGAAAGATGGCTCATTTCTCTTGCAAGCCCTGGATATCTACATGCCAACAAGATGACTGAAGGCAGGAGCAGTCCCTGGACCCCAAATCTGAAGCAGACAACAGGGACATTTACCATGACAATGAGTGTTCCATGAACTTGACTCCTCCCCACCACCCAGGGTAAGTGCTGGAGAGATGAAGGCACCCCAGGCCTCTCACAACAGGGAGGACACGATTCCATCCTCTCATTGCCTCTTGCCTTGGTACAAATGTCCAGCAGATATTTCCCTCTGCAAAGAGCTGGGGAAACCACAAAAAGGAACTCATGGCTTTGCCAAACAACCCCAGACCAAATAACAAGGAGAGAGAATGCATCCGCAGGCCACATAACAGCCCGGACAATGCGGGGCATGCGGACCTGAGCCACTCCCCTGAGCTCGGGCTTGGGGAAAGGGCACAGGGCAAAAGCGTGTCTTTATGACATTATTGATCAATTCTCCACCTGCAGTTAAAAACCAGGCCCAGACAGACAATAAAAATAAGTGCTTAACTGTATCACAAGCTCTGCCGGCTAAAATGGATTTTACACTTAAAGATACAGCTGATCCGGGCGAAGGTCTTAATGGCATTTTTGAGTTTTAAATTTAGAAAAAAAAAATCACATCTTTGAAAAAATTAAATGAGAAATCACCGATGTTGCTCTTTGAGGGGTTCTGCTCGTAACATCTACAGACCCAGGGGAGCGGGGTTTATGGTTTATAAAAGCATCGGGTCGGGGGAGGAGTGGACACAAACGACTCCTGCGTAGAGACGAGCGTTGCCATGTCTGCGAGGACAGGCAGGAAGGGACAGGAGGGCACAGGCGAGAGGAAGCTGTGCACGGAGCATGTCCCTGAAGGAGGAAAGCAGGGGAGAGGGGGAAGTGCAGAGGAAACAGGAGGAACGAAGTTGGGCGGAAAGGCCTAGAAACCCTTGCCCTTAAGTGGAGATCAGCGCTTAACCCTGCCTCCATAGCTTTGCAGATGACGAGGAATAATTCCACCGGAAACCGGAACGCGGTTTAGTGTTTACTTCTTGGGGGGAAATTATCCCTCCTGGTTTATTCCTAATGGCAGTTATAAAAATACCGATATTCCCTGACAAGGGTACAGATTATATAACCTCTGCGTTTCTATCCCTCATGCATATTACTTAGGTGGTGAGCGATGGCTGAGAGAGTGGCTGGGTGGACAGATGGACAAAAAGAGCTAAATTCACAGGCAAAGCGAAGGGCTCACCGCTTCTCGGGTACTTTCTGCCAAGTGTCGTTGTAAGTCTGCGGTGGGTCCCCATAGCGGCCCAGTGAGGCTGGCGAAGAGAGACAGCGACAGGGAGAGACAGAGAGGCTCGGATGTGAAAAGCAACCGGCCCAGATCGCAAAGTCTCAGTCCGGCCGTCTGATGCCACACCACTTTTTGCTCCGGGTGCCACGCTATCTCTGGTTATTTACTTACTGTCGTCGGTGAGGGAGGAAAGCCTGGAGCACAGCTATGACCCAGTCTGCCTTCTGGAGGCGAGAAGGGCCCACCCAACACCGGGAAGTCTGAGGATGAGATGCCTCACTACCCCCAGCCCGAGATGTATTCAGAGCATGTGGAAATATTGGGTGGGGGGACATCTACAATCAAAGCGGGGCGATCGGCTATGATCTAAATCTAACAAGTGCCCTTGCAATTAGAAACATGTGGACTGATGCCATGGAGATCAAAGCATCTACCAGGCTTTTAGGCACCTTGCTGGCAGCAGAGCTGATAATGGCCACACTGCTGACCCCCAAGATAAAGCGGTGCACACAATGGCTTCACCAGGCATCCCAACCAAAGCATTCACAGAAGTCTCCTCCCCAGAGTGCTGTGCAGCTCTGCTGCATCCCTTCTCTTCATGGCATCTCAAAAAGACCTTGGACTTGAAGTTAGATAAACTAGAAGGAAACTCACATTTATCGATTGCCGGTATCTTGTTGAGTATATTAGGTTATTTCTTATAACTATTTGCTTTTTATTATTATTTTTTTAAGTTAAAAGATATACATAAGGGTATCTCCATAGGAAGGAACTTTCTGGGGTCCTGGAGATAGTCTATGTTGTCATAAGGGTGTGGGTTCTGTGGGGTGACACGATTAGTTAAAATTTTACAGCTAAGATTTATGCACTTCAATGTACATGAGCTTCACCTAAGTAACTGCAAAAATGAATGATGATAGGGTGGGGGTGGGGAATAAAACAAGAAGGGCAGAATGTTAATCATTATTAAGCTGAGGGATGATTCTATGTGGGTTATACCTGCAGGCAGAATTCTCAGAGGACCTCCAATGACCTGCACATTTGTCTCATCCACTCCCCTTGAGTGGGAGTGGGACCTGTGAACACCCTGGAATGTCATTCCTGTGACAATGTTACGCTATGTGGAAAAGGCTGCTGCAGATGTAATTAAGGTCCCCAATCAACTTGACTTGGAGTTAATCAATGGGGAGATTATTCCTGGTGGGCCAGACCTCATCAGTGACCACTTGGACATTGATTTAGGTCTTCCCTGAGCTCAAAACACTTCACCTTGCTGGTCTTGAAGAAACACGCCTCCACAGGTTCTACAGCTGGAAGAAATCCAATTCCACCAACCATGTGAGCTTGGAAAAGAACCTCCAACTTCAGATGAGACCCCCTTGACGACAGTCTTGTGAGACCCTGAGCAGGGAACCCAGGTAAGCCAGGCCCGGACTCCTGACCAATGGAAACTGAGATCATAAATGGCAGGTGTTTCAAGCACCTAAGTTTGTGGTGACTTGTTCCATGACAGTAGGCAACTCATGCAACACGACTCAGTTTACTTTGTGTATGTTTGAAATGTTTCCAAACAAAAAGTTAAAAGAAGACAATTAAATAAAGTGTATGTGGACACTTGAGAGCATGAAGAGCAGTGTTTCTGAGTGTGGACAGAGATTTTTGTCCTGACTCTACTTTCTTTCACTGTCATCTTGGCAGATTTATTGCTCCTCTCTGACCCTCAGTTTTTCATCTTCAAAACTCCTAGGATAGTTTGAAGGTAAAACAGGAGGATTTGGGTATTCAAAGTGCATGGCAATGTTAGGCAAGGGGACAGATACCACTGTGATGAGAAGAATGACAAGATGACAGTGAGTGAGTGGATGTGGAGTCACGTGGCTGAGGGCTCCTGTCACCGATTTCCTGTCTAACCTTAGGCAATAAAGTCTGTCATCTGTGCCTTGGTGTCTCCATCATTGAATTTTTTTAAAATGTGATTTCCTGTAAGTGCTCATGTGTGCAGGCCCGAGGAGAGCTGCCATAGAGATTCACATTACTGTTCATGGTCATCTTAAAGGTCTTTTCTTGGCTTCTTACTCCAAAAGGTCAAGTGCAACTCACACCCGTCACAGGTGATCATCCCCACCTCCAGGACATCAAGCATTTCTGACAAGGCCAACAGAAGTTTCCAGAGCACTGCAAGGCAAGAAGGGAACAAGGACACTAGCAAAGGGAAGGGCTCAGAGAATGAGCTGCTGTAATTACTTTAATTTGAACTTGGCAATGACCAGAGCTGTCAAGGACACTCCTCTTCTTGGGAAAAAGGTGTCGTAGGATCATTTTAATGACCATAAGGCCCTCTGTTGTGCATTGTAGCTGAAAGATGCCACTTCAGAAGTCACAAGCCCCAGGACTGTGGGCTCTGGGATGGGCACAGATGAAAATCTGGGTGTGATGTGTTGGACCCACAACTCCCTGTGGTTGTTCTGTCACCAAGTGGGCCAGGATCAGTCAGACAGAGTTTACAAAGCAGGAAAGAGCCCAGCTTTTTTGAGCCTCTCTTCCCGCATTAAAAACAAAACAAAACAAAAAAACAAAAAACCTACCTTGAAAACCTTGTGTTCACACAAGGAGGGCAACCGAGAATTCACTGAGTTCCTACCACGTGCCCAGTATGGCCAGGTGGCTCTGTGTGTACTCAGCTCCTTAGTATTCCCACGACTGGACTTACTTTAGTCTTCCTGGTTTTCCCTTCACCTTGGACTCCATTTATTTGCATCTCATTTGTTGTGTGAGTTTTTACATCTTGCCTGAAATTCATTGTGGAATGAAGTGATTTATTAAAAAAATTAAACAAATAGTCATGACTTATTTTTTTATAGATAAGAAGTCTACTGCTTAGACAATAATTTGCCCAAAGCCTTGGAGTGACCAAGTAGTATAGCTGAAATTCCAAATGTGAAGTATCAAAACTTCCAAGCCTTCTCTCACCTCACCTGCCCTACAGTGTGTAATAGCCAATAATAATCACAGCTAACTCTGAGAACCTTCTAGGTGCCTTCCATGCATTACTGAGTTCGTACTTTACAACGAGTCCACAAGAAGGATTTTTATTTGTCCCCTTTGCAGATAAGAGAAGGAGCCAAAGCCTAGGAGGCTTAGGAACCTGCCTAAGGTCATGTGGCCAAGAATAAGGGACCTGGAACTTGAGACCAGGCACTTTCTTGCCAAAGCCTGCACCGTACACAGCTATGGAGTTCCATCAAAGACAAGCGAAAACAACGTCATCAGCTACAGTAACATGCAGTGCGGTGAGTTTTAGCAGCAGCAGTAGTGGGGCTCTTTCCAGACTCTATTAGCCTCTTTATTATCTTGCAGTGTACCATCCCACCATAATGGTGTACCATCCCTATGTACTGTCCCAGTGTACCCAAGTGTCATCTCCGTGTACCATCTCCATGTCCCATCCATATACAAGGTCTGATGAGTAAGTTCACAAACCGTGCACTTACATTGGCAGCACTGTACACACAACTCCGTAAGGTGACATAACCTTGGTGTATCTGTGTCTCACAGCTGTGTTCGTGTCGACGTGTGGTGGTGTCTTGATGAGTGGCATTCACTAGTGTTGTTGTGTGTTTCTTGTGCTGTCTCAAGAATGTCGGAGCTTGAATTGGAGCAATGAAACAAACACTAAATATCTTGTTAAACTTGGCAAGAGTGGAAGGGAAATCAGGGGCATGTGAGTCCAAGTTTATGAGGATAATGTCATGAAGAAAATGGCAGTGTACACATGGATTAAATGTTTTTCTGAGGGGAGAGAAAGCGTCACTGATGAAGAGAGGTCAGGGCAACCAGTAAGGAACAGAACTGATGAAAACATTGTAAAAATTTGTCAAATTGTGTGTCAAAATCTTTCGACTGACTGTGAGAAGTATGGCAGACCTGCTTGTGGCAGGGACCAGCGAATGAGTAAGTTACTTTTAAGACTTGCCTTGACTCTTCAGTTCCTCTCTTAGGTTCCTACTTGAATGGAATTTGCCAGGGAGGGGCTGTCTCTATAGATTTCAATGGCTGCACTTGCAAGGGATCAACCCCCTGCTGACAGCAGGTGACTTCAGTCTCTCTCCAGCCTGACTCTGAGAGGGAGACAAGCCAGCAGTGCAGGCCTTTGAAAACTCATCCTACCCTACATCCTAGACAGGGTTTCCTATTTCCTTCACAGCAAAGGAAGGAAGGAAAAACGGTATGTTAACAAGGTCTGTGCTGGTGCTTTTACATCAGTGATTTCATTTTGTTGTCGGCTGGCACTGTTGACCCAATTTTAGAGATAAAAAAGAATTGATGGTCAGAGTAATTGTCCACTGGCTTAAAGCACAGGGCTAGTTAGGGATGGGGCTGGGATTTGAACCAGGTCTTTATGGTGCAAATGCCCACAGCCCTGTACTACTTCACATGGGTGTTGATTGGCAAAGTGATTAGGGGGCTGGCTGCTGGTGAGAAAGGACACCAAGGTCCCTACAATTGGAGGAAGCCCATGGAAGCCCATACTTACTTCCTCCCTCGAGTCAAGCTGTAGTGTGTAAGATTAATAGAATCTTTGGCCTGCCCCCAAATACATCTTGACTGCATTGCGTGGTCCATCTGAGATACCACCTCTCAGAACCTCTATTTCAGACACGATAAACGTGTGAATACCTGCATGCTGGAGCCAGTGTGTTGAACACCCACACAGAAGGGACTGCTCAGATTCCCCAATTAGTAGCATGTTGTCCGTTTCAATTCTTTTCCAGGTGAAATTGGGCAGGCGGAAGTCTCAGCTGAGGTGAAAGACATTTTTCCCCCCACACTTTTACAAAATACATTTTTAATTGGTTTGGATTTTAAAATTAAACAAAAAAAAAGCCAACTCCAAGTACAAACCGGTGTGACCCAGATTGGGACAAGCAAAGGAGAAAAGGGAAAGGAAGGGGGAAGATGTTTGTCCTACAGGCCATGGGTCAAGAGGTGCACGTCATTATGCAGGAGAAAAGGTGCCCAAGGCCAGGTGAAGTGCTATGGTTTGTACCCAGCACCCAGATACTCTGTTAGATTCCACTGGGAGGAGAGCACAGGAGGACAGGAGGTGTATGTGAGATCGAATCCCAGGGGCCAAGCACGGAGCAGCAATTAGGCAGGGCTGGTTTGGAGGTGTGAGGTCAGTGTACCAAGAACCAAAACCTGTGTCTCAGCCAAGCATGGGCATGGAGGACAGGTTTAACAAAGGCCACTAGGTGTTCACCAAACCTCATTTCCCTTTCTTCCGGGGAAAACAGCTGGACTACATTTCCCAGCATCCCTTGCCATTAGCATAGGGTCATGTGACTTGGATCTGGCCAATAGAATGTGGGGGAGGTAAAGGATGCCATTTCCAGCCTGGTCCATAAACATTTCCCACTTGACCCATTTCCTTCTCTTTCTCCATCTGCTAGCTAAATAGAGAGGACAATAGGGATCTAGGAAAATGATAGAGTCACACAATTCAGTCCCTGAAACAGCATTTGAACCCAACTAGAAACACCCTCATTGAATTTGTCTCATAAAATGTTGAATGTTGTCTGCATAAAAATTCTCTCTCTCTGTGTGTATGTGTGTTTGCAACTATTAATAGTAACCTACCTTACCATAACAAGATGGGAATATCAAGTGCAAAGTATCGCACTGAGATTAAGGACTGGCCTGGGGAGATTTAGGGTGTTTAACAAGATAAGGAAACATGAAGTGGTGAGGTTGGTGGAACAAACCAAGTGAGCTCCAAAGGCAAGTGTGGAAGTAAGGGTGCACGTCTGGGGTGTCTGGGCCTAGCCACCGAGGCACTACACTAAAGTCATGTAGACCCCCCACATGTGCTCTTCTCCCTGAGAATCTCATCTATCTCCTCCGTCTCCTCCCACACTATCTCTCTTCATCAGCACCACGGATGTTCCTCCCAGTTCCTAAGCATGTCCAACATGCCAGGCCCAGCACCACACAATTACCCTCTGCAGGGTAACTATCTACTCTTGTTTTGCACATGAGAAAAGCTAGCCTTAGACCACTTTAAGTGATTTGCCCAAATTCATCATGACATAAGCTCTGCCAGCCAAACTTTAGAAACTGGCTCTTGACCTCTGTGCACTGTCCCAGTGTACCCACTGTGAACACTGCCTAATCTCAGCACACACCAATCAGGCCTCTTTACCTCCTCCTGCCCCTAACAATCCTACCTATCCTTCCATCCAACCATCCACCATGCATTCATCCATCTATCCATCTGTCCGTCCATCCATCCATCCATCCATCATCCATCCATCCATCCATCCATTTATTCACACACATATTCTGAGTTCCTCCTGCAGCCCAGGTCCTATGCCTGCCCTGGCACCAGCACAGTGAGCGCTAGAAGGAGTGCACCTTGAGAAGCTGGAGGGACAGTCACAGGAAGGTCCCACCATCGAAACAGGGTGTGACATGCTCAGACTTTGGGGAAGGTATTTTGACATAGAGCAGAAGGTCATCCTAGACCTGGGGGAAACTGAAGACAAAGGATGGAAGGGGAAAGCAGAAACTGCTGGGTCAGGGGGTCGGGTCTGTGAAGGACCGTGACAAGAAAAGGAGATGTGAAAAGTGTTTATAACAGCAGAGGGCTGGACACATGGACAAGATGCTTATTAAAGGGACTCGACCAACTTCAGTTTGGAGCTAGATCCATCCTGGTTGCTAACAGCTCCTCCTCTTAATAAGGGAAGACCATGGTCATATGACAGTTTCATTTCCCTCAGGACATTCTTGGCACTTTCCTTCCTCTCTTCCCCCCTCCCCGATATCTGGGGGTTCATTTCCTCCTGCAGGGGTAGTGTGGCATGCGAAATGTTGGCATCTCTCCAGCATTCCAGCCTAGCAGCAGCCTTCCACCCCCAACCTGAAGTCTCTGTGAGGATGCAGAGATGGGAAAATCAGCGACCTGGGCTTTTACAAAACCTGAGCTGGCTGCTGGATGCCAAGCGATGCTATCAGTTGATTAAAACACAGCCTGCCAGCTTCCTGCTTGATAAGAGGGAGTGCAGTCTGCCGGGGAAGCCTCCAGTCCATCACCTGGGTCAGCGCCTGCTCCTTCCCACGCGTCACCAGACTTCACACGCTCATTTTCACGCGGCAGGGAGTGCAGCACCCAGGACACTCACAGGGAGGCTGCCAGCACCCCGCTGGGCCGAGCTGCCTCTCACTGTGGACCCAGTGAGAGGTATAGGAGATGCTGTGGACTTCTCAGAGGGCATGCCAGGCCCCATAAGGCATGCATCATTCCTTCTTCCTGCCTCTGACCAATAAACGTGCATCAGGACCTCTGTGTACAAACAGCATGGGAAGCAACAGAGATACAGTGGGGCTGGGAAGGGAAAGGAAAGGAGTGGGGAGGGGAGAGGAAGGAGGGGCGGGACAAATCCGTGGTCCATGCTCTCACAGAGGAGTGTACACACTGGTGAGAGGAAGAGGGACACAGTGCTGTGAGAGCACATCCTGGACAGGAGTGGCCAGGTCATGAGGCTTGATAGAGGAAGTGACAAGTGACAATGAACTTAAGTGTTTTTCTCTGTTCTAGGAAAGGTAACAGCCATGCAAAGATCCTGCTACAACAGGTAGATTATGGGTTCACTTCACTCAAAGGTCCGTAGGGCTGTGGTAGAAGAGAGAAAGCGGCCACACCCGGCAGGATCTGGGGCTAGAAAAGCAGAAGGGTCTTGGGGCCCAGGAGGAAGGCTCAGCTCTCCGTCCTAGTAGTCGTCATGTCGTTAGACAAGCAGAGCGGCCTGCGTGTCATCCCCCTTGTGCCATCTCCTGACTGGCTTGCAGGTGGCAAAGCAGGAATGGGAGGTATCCCTCAGGGACCAGTGGCTATAGGGATGGAAGAGGTGTGCTGGGTGGGGGTGAAATGGCAGGTTGTGATGAGAAGATTCAGGAAAGAAAGGGCAGCCCGCAGCCGCCGGACATCCCCTGGGCAGCTGCCATTCGCTGTCTCATTTAACCAGCTGGCGTCCTTGTTGGAGGTCTAGTTTTGACCCCCATTGTTCCACCGGGGGACATTGAGGGCTTAGGGACCTGCCCACTGCCCTGCAACAAGCAAAGAACAGGACCATGGTGGGACTCTAGGTCCCCCGAGAGCCAGATGAATCCCCTCCTCATTAGGCAACCCACGGTGGGGCCAAGGGCGGGGAAGATGTTTGTAATTCCTCTGAACTTGTGACTCTGCTCACCACTTTCACCAGGTGACCTCCTGCTTCTCCCTGTGCTGCAACCAGTGCTCAAGAGCCCCGGGCCCATGGTGGCTGACAAAGGAGAGAACAGGTGGAGAACCTCAGAGCGACTCAGCCCTTTTGAACACAAACACGTCCGCGGGGCGTTCCCCGGGGCCAAGGCCTCACCAACGGTCAGTCAGGTTCATGGTCTCCGCGCTAGGTCCCTGCTTGGGTGGGAAGGGCAGAGGCCCGCCCTCCAACTCAAGAAGGGGTGCTGGAAGCAGACTCCCATAGAAAATGCCCTGGGGTGGCCTGGGTCAGGGGTCTGCCATGAAGCTGGTGATGACACGGCCTGGTCACTGCAGGTCTGGGGCCAGTTCTGATAGCGGGTGAGGCTACTACCACTGGCCCCTTAGTGACAACATTCCACAGCTGGAGTAGATCAAGCTGCTGGTGTCCAGCGAAGAGGGAGGAAGTGTGTGTGTGTGTGTGTGTGTGTGTGTGTGTGAGAGAGAGAGAGAGAGTGTATTTTTATAAGAAGCTACTTAGCTAGGAAAAGAACCTGTAGGCCTGGCCAAACAGAGGCAGCAGACACGGTGCTGTTAAACAGAACGTAGCATCAGGAAGACCTGGATGGGAACCTTGCATCTGCCACTTACCAGCCCCACGACTCTGGGCAAGCCACTCAACTTTCCTGAGCCTCAACTTATTATCTATAAAAATGGACACAATACATCCTTGCCCTAAAAACGTTTATGCAAATGAAACCAAATAATACATAAAAGAATTTGGTAGGAGACCTGGCATACAGTAAACACTCAGTAATAGTCAGTTTTCTCCAGAAACAGGGATCTCTTCTTCAAAGCCTATAAAACCCACCTCTGCCACTGATGAGCTGTGTGACTCTGAGCAAGTATCTTAACCTCTCTGTGCCTCAGTCTCCTCCCATATAAACAGAAACAATGACAATATACACCTCATAGGGTTGAGAAGTGATAGAGTTAATACATTTGGAATGCGAAGGCAGTGACAGGTACACAGTAAGCATTGCTCTTTCCATCTATACCACCCATGTATTGTTTTATGAGTAGTTATTATTATTTTTAAATCGATGGGCTGCATACTCCTTGGAAACCAGGGCCAACATTTATCTTCTGAGATGCTCTCTTAGAATCTCACACATGATAAAAGTGCTAAAAATTGTGTGCTGATTGATTATTCATTGAATTCAGTCCACGACACAAGCTGACAATCTGAGACATGAAAACTTTATACAAACCAGGCTTTTTAATCTCTCGTGAAATATTTTAGATCAGGTGATTCAAAAGCATCATTAAACTTGCACTGTGTCCTCTCTGAACGGCGAGATCTGCCAGGTCCCTCCTGAGCCTTCCCTCCCTCCCAAGGACGTAATACCACTGAAAGCAGCACGCAAATTTCGTGTCTGTCTGGCCAAACAAACGCAAGCTGAGAACCGTCCATGACGCCCAGAGGCTGGCAGAGAGCATATGAACGAATTACCAAATTAGCAGAAACAACTTTTGCTGAAAAATTAATAAAATATCCATCTGATGATGCACAACTGATGAAACTCCATGGTTTCCTGCAAACAGGAAATCTGGACCTCTGTAGAGAAGGGGGAGGAATTTGGGAAGCATTTATTGATTGCTCCAACACACACCACAGAGAAAAGAAAAGGTCAAGAGAGATAATAAACTCTGATTACAGAGTGTCTCACATGACTCTCTGATAACTATCACTTCCCTGCTCACCCATGACCTTCCCTTGCCAGCTCAGGGTCCTCTAGCTCCATTCTGGGCTCATCTCTCTTGATTTTTAGAGACAGCAGTATAGTTATCGGCAAGAGCAGCATTTCTGGCCCGCCTGTGATTCAAACACAATCCGCCGCAGAATAAGAAAAATGAAGTTTACATAAGACAAATCAAATAAACTTTTCCGAAATGGGTATTTCCAACTGATGTTTGGAAAAAAAGTTTTGAAGGTGATATTATTATTATATATTCACTTTGGTGATTTTAATGGTTTTTTATAAAACCTCAGGACAATCTGAGAAAATACAGATGGAGGCCATATGTTTATCATAACAAAAACGTAAACATAAAATTCTGCCACCCGAAGACTTCTGCTGGCGCTCAGGACCGAGGTCACAGGAAATACAAACCTTGTGAAATAGAACAAGATTCTCCATCATAAGATGGTTCTATGGATCCAGATACTTAGTGCTGATTCGACCAGATTAAATCGCCATGCTACAGCAGGACTTATCAGTACCTTCAATATGCTACTTACTGATGAGCATTATAAATCTCCACGATGGAGGTAGAGTATGAAATCCTTTTTAAGTTCATTTGATCACCAGCTGTCCTCTGCATCATTTAGAAGAATCATTAACTATTGTAAAATAAATAAATCCTTATTGCTACTCACTCTGGGTGGGCTAGAGCTGCCTGCATGAGAAATCATCTTTACCACAAACCAATGCTTGTTGCTGCTCTCAGGTCATCTGACTAAGTCTTGGAAGGGTCCCTCCACCTCCCACAAAGCAGACTTTGAGTCAACCTGTAAGCAGCCCATCCTAAATATGCTGCCCAGATTAATCCAGTGATGCTCACTTGGCATGAGGGGGTAAAAGCTATAGTACCCCTCTCCTTTTTGCAAAGAACATCTAAAAGTCCCCCCGAAACATTGTTTCATACACTTTCAGTAAGACCTTTTAACCACGGACCTTTTGGTTATATGTGGTCATATATTTGGTTATAGAACATCCAGCTTTCAATGCTAAGTTAATGATGAGATGACACCAAAAAACAAACAAACAAACAAACACATCCTGTGGGACTCCATTTGCATGAACTTCAAATCAGACAAAGCAAATCTGATGAATCATGATAGAAGTCAGAACAGTGGTTACTTAGGAGAGGTGTCAACTCAAAAGGGACATGAGGGACCCTTTTTTGGGTGCTGGGAATATTCTAGATTTCAATCTGGGTGGTGGACACTTGGGTGTAGGGTTAGGTAAAAATTCATGAACCTATTATGCACTTAAGAATTGTGCATTCACTGCATTGTACACCTCAATAAAAAAAATAAATGAAAAAGAACTGAAATGACTGAAAGAAGGCCTTTCCTCTGTTTGGGGCAACTCTAAAGTGACTTTTAAATGAAGAAATAGAACAAGAAGCCCTTTTATCTATTTGAATCTACTCCAAAGATATAATTCTCAATGCACACTTTGGGGGGAAAATTGCATTTTATTACCCAAGATGCAAAAGGTTAATGTGAGGGGAAGGTAAAAAAAGAAGAAAAAATCTCACTGTCTACATTGACCTAATGCTTCTTAGATTCAGAAGACTTAATCACGGAGAGAACTCTGGGAGGCTTCCGAGCACCCCCAAAGCCACTAGGAACTGCTCCTGGCTCCAAGAGCCCCACTTCCTTGTTCCTGGTGGCAAAGAGCTCTGCTTGTGTCTTTGCATATGGATGACACTCTCCAGCCTGCATGTGAAATGAGAACGTTCCAGTGCAGAGAATAGGGCCCCTGTGCTCACCACGCTCGGAATGAGAAGACGCAAGGAAATTAGACAGCCTGTCAATCCACTTATTTGAGGGGACTGTGGTGACACATCAGTGGGAGAAGCATTTGCATTGAGAATTGGAAAGCAGAAGTCTCTGGACTCAAAACGTCTGTCCCTGGAGACCTGGAGTAGCTCGCTGGTGTGCCTGGCACTGCTGCTGCGGACCGCTCACCCTGCTCGTTCTCATTTGGAAGAGCAGGCAGAGAGGGCGCCGGGCTCTGTCTGGGCTCTGACATGTCCCAGCCACCCCCAAACCCCCGCTTCTTTTCCAGTTAGTGTCAAAACTAAAACCTGCTGTGAGGATTTTGGGAGCCAGCCTGGAGAATATCACCTTGTACTGGGTTCCAGAAATATTAGGTCCTCCTCCCTCAACCCCCTTCTCTTTGAGTGCAGAGAGAGAAGGCTCTGGGGTCAAGCTGGCTCAAATTTGAGCCTGATCTTGCCACTCAGTACCTACGTGACCCAGGGCAACATCCAGAGGCCCCAGACCCCTCCTCCAAATGGGAGGCTGCGTGTTGCATTGAACTAACCCCGGGGATGACACCGATAATGCTGGGAACAGGTTGAACATGATGTCTGGAATGAAGATTGTGCTCCTTACATTGTACCCTCCTATTACTATGCTATGATTAATATGATCACCGTATTAGATAGAAAAACTGAAGGAGCCAGCATTCAAAGGGAAAATCCATCTTGGCCATTTGTTAACTTGCACTTTGCATCTGGCTGAGGTGCCTTCGGACTGTGCACTGCACCTAGCACTCCCCCACCTTTCATTTATCAGCCTCTGAGAGAACCAATCTTCCCCCAACCACTGCAGGAGAGGCTCCTGGTGTGGTGCCTTAGGCAAGGTGAAGACAGGACCACCTCTTCTTCCAGACTTTATTACTGCCCTGTGGGTCTTCCAGTGCAGAGGACACTGCCGTGAACCAAAGGGAGGCATGAACTACTTCAAACTGACCGGTTCATCCCACTGATACAAGAAACCAGAGTACTGTGGGCAGCTCTTCAGACTCTCCCATCCATCCATCCCTCCATCATCCATTCATCCTTTCTTCCTTCCCTCTCTCCTTCCCTTCCTCCCTCCTTCCCCCTCCATCCCTCCTTCCATCCACACATCCATCCATCTGCCCCATGTACACTGCATATGTCGGATGCACCAATTCCTGTAATAAAAACGAGGGATACAAACGTGAGTGAGCCAGGATTCACAGAGAGCGCGCACATGGACGATTTCACTGCATGAAGTGAGGTCAATAGTCAAGCGAGGGGCTGTCCTATTGGAGAACAGGAGTACCTAACCCACCTAGGAGACCGGGGGAGGCTGCTTACAGGAAGAAATACCTCCTCGGACTTACAGAGTTGGGGAGAATGATCTAGGGAATAGTCAGCATGGCCAGAGGAACGGCAGTGAGAAGTCCAGTGTTAGATCCTGTGTAGAGCGGGAGACGAGAGCGGAGAGGGAGGCAGAGGGTCCGAGTCTGGAAGGAGCTCTGAGTCCGTGCTTCACTCCGCAGGAGGTGGGGAGCCGGCTGGGAGGGGTCCGTGTGCACGTGGTCAGATGAGCTTTTTCTTTTCTTTTTCTTTCTTTTTTTTTTTTTTTTTTTGGTATGTGGGTAGTTCCCTGACTGGGAATCGAACCCAGGCCATAGTGCTGACAGCGCCAGCGCCAAAGCCTTAAGCCACTACACCACCAGGGAGCTCCCAGATGAGCTTTTTCTGACAGTGACTCTGTGAGGGCAGGAGAGAGACAAGAGTGGTCCAGGTCTGTGCAGCGGCCAGAATCCAAAAAGTGATGATGGGCCTGGAGAGGAGGGCAGGCATCCTAGAAATGTTTGGGAGGCGGGGAGTGAGGTAGACCGGAGAAGTCAGGAAGGGTGAGCACCAGCCTCTCCTGCCGGTCCAGCTAGGAATGCTAGAGGAGGAGGAGGAGCTCGAAGGAAAGGTGAAATCAATTTTGAACGTGGGAGTCCACGTGTCCACATCTGCATGTGGCAAGGTAGACCAGTGGTTACATTTCAAGTCCAAAGCAGATATGAAAGTCAAGGAAGTGGATGAGGTTATGTGGACTGAAAAGATAAAAGGGCCAAGGATGAGCCATTGGGGAACCCTAATGTCTACACGGCAGTGATTCTACAGGGTTATCGACCGGAACTGCTGCCCATCTTCAAAGTATCTTGGACACGAGCACAGCTGGAAATCTCCCTGAGTCCTGATGGACTAGGCAGCCATGCAAACGAGGCAGTAATGAAGACACCACCCCAGAGACTCGGATCCATCAAAACTTTCTGTACCCGAGGAAACCCAAGACCTGTGTGGGCTGGGCGAGCATCCCGCAGAGATGCTGGAGAGGGAATTCCTCCGCCTGAAGGCACTGGCTGTGTCTGAAGACTCTCTCCGGTTCTAATTGGATAAATAAATTATGGTACACTCACACAATACAACTCACTGCGGCCATTAAAAAGAATGAGACAGATCATTGTGTACCGATAAGGAAAGATACTTCAGCTCTATAGTTAAGTGAATATAGAGACATACGCACACATACAAAAATACAACATAGATTTGGAGGAGCACACGCCAAACTGCTGGGCAGGAAGGGAAGGATTATGAGGTGCTTTCACTTGCTAAGTTAAGTGCATTACACTGTATAGGTATACGTTTCTTTGGTAATGAGAACAAAATGGTGACTATAAAGACATGAAGGCAGCGCAGTCCTGATCTTTTTAACTGGCCGGGGCCCACTGCTGGGCTGTCATATGCCCCAGCAGTGGTCAGCACGCAGGGCTCTCCGGCAGGGGGAGAGAGGGAGAGAGAGCAGGCATTGCGGTTTCACTGAGGATGTTTGATCGCATTATTGATGGCTGAAGAGTCCAACAGTGATAATGAGGGAAGCCAGAGGTGCACGTTGGAGAAATCATGTGGAGACCCAGGGAAAGTGGGCACTAAACTCTGTAAGTGGGAACATGCCACGCACTGCTCAAATTCGGAGCAGGCAGGAATGGAATGTGAAGGTGACATGGGGAGAGCAAGTAGTTTGACTTAAGAGAGGAGGAGCCAGGAGCTCACCAGGTTGACACGACGTGGGGCTGACTGTGAGCTCAGAGGGCAGGCCGGACAGCTTAGCGCGGCCGTGAGGACCAGACAGGAGGGCAGAGCCCACCGGGCAGGTGGGGGAGCCCAGTGATTGGGGAGCAGTGGCTGCCTCATGAAATTAAGCAGCACGTAGACATGAGGCTAGAACCCCGGGTCGGCCAAACGAACAAGCCAACAAAAGCCTTTCCCAGCATCTTAGTGCAAACCCCTCTTCAGGGGACACAACACGGGCCCGACTTCACAGCTCCGGGTCCCAACCAATTCTGAAGTCACCATTCCGGTCCCCCACTTGCCCCTAATGAAATCAATCACTGTCATTCCACTTAGGAGCTCGGGTTCCAACGCCAGTGGCCCCCGGCCTCCCGGCTGTAAAGGAGCCCGGATGCACGCCACCCAGAACACCTGACCACGAGCACGTAACAAAATAAATGACGTTCCGCTCGGGATGAGTAAATTAGGCCGAATGATGAACAATTTCTCTTCAGAGGATTTGCTTACCTAAACCCCATCAAACAAGCCCTGGAAAGTCTCGTCCTATCAGGCGGAAGCCTGCTCCTGGAGGCCTTGGGATGGCGCTGGCTAAGGAGTCAGGAAGTGGGTGATGGAGAATGCCTCCGTGTTCATCAGGGGCATTCGGACCTCCTCGGGCTGTGACGGCAGCCCCTCTGCCCACCCAGAGCTGTATATACAGCAGCCTCCTCGACTCCCCCCAACATTTTTAGTTTACTATTATTGTTATTTAACATAGACTGGAACAAAGAATGGGGTGGGGCAGAGAGACCAGCCTGCTCACCCCAACACAATTGATTCATTAATTAACTATTAACTAACTAATTAATTAAATGTCAAGCTTGAAGTATTTTCCCCAGGCCAGCAAATTTCAGACCGTATCGCAAAGGTCTTTGTGAACAAAAAGAGCCTCTTTGAGAATAAAAGAAAATGCCCTCATGAGATAGTGTGGGCACAGGCATAAGCTTTGAGGACACTATTCACGCCGGTAGGTACATCTGGCCTCGATGGACCTTTTGGAAACACACATTAAGAGTGTAGACAGGAGGCATCTATTACATTTCTTAGACCGGCTCAGGGCTGGATCTAGGATGAGGTGAGGGAACCTCCATGCTGGTCATAGGGAGCACCGAAAATCAAAATTACAGTTAATAAAGAAAAATCAAAATGAACACCCAACAATCCATAATGAGCAAATAGCAGCATCTGAAACAAAGACAGAATCTGATCTTCTATTTGCACAACTCACATCTCCGCATCACCTAGCCTTAGGCCCTCATTCCTTTGAACTAGCAGAGCCAAAAATGATGCTTTTCACCCAGGAATCACCTCATCCTGGGTATATATACTACCCAACAGAAATGTGTTCATGTATGAGAACTTTACAGCGGCAAACTCACGATAGCTCCAAAGCAGAAAGAACTGACATGTCCATCAACAGTAAAAAGGTTAAGGAAACTGTAGTCTGTCCATTCCATTGCCATTTAGCAATGAGACGAAAGTGACTACTGTTGAGATGAACACGAATCTCACGTGGGTGTTTTCAGTTTGTGAAAATCCATTGGTTCGCGTTCTTTTCTGCATGCTAGCTATGCTTTCATGAGAAGATTACTTAAAGAAGTCAAGTGGGAGGCTAAGGACAAGCTCCTCCTCCAGTACGAACCTGCATTTCTCATGGCAATGTCCTTCTGCAGACCGGGAAGGAGGATATCGGAACTTCCTGAGTCAACAAGTTCCAAGGGAAGACCTTCTCCTCCCGAAAGCCTTATCGGGAGCGAAGAGCTAATCCCAAGTCTGCAATCCTCTGTAGGTGAGTATTAATAAAAATGCAATGTTCTTTCCCGAGGTCCACAATCCTGCTTCTAGCAGGATTTCCCTGAAAACTGGGCTCTTCCAAAAGGCCTCGGGTGTATGGTCCTTGGGTCATTTCAATGGTGACAGCTAACTCTCCCTCCTGCTGTTTCCAAAGCTGCTATCATGCTAAGCTCAGCCAGGCACCCAGAGCTGTCTGTTGGACATAGTTGGACTTGCTTTCTATGGCTGTCATAACAAGTGTTATGCCCACCACAACTGTTAAAATACATCTTTTCTCCTAAATAGCACTTATACTATCAAACTTTTGACGCTCAAAATCCCAAGATTCATTTACCCTGGAGAAAGCAAATATGTAAGACACACACAAGACTTCTCTGGGGAGCCAAAGCAGTCTCTATATCGACTCATTCATTCAACAAACATCTAGCACCATGGATGTAGTGAGGAACAAACCAGAAAAATCTTTGCTCTTAGGTAGTTTTTTTTGTTTGTTTTTGTTTTTTTGTTTTAAGTGGGATAGAGATGATATACAAACAAACTATTAAAATACGTGCTTAGTATGCAGCTTCTAAAAACAGCTCCCAATGGTTCCCACTGGATCCTTCCTCGTTGAGTCTTGGGACGACCATAGTCCCAGCCAATACCTTGACTGCAGCCTTGTAAGGCAAGCTGAGCTAGAGGATCTAGCTAAGCCATACCCCGGTTTCTGATCCACAAACATTATGTAATAATCACGTTGTTGTTTTAAAGCTACTAAATGTTGAGGTATTTGTTACGCAGCATTAGGTAACTAATACATGTGTCGTGTCAGATAGTGGTAAGTCCTTGCAGAAAGAAAAGTAGAGCAAGGAAGGAGAATAAGGAATTCCCGATGAGCATCTGGCTGCATGTGGAAAAGGGGTTATCTGAGAAGGTTACATATGATATCATAACAAATAAGGAGACTCAAGAAAAGCTCCTAGGTTTCTCTAATTGCTGGATAGAGTGGAGTTTTCTGGCATTGACTGGTGCAGTGACCAGGCTTAGAACTGTCATAGGGAGAAAGATTCAAAGTCACAACCTGAATTCTTTTACTGTACTTTATTACTCTCCCTGCATAATACTCCCTGCTTTCTGTTATCACAGCTGCTGCTAGAAATTCCCTGAGTTTTATTAACAAAGCAGTTTCTTTCTGTGGTATTCTACACCATACCTTTTATATCTGCCTTCATCAATATAGAGTAAGAATTCCATGTGGATTTAGTTTTTAAAGGAGGGGTTTTACATAAAGAGGGTCTTCTCTTTAAAATACAGATGACAGGGTCTAAAATGCCTTAAATGCAAGGATGTTTAATAAATGATGGGGCTACAAAGATAAACACACTGGTAGAAAAAGCAGCAGATCATGCCTGTGACGTCCAGTGTTGATTTAACATGTAAGCCTGCCACACATGCAAATTCATCTCTACAGCAAAGTGTGTTTTGGTTTTCCATAATCTGATTTTCCAATCATGATAAATTCCTCTGATTATTTCTTCGTCTTGCAAATTACAATATAAGGTTCTCCACAGTAGCAGTGGGCCTGAGAATACTGGTAGATGTAATTCTTGGTCTTGGTTGAGGCAAAAACTTAAGTGAGTGTAACGATTTATATAATTAAATAAATGCTTCTGAATAATAATAATAACAATAATCACATCTTTCCTCAGTCTCCCAACTCTCAAGTCATTTAGTGCCTTTGCCAAAATGCAATGTCAGTGATTGCATTGAAAAGACATAAATAGTGGCATATAAATTCTCTCTCCCTTTTACAATGGAAGTTTCAGAAATAGACAAAGAATAATTGAACTCTCTATGCCTCAGAATCCCCATATTTAAAAAAAATGATAACAAACAAACAAAAAAATGCTTTCCTACTGTGTGACTGTTTTCGCTGCTGTAGATACAGGCCTCTTCTTCAAGTCACCCCTCTGAGATGACTCTCCAGGCTCAACCAGGCCTGGGCCAGATGCTGCTTTTATGCCCATCAACCACCACCTGCCCCACCCCGTGTCTCTTCTGCCTGTTAGCTTTGTGCCTCCCAGGAGACTCAGAGCCACGTATAGTAGTGTCGGTTGTGCACTGCCCCAAGTCACTGGCTCGGGAAGTGAGCTGGACTGATATCCAGTCCTTGTCACATGTGCGAAGCCATGCACTCTGCCCAGAAGAAGGGGGCACCTTTGTCTAATTCACCCCAATGCCACGTATGGGCCTGCACTGGCCCTGAGACCAGGAGTTTGATGAGATCCAGACCTGAGGGTTCACTCTTTGAGCCCCAGCACCCAGCACAATCCGTACCATATGAATACTCAAGAAATACACATTCATGAATTACTGAATGGATTGATTAATGAGTTGGAATGGACAATGAGGCAGAAAAGAGGAAGCCTCTAAAATTTCATAGCAAATCAGAGAAAGCTCAGACTGCCGTGAATATGCAACTCCTGATCGTGGTCTTCTTTTCCCGTCTATGTATTAGTTATGTTTGTTTGTATTTACACATTTATTACCCAAGGGTCATCATTCTGAGAGTAAGAAAGATGACAAAAGTAAGAAGAGAAGAGATGAAGAAGATGTGAGTTTCCATTTCCTGCTGTCCCTGCTTCTGCATGAAAACAACAGCTCTGCTAATCGGTGGTGATTTTTTGCTGAAATCCTTAGACTGGCCACCTGAGCTGTGGTCACACGGAGAGGCCGTGCGGGCTAGCGTCTGAGCTCTGAGACTCGGGCACATTGGCTAAGACTCTTAAGTCGTAACAGCTTAGATCAAGAGCCAGAAAACTTTTATCAGTCAGGAACCAGATGGTAAATATTTGGGGGTTCATGGGCCATGTGTTCTCTGTCGCAACTACTTGTCTCTGCCATGATAGCCACAGACAGTATGTCAACAGTGGACATGGCTGTGTTTCAATAAAACTTTATTTGTGGACTCTAAAATTTGAATTTCATTTAATTTTCTTGTGACATGAAATATTACCCTTTTAAGAAATGTGTTTTCAACAATTTACAAGAGCAAAAGTCAATTGTAACGGGCAGACCCTGTGACAATGGGCGGCGGGCTAGATTCGGCCTATTTGCCGTCACGTGCTGAGCCCTGGCTGAGACAGCGCTTACCTGTGGCCAGCCGCTGCTCTGGGTGCTTATTCATTTTCAACTCACTCCAGTCCTATGAGTGTTCCAGTTTTGCACATGGGAACAGAAACATAGAGGTTAAGGAACTAGCAAGCTTGAGTTCTCACTCCTATTTAGTGGAAGGTCTGGATTCAAGCCCCGCAGGTCAGCCCTAGGGCCCTTGCATGCAACCATTATGAACCCTAGCACAGTGCAAAACAGCTTTTTATTCTTCTAGCCCTAGAAATTGTGGCTGTCCCAGTCACTCACTCATTTGCACTTGTATGCATTCATTTGGGTATACGGAGACATTTTAGCACTGTCCCTGTCACTGGTATGCTAGTGGGCTGGATAGATGTGTGGAAGTAAAAGCATTATGGGAATATACTTCCAAGTCCTTCTATCTGGATTTTTTAAGCCTTTATAGAGGAAGAAAAGTGGGAAGCACCCCCCAGATGGGTAAGTGTTAGACATTTTAGGGAGACCATCATGGTTAAAGTCTGAGAAATATTACAGAGCCTACTTGTAACCAACATGTAATCTCCATTGTATTAGTCAGTTTTTGCTGCAGTGACAAGGAGCCCTCAGATATCTATGATGCACAATTACAAGCATTTATTAGTAGCTCCATAGTTTGTGGCTTGGCTTCATCAGCACTGCTTTAAGCTGTGAGATCTGTGTGTTCTGAGTCTCATTCTGGTCCCAGAATGAAGGAGAAGCCACTATCTGGCATGCACTCATCTCATGGCAAAGTGGCAGGAGTACATGAGGAGAAAGCAGAAACGCATGAATTCTCAAAAGCAACTCCACCTGTAGTGAGAGGCAGTGCCAAACCAGGTGGCATGGAGGCTGTCATCCATTAAATGGTGGCTCCCCAAAAAGATACATCCATGCCTCAATCCCCAGAACCTGTAAATATTAACTTCTATAGAGAAAGATGATGTGCTTAAGCTAATGTCTTGAGAAGAGGAACTTATCCTGGATCATCTAGGTTGGCCTTAAATGCAAATGCACATATCCATACAAGAGAGAGGCAGAGAAAGTTCAAAGACAGGTACAGAGGAGAAGGCAATGTAAAGATAGAGCAGAAAGACATGCATCCACAAGCACAGAATGCCGACAGCAGCCAGGAGTTGGAAGAGGCAAGGGATAGTTGCTCCTCTAAAGCTTCCAGAGCAGCGGTTCTCAACCTGTGGGGCGTGACCCCTTTGGGGGTCGAATGACCCTTTCACAGGGCTCGCCTAAGACCATTGGAAAACACATATCAGATATTTACATTACGATTCATAACAGTAGCAAAATTACAGTTATGAACTAGCAACACAAATCATTTTATGGGGGTCACCACCACATGAGGAACTGCATTAAAGGGTCACGGCATCAGGAAGGTTGAGAACCACTGTTCCAGCGGGAGTGTGGCCTTGCCGGCATCTACATTTCAGATGTCTGGCCTCCAGGGTGGTGAGAGGATAGACTACGTTGCTGTCGTTTTAAGCTGCCCAGTTTGTGGTAATCTGTTGCAGCAGCCGCAAGAAACTAATACAGGAGCTTGGTTCTATTAGAGAGGAGAGTGGAGTGGCTGAAGAGCTGTGAACAATATTATTATTTGGCATACCGTCCTTAAACTTCATGAAGCAGTGCTATCTGTCCTTTGGGATTAGACCAACCCCTTTCTGCACAATAGACTTCCAGGGTATGGTAACCTAGAAGTAAGTCTAGAAGGACAGACTCCAGATGTCATACCCCAGTGATCGCTTGTTATGTGAGCTTCCCTTTCCCCACTCTAAGACACTGTCTCTTCCCACCAGGTTGGAGATTATGGAGCAGACTGGTCAAGAGGTTGGATGGTTCCAGGCAGAAAAGAAGGGCCCAAGGAGCTCTTTATTTAAGCTCTCCTGTGCTCTGAGCATGCTCTCTGGGAAGCCATTTGGGACTCGTCTTCTGGTAGAGGTGCAATGTGTCCGCATTGCCACAGTTTCTCACTATAAAAGTAGAACGAGCATCAGCAGGAAGGCAGATTGGTTTCTGGCTGGAAGCTTTAGGATTCACTGAGGCTTCTGCTTCTCATTCACGGGATGGGAGAAGGAGCGAGAACTTCTCAGAGGGTATCTGGAAGAAGCTCAAATGCTGACTCAGAATACCATGAACCCAGCTTCTCCATTAGAAGAAGTCACCTCCCAGATGCCTTGTATTTCTGCTCCATGATTGTGGACTGATTCTTGCTTCTGAAAGCAGAGTGGGTCTGACACAACACCAGCGCACTGGTCTCCTAGGACTGCCATAAAGGGCGCCCTTAATGGGTGGCATCAAACAACAGAAATGGATTCTGTCACAATTGTGGAGGCCAGGAGTCCTAAATCAAGGTGTCAGCAAGGCCACACTCCCTGTGGCCACTCTGTGGAAAGGTTCTTCCTTGCCTTTCCCAACTTCTGGTGGCTCCCACAATCTTCGGTGTTCCTTAGTTTACATCTGCATCGCTTTGATCTCTGCCCCCATTGTCACACCTCTCTCGTGTGTGTGTGTGTGTGTGTGTGTGTGTGTGTGTGTGTAGGTGCTATTTGTGTCCTCTCCTCTTCTTAGAATGACACCAGACATTGGTTTTAGGGCCCACCCTAATCCAGTATGACCTCATTTTAACTAATTATGCCCACAAAGACCTATTTCCCAAGGTTCTGGATGGACATGAATTGGGCGGTTGCTAATCAACCCACTACCAATGGAAACGGGTCTTTGGCAGAGAATCCAGTAGAAGACTTTCAAGTCCCCCAAGCTGCACAAGGCCAGTGCATTCCCAGGCGAACGCAGATGTCCCTGCTTGGTAAATTCTCACTACACAACTCTCACGGGGATGCCCGCACCCCTGAACTTCAGTGCTGAGACTGGAATTATGCTGAATGTCAAAATGACATCAAACAACTGCACTTATTTCCACCAGAAAAAATTGGATTATTTCACTTTGATTTACATGGCACTTTTCCCTCCTCTCTTATAAATGCTGACTTTGAAACCCCCTTCAGCACTGGACAATGGAAAGCAAACTGTGTTTTCTATGGAAAAGAGGGCTTTCATTGCATTTGATACCGTATTTTGCTCTCCTTGATTTGAATGTTATAATTGGATTGGTGAGATATTTATTAGGAACTCTGTGTTTTCTCCCCCCAACTGCTTGAAGGGCATCTCTTAATTTGCTTCTCTCTTTGGACTTCTGAGAAGTGGCTGTGAGGTATTATTCCCAACAAAACTCATTTCTTTCAAACATTTACTTAAGGGTATCATTTTCTTAATAATTCTGAGGATAATTCAGAATCATTTTCACCACCGCTGCAATTTTTCATTTCAATGAAATGCATGTCACCTGATCACCCTGCTGGTCCCTCTCCCAAGGGATCCTCTCAGTTCTAAGTGCAAAATTGTTCAGGTAGAACATGTGGTGGAAAGAGCACTGGCCCAAGAGAGCTATGGCTCCATCAGCTTGACTGCTGACTACTCTAGGATGTGCCTGCTGGCCTCAGTTTCCCCATTGCTAAAATAAGAGGATTAAACTTAGTGAGAAGCATCAAAAGTTTTAAACCTCTGCTCCACCTAAATCTTAACCTTAAGAACAACATGGAAAATGGATTGAAAACCCATCAGCTCAATGACTGGTTGCCTGAGAAGGATGAGGGGGCTGAATTGTAAAGAGATCCAAGGAAACTCTCCTGGGCGTCAGAAATATCTTCCTTGAAGTGGTGGGTATGTGGGGAAGCCTACTTAGCAAAATTTATCAAGATACTCACTTAAACTGCACATATCTCAGTCTATAGAATGGTGCCGCCATAATGTTAACTAAAAGCTATCTGCTTTCATCCGAGAAACTGAGGTAAGCTATGGGAAAACCAGTAAACTAGTACGTTCTAGTTCTCACCCTGCAGAAATGTCTGAGCATTCAAATTCAAGGCATGGAGTTGATGCGAAGGGTGGCTTTGTTTAATGACAGGACACAAGTTCAGAAATCAATTATTCCTCCATTTGAAGAATTTACATTATTTTAAAAAATTCATCCTGTTTCTCTTTGCTCAATAGCCAGCTTGTCTACAGTCTATTCGTTTACTCAAAAACTTTTTATTGAATGTCAACAATGTGCCAGAAACTGTACTAAGCAGCTAAAATTCCTCCTTCAATCCCCTGATACCTCAGCATGATCACAAAGCTACCAGAATTTAGAGGAGTTACGAATTTTATTTAAAGAAACCTACACTTTCCAAGAGCTGTTTTTACATTGGATAATAAAAATAGATGTTTCCTGAAAAATTAACTAAATCAAATTCTCAAAGCCTAAGTCACTGTAACCTCCAGCTTAAAATCCCTTCTCGTTCATGAGAGAAACATTTCCACACCGGACTGGGATCACCGGTCATTGCTGCCTTCTTCTGATCACTCCCTGGGTCTCATTGTGGCTGGATTGTCTGAATCCACCCACTGGAGTGTGAACCTGTCTTCATCTTTACCCCTAGAGAAGCTGTTTGATTTTCTCTTCTTGGATAAGGAGAATCAGATGACTGACTCTATTTCCCTTTGCACCAGGGAGCTGCTAGCCAAGTACATGGGCCAATCAGAGTAACCGTGTTGAACCGTTTGGTCTGCACTTCTGCCCGAGGGTTACTCCCTAGTCATGACTTCCTTTTATAATGTGTCGTTCCCCTCATTCTTTTGTTTTTTGTTTTTGTTCTTATTGTGACTTCCTAAGCATGACTTTATCTATCCCATAAACTACTTGTGGAATTAGGCCAAGTATTAATAAATAAATGGAATCATTAAATCTATAGTTTCTATCTGTCACATATATAGCATATTCTAGATACATGCTATGTATGAGTATGGTGCATGCACACACGGTATATAGCAGGGGTTCAGTAAATATCTCCCCCAATTTTTCCAGTCTTCAAAGTTTCCGTGAAGGGATAAGTTATTCCAGTTATGTTATTTTATATACTATCTATCAGAATGTTTCCTAGAATTAGGTACCCAGGTGTGACTGTTCACCTCGTGTTTGGGACATCTCGACTTGGCTATCTTGCTATAACCTGAATTTCAATATACTTAAGCAATACATTTGAAATCCTTTTCAGAAGGAGGCAGGACTGAACCAATATGCCTACTGTAAGTCATCCCCATCCTTTCCCCTCTTAGCCCTTCCAGCTGATGGCATGCACCTGGCACCCTCTGCTACCCCCACTCTCCTGGGAAAGCATGTACCAGAAGGAGCTCAGGCTGTGGAGTCAGACAATGAGGGACCACATTTCTGGTCAGCCTCTTACTGTATGACTTGGACAAGTTACTAACTTCTTTGAGCCTTTGCTTTCTTACCTAGGAGGAAATAACAAGTATCTTTCCTTGTGTGGCTAGTGTGAGGATTAAGTGAGAATCCTACATAACACACAGAGACCAAACTCTGACACAGAACAATTATCCAATAGTTCTTAGTTGAGTCAGGGGAGGGAGGAAGGGAAAAAGGGAGGAAGGGAGGGATGGATAGATGAATGCATAGATGGATGGATGATTCAGGAATAGACAATACGTGGATGGGTGGATGGATGGATGGATACAGCACTGGTTATGCCCCTAGACAGGGCAATGTCATATATTAGGATGAAGGGTCTGTTCTCTTCATTTTCTTGCTAGAATTTGGAGTGGGTAACACTCTTCTATGTCTCCCTCCTTCTGGCTCAAGACTGTGACTACTCATGGGCACACACACACACACACACACACACACACACACACAGTGTGGAGTTTCTACTCTGTTTCTCGGGGTGAAGTGACTAATTGGGATTGCCATATTTGTCCTCAGTTGTAAGTGCATACAGCATTGTGTACACCACAGAAAAACAGAACCCAAGGGGTAGCTGCATATGGCATTGTCCTCATATACATTTTCAAACAGACATCTTACCAAAAAGTTGTTTTATTAACTCGTTTTTAAATAAAAATTCCAAGTAGGAGGAAGCCAGGTGGAAGATCTTGACACTTAACAAAATTTCATCTCACAGCATTGACATTTTTTATTTTCTGAATGACAACGAAAAAACACAATTCAAAAGCCCATCTAGAAATTCAGATTATGGATTTTTCTTTTCTGTCCCCACATTTCTCTACAGTGTGAGGCAGCAATGAGATAACCAGGGTTTTCCCCTGGGAAGGTGACAATTTGGAGGGCGGATATATTCCGTGGGACTGGTTTGTCCCTGTCCCTCAGTCATGGGAGAGGGAGGAAGTTTGTAAAAGGAGGAAGATTAAAATTTATAAAAAGGCCACAGAAAAAGGGACCTGTTGTTCCTAGGGGAAGAGTCCTCTGATCACCAGTTGGTCCGGAAACTCTTACTTCCTGTCCGAAACCATGATGCTAGGACAAACAGCCCCTCCCGGGACACTGGGACCTGAAATGAAGGGGACAGACAGTCCTGACAAGCTGCCCCATTTGGGAGAATCAGCAATGGCTGCAGGGCCCCAACCATCCACAAGGTCCTGCTAAGTGTGGCCAAGGTAGTCAGTAAGGCCCATAACATGAGACCACTGGGGTCTGGGCCTTGCCTCCCCAGGGCCAGGCCCTCCCTGGAGGGCTCAAAGGCCTGAGGTTCGCCCTTGGGGACAGAGAACTAGAGTACAAATGCACTCGTGAGAAAGAAACAAGACCTATTCATCCTGGCAGGGGACAAAGGCCATTACTGGGATGCGGGAGACACAAGCTGCATACCCAACCTAAGTGACAACTGATAGAAGAAAAGAAAGAAGAAAAGAAAGAAGAGAAAAGGAGGAGAGAGAGGAGAAGGAGAAATGAGAGAAGAGGGAGGAGAAGGAAAAGCCACCATGTTTTCCTAGGCCACGAGGAAGGACTTGTCTCCTCCTTAGTGGAATCCATTCCCCCAAATTAAAAACACACAAAGAGCCTGGAGTTGAACTACTGGCAGTAAAGGTGGCAAAACAGAGTGAATGTTTAGTCCGTGCAGGCGCTGGCCTAAGTCCTTCCCCGTATTTCATTTTTAGGTGCCACCTGAAATGGATACTGTCCTTAGTCTTGTTTGAATGCTAAGGAAGCCGTGTCTCAGAGCAGCCTGGGGTCCTGTGTCCACGGCATTTCATTTCCCGGAGAAGGATTTGGGGTCCAAACCAAGAAGGGCCCAACCTCAGAGTCTGCACGTGTGAAGAACATCTCATGGCGCCTTGACAAAAAATCAGCTAAGATCCGCCAGCCCCACACCTGTAAGTGGTGAGGGTCTTCCACCAGGGACACTGAGATGATGTGACAGCTGAGGGAACATGGGGAGAGCCTGACTCAGTGCGGGTCTGCAGGAGAAAAGGAACACGGTAAAGTGTGGGACCAAAAGAGGGGCTGCAGAAGAAGACTGGGACGAGGGCCTCCAGGAAGTTTCTAGGTGCAGTTCACCAAGTCCCTGCAGGGAAGGGCTGGGTGGAGCTCAACCCTTGTGTTGTCCGTACGGGACGCACCGAGAGAAGCATGCACCTGAGGTCACCACTGCAGGGAGCTTGTCGGGTGAGGGACAGCAAGGTGGTCAATCAGACTACAGCCGAGGGAGTGAAGGCGACAAGTGCATGAGCGCCAAGATGGAGGCCTGGTGGCCACAAGTCATTTTGGTTTTCTTCTTAGTGGGATGGGAAGCAATGGAGGGTTGAGAGCCAAAGGGGTGGCAAAAGTGGACTCGGAGGGTTCTATAGAAACACTTTGAATTTGGTACTCGATCTTTCTGTAACCCTGGAACTGCTCTAATAGAGTGTCTAATCTATCTATCTATCTATCTATCTATCTATCTATCTATCCATCTATCCATCTATCTATCCATCTATCCATCCATCTATCTATCCATCTATCCATCCATCTACCTATCCATCTATCTATCTATCTATCTATCTATCTATCTATCTATCTATCTATTCTTACTGTTTGTATGTATCATTAGTGTATTATTTAAAAATGAACAGCGTATTTTGCTACCTTCTCTGCATTTTGCCTTTCCACTTAACAATATATTTTGGAAGTCTATAAATCAACCAGTAAACACATATCATTACCCTAAGACCTACTAAACACCCCATTTTATTTAGTATTCATAACCATTTTCCCTTTTCAAGGTTTGCATGTTCTCGTTATGAGTAGATATATGTTACCTTATTTTGGGCAAAAAAAGAAACCACTGGAGTTTGGTTTTATCAAATTTCATTCTTTTTCAATGGGGGAAGGGGTCTGTTTCTAAGGTGGCTTGCTGCCACCTTAACCTTCATAGTTACGCCTTTATTTGTCCCCTTCATGGCTTTCACTCCGGATGCACACGCAGGTGTGCTTCTGGCTGTTTGCTGCCTTGGTAACATCATCTCTGAGGCGCAGTGGTAGGAGAGCAAAGCCTGGGTGTTCTAAGCAGACGCGGAATAAAAATAGGACAGGGCTTTGCAAAGGGGAAACGAAGCCGTGAACCGCATGCGCCTCAAAGAAAGCCCTCCAGGCCTGTGGTTCTAGGGAAGATGAGGGTGGAGGAGGCCCCGAGGAAGGAAGTCCACATGAAGCAGGGCGCGTTTGGCCACATCCAGTGCCGGGGGAGAGGCCTTTGTCTCTCCCCTCTCTGTCGCCGGCTCTGCCAGTAGAGCCCGAATGTTTACACAGCTTGGCCGGCAAGCGTGTTGGCAGTGGAGGGCCTCGCTGGGCGGAACGCAAGGCCCTGCTGGGCTCTGGGACCTGCTCCGATGAGGCCTTGTCCTGTCTTCCCCCTGGTTCTGCCAGTCCTGGCTGGATGCGGCCGGGTCGAGGCCAGCACGGGACAGGAAAGACCTGGGGATATTGGCCAAGGCCTCTGTTACCTTGGCCCGGGCATGTAATTCATTCGCAGCGGGGGTCTGGGGCTTGGCAGGGCCATTGCCTGGCCCGTGAGTTCTCTGGGGACCAGTGCTTTTTTAGGCCGTGGTTTTGAGATCACTGCACTCTCTTCCATGAAGGACCAACCCTATCTTGTTTCTTAGGTTCTGACGAGTCTCTTTTTGTTCAATGCCTCTTCTGCGTGCGGTGAGAATTCACTTGGCTGAGAGAGATCCACTTCCAGGTTTCAGAGAGAAACGATGGACAGGAGATACCAGACAACTACGAGCAAAGATGGGCAGCTAACTGGACGGGGGAGTTGCACATTGAACTAGGAGTAGGAGCCGGGGGACCTGCCCCTCAATTGCTTTGGCTGTGGCAGAGCCCTTACAAAAGAGGTTTCTAGAATCAGGTTCATAAGGCAGCTCTGTGATTTTTGAGAAAGATTGAACTTGAATGCACCTCAGGTTCTTTTCCTGTAAAATGGGTATGACAGCTGTGTGTACCTCCTGGGTTGGTTGTGAGTTAACTACTCGTAAAGTGCTTAGGGGTGCAATGGAGATCAACTATTACTAGAAGTATCTTTCCCTCACATTTGGAAAATGAGGGTACTAGAAGAGATGATTTTAGGGGATCCTCCAATTGTTAAGTTGTATAATTCTGGGACTTGGCGGATGGTTTTCTAAGTGCTCCCTGGAAGTGGGGCATCACCCAACAGTCTGTTGACTGTCACTGGCCAGCTTTTCAGAACAGCCTTCTGTCTCCACCCTTCTGGGATGGGGCTGGACATTGCTCATTTGACTTATTGGGCTCTGGGCTGGAAGGTTCTGTCACATTTTCGCCCAGCCATGAGGCAGCTGCTAATCAAAGGGACCCTCCTTTGTAAAGCTATCTACCATCACACCCTCAAGGCTGGTGACCTAAAAAGGCAAGGGCTGAGGACAGCTTCTGGAACGTGTGACCTATACGGTCCTACAGGACTCCGTACTTAGAGGTTCACTGTGCATTTAATGGTGTGCTGTTGCTGTCTTGAATGGTTAATAGTTTTGGAATAAGGAGCCCCACAGTTTTATTTTGCATTGGGCCCTGCACATTGTGAGTTGGTCACTCCTGCATGGAGGTTCACTCTCCAAGGTCACCACTGTCCACACCGCTCCAAGTGCGTATGTGTACGTGTGTGCGTGTAAGTGTGTGTACGTGCATGTGTGTTTGTGTGTGTACGTGCATGTGTAAGTTTGTGTATGTGTGTGTACATGTATGTGTGTGAGTGTGTGTACGTGTGTGTGCATGTATGTTTGTGTATGTGTGTGTACATGCGTGTATATGCATGTCCACATGTGTGTACATGCATGTGTGCACGTGCATGTGTGTACATTTGTGAGCATGTGTACGTGTGTACGTGGGTGTGTGAATGTGCATGTGTGTACATTCATGTGTACGTGTGCGTGTACGTGTGTACCTGCGTGTGTGTGTATGCACGTGCATGTCTACATGCGTGTGTCCGTGTGTGTACATGTGTGTATGTGCGTGTGTACTTGTGTGTATATGTGTGTGTGTGTGCCTCTGTGTGGTTGGGGCAGGGAGGGATTCTTCTGAATTTTAAGCTGCTACACACAGAGACGCCTGTATTAGCACCCATGGCAGAAGAGAAGCCCAGCTAATTATGAGAGGGCTCCACCAGGGCCGGCCCCACAGCGCGGCTAGGCCCCGCCCACAGCGGCTGGGAGCCCAGAAAGCAGCAAACGAGCTGACTCATGAAAATCTCCCAGTTTACAACGTGGGATGGTGATTTTTCTCTGCCTTACTTTTGTGTCTCTCCCAGATGATGTATGAATTGCCTTATTTACCTTTTCCCTCCAAACCTTCTCCTTTATTATTTTTATTAATGTCATGCCAACCTGAAAAGGTGTTTCCTTTGCAAAAAGGAAAAAAAGAACCCCCCCCCAAACCTCACCTCATTCACATAGCAGAGGAAACATATTTTTAAAAATAGTAGTGTCTGTGTGTGTGTGTGGTGGAGGGAAGAATTAAAATGGGTTAGCTCTATGAGAGTATAAAATCTGAATATAAAAAGTAATAAATTCAGGTCTTTATTTCAGAAAGGCCAGACAACCCAGCAAAGTTCTATCATCTTTATTAATAATAAAAATGTTGCTGCATTTAATGCATTTTAATTTCAAAACTAGAGGAGACACACAACACATTTAGAACTAGGAGAGCTATGCAAGTGCATCAGTATAAAGTAAGTGTAGTACCGGGTTCGCAGCTGCTTGGGCCTGGCACTTAACTGCTATATAAATGTGCTTACCTGCCATTGCTGTTTATTGAGTGCTAAGCAGTTGGCATTTAGTCGGCCACTGAGTCTACAAAACTCCCTACAAGCTAGGTGTGTTCCAATTTATGGAGGATAAAGCTGAAGCTTCAGACGTTGTGTAAACTTGTCTAAGTTCACAGAGCTCATGCCAGCGCCAACACTGGAACCCAGATTCATCTCGCCTCAGAGCTCACATTCATAACTTTTCAATATCCCCCTTGGCTTGTCTTTGTAAACATGAGCCACTTTGATTAGTTGGGGCAAAAATAATAGTCATAGACCCATGCTTGACAAGATTGCTTGCTGATCAACATCTCAGAGGAGAAATGGACTCCAGAAGTCATCCTTCTAACCGGTCACCTAATGCATGAGTTTCTTCTCCAGTGCCTCCTATCACTGATTCTGTTTTTTGACTAATCCCCATGATAGAGAACTCACTATCTGCTAAGACAGCCTCTTCCATGATCTCATAGCTCTTTGAACAAACACGTCTGTCTTTACCTTGAAAGGCAGGTCTTTTCTCCTACAGCCTTGAACGCCAGCTGGAGGCACCAAGAACTAGCAAAGTCTCATCCCCTAGGAGAGGCACCCCGACCTCTTTGGGTTCCTCCCATCTCAGTCGTTTCTCCCACAAGCCATTTTCCAGGCAGTTTTCAAACCAGTTCATGGTACTGGTCCGGGGTTGAAGAAAACAAAACCTTTCAGTTCTGGACATCTGCACAAAACCTTTGGGGTTTAGGGGTACATTCTTAGCCCAGCAGGGCCATGGGCCCTACATTCCATGGAGAGGATGGGATTGGGGGTTCTGGGGATAGAAGCTGATTTAGCTTCTGAGTCCAGGGCCATCGCAGGGGTTCCTGGTGGGGGAGCAATGCGGGTGCCCCCTGCACTCCCAGTTTACCACCCAAGCTGTCGCTCTCCTGAGAAGCAGGCTCTCTCTTCCTGGCCATGGGGAAATTCTTCGAGGAGGCTCCAGGGAAGGCAAGGGTTTGCCTTTTAGGAAAGCAACTGCCTAACAGATCCCAGATTATCCATATTTGAATGTGAGGAAAATAAAGGTAAAAACATTATAAAGACACAGATGGGCCTGAGTCAGGTTTTGTGGCAGAAAAAAATGTGGGCTTGCTGGTATCGATTTCATTCTTCCAGCTGATGAGGATGAATGGTTGTGTCTTCCTGGGATGGGTCATGTGGAGCCCAGTGCATGGCTGACCATGCTGAGGGCTCTGCAAGCACGCCATCCACCTTCACATACACTCACCTGGGAGGGTGATGGGAGGGGCATGCAGACTTCAAGTAGCTGGGGGCAGGGGGCTGATGTCCAGCATAAAGGTGCTGGCTATTGCCCAGAGGGGGTGCCCTCCTCCCGTATAGCTGCTGGGCGCCATCTTTCCTGTGTAGTGCCCACCCCCACACAGCCAAATCTGAACCTGATTGGTCTGTTGAGCTTTACTCGCTCCACCCTGCTGAATCACTGGGACCCGACCTCACCCAACTCCACCAAAGCCAGAAGCACTTTCTCTGGTGAGAAGGCAGCCCCATCCGAATTCCAATCTTACTTGGAAAACTATTTAAGTCTGCAGGCCCCAGGCTGGTGGCTATCGACACTGGTATGCTCTAAGACATTTTTTGAGTAACTCCAGGCACAGCACTGGCATCAAATCAGAATCTACAGGAGCACCAAATGCAGGTGACTAGGGAGACAGTGCCAGGGCCCACAGGATACCTACTACATAAGGCTATCCAGATCTACCTAATACATAGAAACAAATACAGACAGATACCCAAAATGAGGAAACAAAAAATATGTCTCAAATAAAAGGACAGTACAAAATTAAAGAACTAAACAAGCTCTGTATTTGATAGGAGGCAAGCAACCTATCAGATACAGAGCTCAAAATGATGACTTTAAGGATGCTCAAGGACCTTAGTGAAAACTTCAACAGAGAGATAGGAAGCATAAAAGACATAGAAACCATAAAAATGGATGAGTCAAAATGAAGAATACTATAACTGAAATCCAGAATGCAATAGAAGGAAGCATCAGCAGACTACATGGAGCAGAGGATCAAATTAGTAAATTGGAAGACAAGGTGGCAGAAAACATCTAGTCAGAACAGCAAAAAGAAGAAAGAATCCAAAACGAGAATAGTTCAAGGGGTCTCTGGGACAACATCAAGCACAACATTCACATCAGAGGAGAACCAGAAGGAGAAGAGAGAAAGCAAGAAATTGAGAACCTATTTGAAGAAATAATGACTGAAAACTTCCCTAACCTGGTGAAGGAAACAGACATACAATCCCAGGAAGCACAGAGAGTCCCAAACAAGATAAAGCCAAACAGGTCCACACCAAGACACATTATAATTAAAATGGCAAAGAGTAAAGACAAAGAGAAAATACTAAAAGCAGCAAGAGAAAAACAACTATTACTTTTAAGGGAGCTCCCATAAGACTGTCAGGTGATTTCTCAACAGAAACTTTGCAGGCCAGAAGGGAGTGGCAGAAAATATTCAGTGTGATGAAAGCAAGGACCTACAACCAAGATTACTCTACCCAGCAAAATCGAAGGACAAATAAAGAGCTTCCCAGACAAGGAAAAGCTAAAGGAGTTCATCACCACCAAACCAGTATTGCAAGGAATATGTTAGAGGGACTGCTTTAAGATGGGAAAAAAATGAAAAGCAGAATTATGAACAATAAAATGGCAATAGGTACACATCAACAACTACCTTCAATTTAAATGGATTAAAAGCTCCAATCAAAAGACACCAAGGGTATTGCACTGAGTGGAGTGTCAGACAGAGGAAGACAGATGCAAGTTGACTTTGCTTATAGGTGAAATCCAAAGAAGAAAATAATCAAATGGAACAGGAATAGATTCATAGATACAGAAAATATTTGGTTTGCTGCCAGATGGGAGGAAGGTTGGGGAAGAGGGTGATATAAGGGGAAGAGATTGGGAAGTTCAGTTTGGTGGTTCCAAAGTAATAGTTATGGGGATACAGGGTATAACATGGGAATAGAGTCAGTAATGTTGCAATAACTATGGGTGGCATCAGATGGGTACCACATTTGTTGGGGTGGTGGGAGGAGGGTGGGAGGTGTGGATGAAAAAGGGAAAGAAGTCAAGAAGTACAAATTCATAGTCACAAAGCAGTCACAGGGATGTAAAAGTGCACCATAGGGCATACAGTCAGTAACACTGTAATAACTATATATGGTGTCGGATGGGAACCAGATGTATCGGAATAAGGATTTTGTAAGTTATATAAATGTGTCATCACTGTGTTGTAAGATTTGAAGCCAACATAACATTGTATGTCAAATGTAATTGAAAAATAAAAATAAATGAGAACCCCCTTCCCACCACCCCCAAATACTGAGCTTTTCAGAGGTTACTTTGCAGATACGTATATAGCGGGCAATCAAGCAAAGTGGCTCTGGGCAGAAGTTCTGAAACCAAGCAGCTTGGAATAGAATGTCTAGTTCTGCTTTGAAGCAGTTGTTGGAGCCTGGGCCAGGTCATTAATCTCCCTGGGCCTCACTTTCTTCATCTGTAAAATGGGCACAATCATAGCCCTGGCCTCACGCACCTGCTGTGAGGATAAAATGAAATAAAAGATGGAAAGTGCTGAGCTTAGAACCTGGGGTATAGGACACACTCAATAGACACTAGTTAATAAACCTGCTTTCCCAACACAGCACAGCCTCTTCCCTCCACCGGGTAGGCTGTGTCCCATGCCACATGTCCTAGATGTTAACATTCCGACCTTTTGCAGCACTGCATACCTCCCAGGCAGGTACAAGCATAATAAATCCCCATCAAACGAAAGAATAGAATCAATACAAAGAACACCTTCCCCGCCCGCCCCTCACCACAAAAGTGGGGCATTTGATATTTTTTCTCAATATTTATTCTCACCTTCCTTCCCCTCCATTTTAGTAAGCTTAATTTCTGGAATGTTTAACGGTTGTTCTCAGATAAATCACAGTCAAGCTTTCTGGCCCGATTCAGGGGACTTTTCATAGCTCGGGGAAAGGCGGTCTTCCGGCTTGTTGAAGGACAGCACGTGTGGCCTCATGACCCAGTCACAGTCCCGCTGGGGAGGGATGTGGCAGACTTCCCGTTACCTACCATTCAGATGTGTAGCACATTCTTCTAAAAATGGGTTGCTAGTCTACCTTTTTGTGTGCCTGTGTGGTGAGGGGGTGGTTTGCAGGTTTGGTTTCACGAATGCAAGCTGCGTAAGGGCGCAGGGCTTGCCTAACAGGAGTATGAAAGTCCCCTCAGCGCTCACACACCCACGCCATCTCGAAGGACGGCGTCCTCAGCGTGTCCGTCGAGAACTGAACCGTATCATCAACTTGCTACCCAGAGCTTGCATTTCCCCAAGCACGTCCCTGAAGGGTGCCAGCTCCACCATTTTCTACCAACAGAGTGACTGAAAATTCGGTCTCGAGGGGCAGGAAATTCTGGGTTTGAAACTGGGATTTATCCTTCCTCTGGATATCATCTGTCCAATCCTACAGACCCCAACTCCACCCTTCCCTACCCAGTCCTGTGCCCTGGGAGGCTGTCACGTGTGGCCTGTACCAAGCGGGGATGCCACTGCCTTCGGGATGCGGGCTGGGTTTGGCCAACAGGGCACACGGGTCAGGGCTGGCACTGGTGGATGAGAGCCTGTTTGGGTATTTATTCTCCCCGGCTGCTTCCCAGTGGGCTGCGTGTTTGCGGGAGCTACTGGCCTGATGTCAGCCCTCTCCTGTCCCAGGACGCGTCTGCATTCTGACTAGATGCTCAGTATAGTCAGAATTATAACATGCCACCATGGATATGCTGTACAGCATGGAAGGTGCCTCATCCTGGCTGTGTGACATCGTGTCGATGGCTTCACCTCTCCGAGGAGTAAGTTAACTTTCTCTGACTTCTCACTGGGAGCTCCCAGGGCTATGTGGGGCAGCGGGCGATAATGCAAGCTTTGGACTCAGATACAGCTCTCCTGCAGAACTACAATGGGGAATCCGAAAACCACCAGCAGTCTTCTCACTCCGCAGACCGTGTGAGCGGTGGCTGGGAATACGGGTTCTGTTTGATCCTGGCACCAAGTCTCACCAGCTGCCTGACTTGGACAATGCTACTTGGTCTCTGTGGGACTCAGTTTTTTCATCTATAAGACAGTGATAGTAGTATTTTACATAGTAAGGCTATTGTGATGATCAAATTAGTTAATACCTAAAATACTGAAATCAGGGCTTGGCATAGAGTAGGCATGTTGTAAGTCTTAGCTACTATTATTAACTCCATTATATACATAAGGACTATAAGTTTCTAGAGGTAGAAGATCTGTATGTCACATATCTGGGCAGCCCCCAGCACCTAGTACATAGTAAATGCTCAATAAAGGTGTACTGATATTAATTTATTTCTACTACTATCACTACTAATAATAACATAGTTAAAGTCTACTTTCCAAAATTCTTCATGCTTCTTATTTTGGTTGATCCTCATAACCTTTCCTGTGGCAGGGCCATCAAGAGCATCCCCTCTGTGCATGTAAGACTAGGGAAGATCAGAGAGGTTCAGTGATTTGCCCAAGGCCACACAGCGCAGACTGGCATATCTGGAGCCATTACCCAGAAATCACAAATCCTAGAAACAATAAGCTGACCTCCTCAGGGACATTCAAGGACAGAGAACCCCCAGAAAATGGGGTGCAAATATTCCAGACTCTGAAAATGGGTTGGAAATGTTATTATAAATCCCAGAGTGGGTGAGCTCTGTCCGTGGTAAAGAGCATCTGGGTTTGACAGCCTTTTTGTCTAAACAGGATGTTTTGGGGGGCCTTAGCCCCCAACATTTCTAAGGAGAGTTAGTTCTTCCCAAGAGCCCTCGGTTCTCACCTTCAAGCCCATGAGTGCCAGCTGGTTTCTCAGGCACCCGGGGGATGTCATCTCTGAAGCAGTGAGCTTTGGTTCCCCTGCCTTCCCCCACCCCCCCAATGGTTGCAAGACAAAACCCAGTTCCTTATCGCTTGTTGCTGAATGTCCCCGGGCCCTTGGGGACCGGGAGGGCCTATAACCCGGCAGCAGGCCAAGCCAGGCGATGCTGCTCTCATATCCCCAAGCTTCCTGCCTGTGGTTTGCACCGCTGTAACTGTGCTGCTCCGCTCTTCCTGTCCTAACCCATGGGCCAGTGTGACAGCGTGTCCTCCAGGACACTCTGCATTCACAGTACAGGTAGCTAGTTGTGTCCAACTGCCTGTCACCAGATTGGAGAAAAAAACAAAACAAAACAAAACAAAAATACAGCCCTGGACGCTTGGGACATTCACCCATCTTGACTGGTGATATGTCCCCCACCCTGAGAGCATGCCCCTCCCACTGCACTGTCTCCTACTGAAGGTGGTCCCTGGGCATGCAGGCTGAGCTGGGCAGGAGCTGATACTGAGGGCCCATGGGGGGACAGAACTGTACCGGACAAACACCTCGGAGGTGTGCATTCATATTTTGAGCCAAAAGAATCGTGCACACGTTGCAAAGACGTGGGGCTCTTCCAGGCACTGAATACACACTGGTCAGCCCTGCGGCAGTCGCCTGCTAACTGTTCTCCTGACGTCCCCTCTCGCTAGCACCCAGCTGGGGCCATCTTATAATATAATTCAGATCAAGTCACACCTTGAGTAGAGTTCTTCTGTGATCCTCAGTCCTTTGGAGGAGGGAAACTAAACTTCTCACCATGACCTAAGACACCCTGTGGCATCCGGTTTCTGCTCCTTGGCCACGTGCATTTCTCACACCCCCTGAGGCCATGCTGAGCTCCTTCCCAACCCTGGCAACTGCCCGGGCACCCAAAGGGCTTTGGCAGTCCCTCCCACCTTCTCCATTCTGTCCTCTCCCCAGCCTGCTGTGTCCCCAAATCTGGGTAAGTACACGGAAATGCCTTCACTTATTTACTGTCTGATTGGTGCCCCCACCCCAAAAAAAGAAAAAAACAGTGGGCAATTTGAGAAAAACACACATGATTCCTGGTGCTAATCAAGTAGAAAACAACCCTGGCTTTGGGCCCAATCAGATGTGGTTTAAGTCCCAACTCTGTCCTGCGGGTGGCCTCGGGCCATGTTCACCCACCTGCTGGAGCAGGACACCTAGGGCACCAACTGAGAGCTGTCATTGCTGCTGTGGAACAATACTCAGCATTGGGACCCTGCTAAGTACCGCACCTGCTTACCTCGTTTCATCTTTGCAGACCCCTGCGAAGTAGGTGTGATCGTAGTCACCCTATTTTAGATGAATAAACTGAGGCTCAGAGACTTTTTAAGCAATGTAACCGAGGCTGTCCTGTTAGTGATGCTGGAGGCTGGCTCCAGAGACTTCTCTGCTACCCAATATATTATGCCTTCCTATAGGATTCCATAAAATCGTGAATTAAGGCGAGCGCAAATAGCCCACGCTCAGACACTGCTCAGAGACTGTTCACGGGCTGTCAGAGCGAACCCTGCGTGCTGCAGAGAGAGACTGAGCGCGCCAAACCCAAGCTTCGCAGCAGATACCGTCCCTATTTACTCTTAGTTAATAAAATCACAAAATATCATTGGCTCTTAATGGGACCCCGAGGGGGTTAATTACATGGTGGGGAATTGTTTGCAAGCTCAACCACTGTTGTTTTAATAGATGTACCTTCAGAAAAAAGAAATATAGCTCATTGATCTTTAAAAAGGCAAAGTACAGATCTCCCAAATGCAGATGAGGGAAGGGAAAAGGCCTCGCTCAGCATTTAGACCCACCATTAATCCTCAGGACACATTTCCTACAGGATCTCTGCGTTCTTCCTGTTGTGGACTCCGGAATTCTCGGGCTCAAGGCCTCCAACCAGGACGACTTCCCAACCCCTCCGAACCAGGGCCTCCTCCCCGTTCTCAGTCTAAGGCTCCTGGAGGGAAAAGCAGGCCTCCCATCCTTGGCTAACACTCACCGTACAAGAACCTCAAACAGGCTCCTGTCGCTGAGACTCAGTTACCTCATCTGTAAAATGGGGAGAAATCCATTAACCTCACAACAACTGCTCATTTCAGTTACTGAATCCATGATTCCAAGGGCCAATAGTTGTCATATGCTTTCTATGTGAAAAATACACCAGATGAAGCACTTCAATAAACATACCTCTTACAGGCCTATGTGATAAGTATGAGTGTCATGTTTGCCATTTTCTAGGACCAATGTGGGACTCCAGAGAAATGAGGGCGAATAAAATAAAGCCACTACCGCTACAGTGCTCCATTGCTAGTTAAGAAACAGCCATTGAATATGATACAAGGAAACTGGGTCTGTGTGGAGAGAGAAGTGTGTTTGCTCAGGGCACAGCAAGCACACAGGCAGAGAATCTGAGATGTGCATGGGGCCAGGAGCAGCATCCTCAGGCTTAGAAGATTCAGAGAGGCTGAGTATCTTGCTCAAGGACACACAGCTGCTGAGAGGGAGTGTCTCGATTGAAATCCAGGTAGTTTCGAGCTCGAAACCATGGGCCCTCCACTGCTCCAGGTCATTTGATTTCCTCAACCCCACTCTCAGCTCCTCTGGGACACAAGTCACATTTCTCTTTTTGCCTGAGTGTCCCTATGCAGGCAGGACCATGTCTCAGTGATTCCGTTATATGGAAGATAAGCTGGTACACAGAGCCCCATTTCCCTACACAGAGCTGCTAAAGGGACTGCACTTTTGGTTGCATGTACACGTGAAGGGAATAGCTACCAAAAAATAAAGAAAGAATGTGGGCAGCTTCATAGACATAGAGTGACTACCTGAGCCTGGCCCAGGGTGGGTACGTCACAGCCATCTAGACGTTGCCCCTGCTGCTTGGGAGTTTACAGTCAAGCCAGGGAGACAAATGCAGGCATGATGCATGTACCTGAAGGGAAAGGAGAGTGGATGCTGTGAGCGAGGTCTCCGCGAAGTGCTCTGGGAATTTAGAGAAGCTCATGATTAAATCAAAGAGGCCTTTCGCATTGGGATCGGTCCAACTGATGGCTCGCTTGCTGGGGCTTTGGGCAAAAGTCATTTAATATGACTGAATGTTGTAAGGCTGAATTTGATTAAGACTCTAAATGCTTGGAGCTCCTTGGAGAAAGTTGCTTCAGAAATACCATGCATTTGGAGAACTCTGGGTAGCACATCTCCCTGGGTATACCATGTTTAAATTTCCAAATTCCAAAGAGGAGACATGATGTCTTGTGCCTCAAACCTTATCCAGCACAGGGACAAAGATGGAATGATGGAAAAAAAGAATTTTGAGTGTTTCCTGAATGATTATAGTTTTGGAGTGATCATAAAAATGCCACTCCTAAGAGATTTCTCCTAAGGCATCTAACTGTTTTTCTCTCCTTCTTGTGCCTTTCCTGACCTGCTGGTCAATATTGTTTGATGGTAGATGTTGTCATGAAATTGGAGCACAGGACTTTCTGTGTGGCAAAACCAAAGTAGCACCTGTTCTATTCAGTTAACTGTTCAACTTCCAGCCATGGCTGTTCTGACAGGAATTCCTCCCTGTAGCTAACGAGAGAACCCCCTCTGCAGCTGCTCCCTTAGGGGAGAAAGGCTAAATTCTTCTCCCACTGGGGACACAGAGACTAGAGGACCTGTCTCTGCCCTAAACCAAACTCTAGTACGGGAAATGAGGCTGTGCCGAATCTCTAAAAGTCTTAAAAGAACTTTGCCATACCTTGTTTATTTCTATTCTCACAATGATCTTGCAGCATACATTCACGCATTCATTCATTCTACCCATACCTTCTACTTACTGCCCACTGCAGCCAGATATGTGGCTGAGTGAGACTGGATGGTAAATAAGAGACACCAGCTGCCCAGAGAGTTCAGTGAAGATTTCAGTGGGGAAAACAAAGAATTACAACCCAAGTGAAGGCAATGCTTCGGACAGTGGTGACAGAGGTGGGGAGCACTGAGCTCAACAAATGTCAGAGTCCCCATGGTACATAAGGGGAAACTGAGGTCCAAAGAGTAAATAACTCATCTGACACTATGCATTGTTCATGTAATAATCCTTCAAACCATGGATATCTGCATTCAGCAAGGCCTATAGCCTGACTCAGTCCTGTGGGAATGAATTCCTAAGGCCAATACCAGCCTAAATTAAATACCTGGTTTTTCAATATTGAGGGAACTTAAAAAGTTTATTGTAGTATATATATATATATATATATATATATATATATATATATACATATATATGTATATATATATATATATATATATAAACTTTCTCTATCCTGGAATGATGTAGTTGTGAGATCTTGTGATCACCAGCATGGAATGACCCCAAGCCATGTCGTATAAACACGTACACACATCTATCCCAGTGATACTTGGATTCCCAAGACACCCTCAGGCCTGCTCAGGCCCTGGGGGTGTGGGGAGCTTTTGAAGGGACAATGACGCCCTGGCATCTGACGCTGCCCATCAGCATCCCCAGTCTCTTTTCCTCCTCGATAAACCCTTTGATTCTTGCTCAGGTCAATTTCAACGGGCGAATGGGGAGCTCGGGCAGCGATCTAAATGACTTAACCCTTCGGCCGGGGGAGTTAATTTGCAGCGTTAGCTGGGGGCCATGCAATACCTCCTTGCTCCATTTCCCGTGCCACTCTGACCCATCGCTCATGAGGATTATGCCTTCCTCTGATTGGACTTCAAGGCCAGTTTTTCAGATGAGGATTTGAGACGGGCAAATGACACTTACCTTGCCATTAGCCCGTCACAATGATTCCTGTCTGGTCAGCCAAATGAGAGCTCAGCTTGAGGTCCCAGAGGCTCCTGTCGGCTATCCAACAGTCGTCCAGGATTTGGGAATTCCAGGAACAGCAGTAGAACAGGAACATTTTTATCTATCATTTGTTTCCCTGTAATTGCACTTGGTTGCACAGCAATTTTTAGTCTGATTATGGTTTTGGGTTTTTATTTTTTAATGCTGAGTTCCTCGACAGCTCAATGTCAGCAGATACTTCATTGGAAAACATCAGTTTCCATTGATCAAATACAGAAATCATTCAGTTATCATCTGGCTAAAAAAAAAAATGTCATTACTTTCTTTCCCCCAAATTCATGATCCCATTGGACATGGGCATTAGATAAGATTAAGTTCTTAGGAAACATCAACTTATGGGGCGGACAGATTCCGTGCTGTTCAACTGTGTCAGGACAGCATTTATATCTGCTTAGATAGAAGACAATGTGGCCAACATGCACACAGAGATAGCTGCGTGAGGTTTGCTTTAAGTAGAGCAGCATTAGGTTACTTTAAGGTGACAATTTCTAAATGAGAGCAAAACTGTGTAATAAGATTTAAAAAATTGGACCCATTCTTAGTTCACCAGCTCCCCAGCCAGTGACAAAATATGCCATTAGTGGCCACAGCACGATTCTGAAAATATACCTTCCTTACGATTTAACGCTTTTTTTTTTCCCTGTGAGCTAAAAATTACAAAGCCCCGGATTTCATCGCTCTTGCAATCTATTCTTTTCCCCTGACTTCCTGTTTTCATGAAATTTTAATCAGGCACTTAAAATAAATAGCTATGCAGAGCTTCTCTGCCTCCCGCAATACCCGGGATGGATGTTTTGGGTAAAGTGATAGCCCAGAGACCTTGAGAACAGTGAATCCCATTCTGACTTGGCAAGACAACAGAAATGAAAACGTGGCCCTGTCCACGCCATGTGCTCAGAGGGGACAGAGAGGTTTGGGAGGATCAAACAAAATCTTAGTATGTTGGTTTCTTTTTATTTATTTATTTTTTCATTCTCCTTCCAAATATTGACAGCACTTTGATCAATTGAGAAAGGTAAGCAAGAGAAAGCATAACTAAATTACTCCAGGAGAAATTTAAAAAGAGAAGAAGAAGGAACCATAATAAACTTTTCAAATCCCTTTAAAGTTGAAAAATTAATCATTCAATGGAGGTGGCTACTCTTCATTATCAATGGTTTTCAATAATATATATTTGAGTTTTCCCTTCATTTAAACAAACAAAAAAAATGCCTCATTTTTTTAAACCAGCTAAGATTTTATTTCCTTTTTTTTTTTTGTATAATGATAACATCTACAAATGACATTATAGAAGGGTTTAATATATTTGTCACAAAACCATTATATTCAAGTTTGGATGTCTTTCCTACCAATAAATTCAGGTTTCATGGTCAGTGCTAAGTACCAAGAAAGACGAAAGAATTCTAGAGACAGTTGACAGTTACTAACCTTTACACCCTGTGAGTCAAAGTCCCTAGAAACTTGGAAAGAAGATTCTTGGAGACACATGAGGAAATCACCCTCCTTGCCTGAAATGTCAAGTTTCTGTGTGACAGTAGCTAAACAGTGTGAAAGGCCCTTAATTCATTAGTAAAAGTAAAGTGGAAATGATGTGAGAATTAACATCACTCAACCCCAAGAACAATGCTCTTCTTGTTGTCTCTTTCGTCTTGGATGTGAATAGATTCACACTAACTGCAGGTTCTGACATCGGCCAGAGGCAGCCTGCCCAGACACACCTCCTCTTGACTGGGGAGGTCCACCTCCTGATTTTAAATATCGGGAGATGGGTTGTGTATATTAGTGGAAAACAAAAACCAAAACAAAAAAAAAAAAAGGAAAAGGGGCTCAATTTGTAGCATTTGCTCATTTCTATGATGGAAATACTCCCAGTATGACTCATTTCAAGCTGCCATGACATCGCCAAACGTGGAGCTGGGCAGAGATGTGCAGTCACACCCCACTGTATAGTACTACAGATACAAATTGTTAACAAGACCACAGATCATAGTATGACACAGTAAGGTCATTAGGAAGGAAGAATTTTTTTTAGTACTTGGTGCCTTTTTAAAAATAGAATGTGATTGTAAGTGTACATGTCTTAATTTTTAATAATGGCCATGTATAACAAGACCCACAAATTTTCTGAAAATTTAACAATAAGCCCTTGTAAGCCAGTGCAAGCCAACTCCGACACGCCAGAGCTGGGGGAAACCTGGCTCCATTCAGTTGGAAATGGTTGTGTATCATTTGTTGTTTCATAAACTCGTGTGTTTCCAGGGATAGGCCATATTTTTGCATCTGTACTAGAGAGACTCTAGATTGGTCTTGGTTCCCCAAAGCTCCCCCTCCCCCACAAGTATCCACAAAATATCAGAGCTGCTCAGTTTCTCTGATAATAGGGTTTCATCTGCTTCATTGTCTCCAAATATAGCTCTAAGCTGGGCTTCTTACCTTAAGTGGAATCTAAATAACCTCAAGAAAAGAGGAATCAATTCCTCAAACAAAAGAAGTCATTCAGCTTTATGGCATCTCATATTGGAGAATAATAAAAATATTTCCCTTCCTACGAGCCCAGAGGATAAAGTTCTGCTAGGGGAAAAAAAGGGAGACTGAATGCTCACCCATTTCCCTTTCTAATGCCAATATTTGGTGACTTCATGGGACAGGACATCTGTGGTACTTTGACTCTGATGGGGATCCCAGGAAATCTGGGTACGTCTGCCCCGATGGGGGTTCCAGCATTGCCAAGGCCACTTCCCAGAGCCCACTGTGTGAGGGCATCTGTGAGCGTTCTCCCAGCAGTCTGAGGAAGAGAATATTATCAGGCGATTTAGGAAAGCCTCCGGAGAACGGCAAGATGGCTCCAGCAACGTTGGTTCAAGACCAACAGAAAAGAAGGAAGCATTTCAAAGAGTGAATCTGAGGATTCAGTTCAAGTTGTCAGGGTCTCATATTCCGATAATGTTTCTCTGCCCCCTTCCGTTCCTTGGCCACGTCCACGTTCAAGGTGCCAGCCGCTCTTTGCTCCGTCTTGGGGCAGTCCCAGGAGCAATGGTGTGATTTTCTGGAACGCCGTTCATGGAGAAGCAAGCCAAGCTCATGCGGTTGGACGCCTCCAGCTTCTGTAAACCACCCACACTATCAACAGACACCATCCCAGTGGCCGGGAAATCATCCTGCTCTTGGCAAAAACGTTGGGTAGGAACTGAGCAAAACCATCCAAGCCAAGCAAAACTGAGCAAAGCGGGGCTCTCTCTGTACTGAAATCCAGATTCAGCGTGAAGGGTGTTGGCAGAACTGCAGCTGGGCTCGGCCCTGGTTAATGTCACAACCGTATCTCAAATAACCCGTTCTCTTCATAAAACACAGTTTGGCCGAAGGCTCTGAGATATCAATTTGAAGGGAGAAAAGAGGCAAGAGAGAAGCCAGTGGAGAATTTCCTGCTATATTAGTGCTATTATTGAATACATATGCTTTATACGTATTTCTGACAGAATGAATCCAAAACTCTGACGATGAAGTTGGCCGTCTTTGGCTTCTTTATTTACAATCACTGACTGCACGGGGATCCTGAGAGATATGGAGGGTTCTCAGAGCTGGGTGCCTGCAACAACATGCCTAACCGTCAGTCCCATCAAGGTGCTTGATAACCTGTGGGTGCAAGATTTCCCTGCCTTTGCACATCCAAAGGTGTCCTCCAGCTCCATGAAACAGAGCATGGTGCCAACAAAAGGGAATCAAGCTGTCACGAGTGTCTATTTCTGCTCCTACCTGTAGTCTTAGTAGGGCAACCCAAGTTCCTCCCCAGATGAGAAGTGAACCACCCTAGGACTCAATGGCAACACTGGTAGCATCCTAAGGCAGGTAACCAACTGGAACTCCTGGCTTCAGAGTAAGAGATTCCAAACTCCACCTGGGCTCTCGTTTATCAGTTACACCTTCCCCTGGGCCAAAAGCAGGAGGGGCTTGGACTTTAGATTCCATTGAATCCAAGTTTGACCCTAGTTTTTTACCCTTCTGTAGGTGGATAGAAGCATAAAGATAAAAACATACAGACATAAAGAAAAACATAAAGATGAAAATGACCATCTCTCAGGCATACTCTCAGCAGCTAGAAAAACGTATTAACATTTTGATCTTCTTTATTTGTATCTGGTTTTTGAGGCATGAATCCAATGATATCTCAGTGGGTGTTTTTGAAAGGGTTAAATGAAGCTATATATGCATAAGGGCCTCACATAGTTCCTGGTAGGTGGTTGACATTTAATAAATGTTGGCTTAATGCATTGATGGGGGTAGGGATAAGCACTCAATCAATGTTATTTTAACTTAATTTCAAACAAGGGATGATGCGTATTATGTTCATTGAGTGTCAAGGAGAATTTTGCCCTCAAATTGTTAGAACAATGTTCGGTCCCCTCAAGTGGGGTTCAAACAAGCAGGTTAATAATACTGCATGTTTAAAGAGCCATCAGTCTTGAAGGCCTCCCGAAACATTTTCTTTTTAGGTCCTGTTTAGCTTTACCTTTCATCTAAGTTGAGAAGGACATGGGGCACATCCCCATTTTTCACATGGGGAAACTGTGACACAAATGGTCAGCTGGTTTTCTGAGGTCTCAGGAGCAATTTAAATGGGCCAAGGGGTGGACATTTGTCTCTAATCGTCCAGGGCCTTTTCTGTTTGGCTCTCCTATCACATCAAGGCCCTAAAGGGCCTATTTAAAATTCAGAGTCCCCTGAGGGCATTATAGGACACAGATGTGAATATTGGGGAGCACTTAAAACCTTATGTTCTCAAGGAACATATAAATGCCCTTGGAAAATGGATATGGAGTACACTAAATAAAAAGATTAGAATAAAATATTTAAGGACATTTTTAATTGTATAAAGTGTTTCTAGGCATTTACACAAATATGAATAGACACGTATATTTGTGCGTGTCTCAAAAAATCGATGTAAACAAAAAGGTCACAATGTTAATAAGGGTGTTTCTAGTTGTTGAGAGTATGCCAGGCTGATTGTTATTTTCCTCTTCATGTTTTCCTAAATTTTGTAAACTTTCTCTAATGTACTACTTTTACAGATAAAATAATTTATAATAAGAATACTAAATTTCATAAGAAATTAGTGATTAACTGTGGTTTATTGACTCGATGCAAAATTAGTTACAGCTACCTCTTTGCATAATTAGTGCCCTGGAGATGACAGAAGAGCAGACCTAGGGATGGGAGAAATGGCAAATGATTGCCTTGCACCATTTCCCTGTAGCTAGAAAGGACACAAGAACCGGCCACATGCTACGTCTGTTCAGGAGACAGCACAAGGTGTGGGCAGGACCGCTGAAGAGAAACCAGGAGGTTTTCTCGAGACTTGCTCCACCACCAGTATTTAGCTGTAGACGTTGGATGGGTCACAACTCACCAAGATTTATTTTCCTAAAATTCCTGCCTCACTCAATGTCTGGAGGGTCAGTGCAGTTAAAGAATGTACTGTAAACACTTTAGGTGGAAAGTAGGTATGTGTGTGAGACATTTAATTCTGTTGCTATAGAGATATAGCAGTCATACCCCAGCCTGAGCATTTGGGGTAATGTCCAGGATTCCCCAATATGACAAATGAAATGGAAGGAAGGCTGTGGAGTTGGGGAGACAGGGCCCCTATCTGCTGCTTCCCTTTCCTCCACATGGGTTCTGGATGTCACTTCCTAAGCTGGGAAGTTTTAGATCCTCTTCAGAATAAGAAAAGAGGTACCCATAGGGTCTAGGGGGTGTGGTGTCCTGTATTATTTTCTAACTGCTGTGTGTCCCTGAAAATCAGGGGCTCAGACGGGCTGGAGCTCATGCAAAGGCCCTCGAGGAAGATGCCCCAGCCTTGGTGGCAAGAAAAGTACAGGACGCCAGTTCAATTGGAATGTCAGAGAAACAACAAAAAATTATTAGTGTTAGTAAATCCCAGTATTGCATGGAACCGAGTTATACTAAACAGACACTGGTCATTTATCTGACATTCCAATTGAACTGGGCATCTTGTGATTTTATTTGTTAAATCTATTAAACCTATCCCAACAGTGCAGAGAGAAGTATCTTGGCTCCCTTGTCTCTTTACCCAGCCCTGGATTTCTCCAGTTACTTGGACAGAGTGTGGGGCAGAAACAGGCCTGACTCTGGCCTGAGAGTTGTGGACGAACAGACACGCAACGCCATGGCATCATCTGAGCCATCGTGAGGTGAGTCTTTGGAGCAAATAAGAGAGCTGAGTCTTGAAAAGCAGCTTGGGTCAGAGTTTCCCTGAATCAAGGAAAGACAAGTGAAACGAACGTGCCATGGGAGAGAAGCCTGTGCATTTCAGGTGCAGTTTATTTCAGCTCGAATCACTAAATCCAATAGATTTTCAACTGCTCCGTAGCCAGATCCAGTGTCCTCTACTCTGGAGAGAAGCCGCAGATTTCCCAGCCTCTATAAACACAGACACGATCTACCCAGTGAGCAGCAGCTGAAATAAAGCATCCTAGTCAGATTCCTAGGAGAAATGAGAAGGTCTCTCCCTCATGCTCTCTCAAGCTTCTAATAAAAGTTGAATTGTAATTGTATGGGAGTTGGAGGCACCCTTTCCTCTCCCGAAATAGGCCTCTACTGGGCATGATAACAGAGTGTATAGAATGAATTGCGTGTGTGTGTGTGTGTGTGTGTGTGTGTTGCCCAAGCCTACAAGATGGACAAAAATAACACAAAAGAATCACTTAGGGCCTCAGATGTCTTTGAAGAAGTGCATGGATCTTGTCTCGCTGTCCCCAAGTGGCCAACATGTCCATGTGGTCAGTACCAGCTTTGCACAGTGAAGATAAAGAAAACAAATATCCAAAGATCCGATATCATCGCTGGGAGCGGGCCTCTGGGTCTTTGCCGACATCTGAACTGCTTCACATAACCTCCTGGCCTCTAAAAATAGATATTCTGTGGTACATATAATTTTTATAAGATGACTAATGCAGGAATGCCCTTTGGGATAACTTAGTGTCTTAGTTTCTTTCTTTTCTCTCTATATTTATCTTCTCTTCACTGGCCTCTTTGTATAAAAGTTAGACTGTAGCCATGGATCAAGAACATTCGCCAAGGAATTATTTATCTATTCCTCCAAGGGCTATCATTTTTATTAACAGAAGAGAAGCTTAGACTTTTAAAAGGAGATAGAATGATGGCCTTAGACACGTATAATGTTTTGCTCTCTTAAGTCTCACTTTTCCACATGAAGGACCAGTCTGAAAGGGTTTCCAACTATCCTGCTACTTCTGTTTCACATACAACTGAATCAAAAGTGGAAGGTAAATATATGAACTCCAGAAAACCCCTTATATTAAAATTTGCTGCTCCAAGCCCCCATCATAAGGGTAATATGGTCATTCACAAGCACTGAAATCCTAGTCTGAAGTTTCCTTGTCCTTTCTGAATTGAAAGAGAGAGAGAGAGCAGGAGGGAGGGACAGAAGGAGGGAGGGAGGGAGGGGAGGGAGAGAGAGAGAGAGAGAGAGAGAGAGATTGAGAAATGGAAAAGAGTTAGGCTTGTGCTCAGAATCCTTCGGTGCTCATCTAGCGCATAACCTGATCTTCTGTCTGGAGGTGAGGATTCCAGAAACAGTGAGAATGAGAAGATCTGCTGGGGGAAAAAGTAACAGCACTCCATTCCTCACTTCCCGTCACCTTTATTTCAACAGGCATGCAACTCCAGCGACCTCTGTACAACCTCCCGGTGATTAACTCCACTCATGAGGATGTGGAGAAATGAATTTTCTTATCCAGCGGTGTCCTCCCTTCGGAAATAGCATCCTCCCTCCTCCCTGGCCATCAAAACAATAACTGCTAAATTCCGTGCACTAAACAAGCCAGCCAAGGTCCCCCTGCACCCTGGACAAGAGCACAGCAGGAAGGGAGTGAGGACCAGGAGATAAGACAGGGGGAGGATGGGGCCTGGGAAACCCACTCCCTCAGCTTCCTGTACTCCCTCAGCTCACCTGGAGCTCTCGTGCCACCACCCTTGCAAGCTAATCTTAGGAGATCTCTTTGCTTCCAAGTTATATTTTAAATCATCGTCTCCAAAGGAAAGAGATCAGAATCTCCTTGCGTAGGTGACTGGCCAAAAGCTGACTGTTCAGAAGTACAGCTTGGGGACAGACGACGAGAGTTTATTCTAACCTTGGAAACAGAATCCCAATGTAATTTTTTTTTCTTTTAGGAAAAAATAAATTAGGTGTTGTGCCCACTTCTGATTCCAGTTTTTCCCGTGTCTCCCTTTACCTCACCGTATTACCATGTGGATTTGCTCTTGTGAACAAAGAAGTCAGGGCAGTTGGGCACCTGGATTTAAGAGACTGTATCACTCCACAAAAGTACCAGAAATCTGCCCTGAATGCAATGTCGCAAAAGTAACTAAACACCCACATTTGTAGATCTGGATACATACAATATTCTTTATCCATAAAACCTGTGATTCACAGAAAACTGCCAATAGTATCCCTTAAAGGCTAGTACAGTGAATAGTTGCAACCCCCTTTTCAGGGTATTGTCTCTAAGGGGCCTAGACCTAGAAGAAAAGCAAAAGGGATTTGAAAAGTACCATCCAACATTCAAACCCAGTTTCTCCCATGGACAGTGGGTTAGCTTCTTAATCTCTCCAGGCCTCAATTTTAATCTTCCCATTCATTGGCGAGGATGACAATGACATTAACAAACACACACCTGCTTCACAAGCTGTGAGGATTAGATGAGTTATCCTTAGGGAACTGCCACTCCTGCTTCCAAAGGAAGCTCTGAGACTCTAACAAACAATTCTCATACTTCAGTGGCTTTACCCATCAGAAGTTTATCTCTCATTCACACGAAATGTCTAAGACAAATCTGCTGGGGCAGGTATAACAGTTGCTTTTCACATCACACAATTACCCTGAGACGCTGGCTGTTGGCAGTGCCCCATTTCTGACATCACCTCCTCAACACGTGGCTTCCTGCTTTGCCACCACATTAGACAGGAGTGTAGACAATCCTGCCCTAACTCTTAAATGCTTTGGCCCAGAAATAGCACGAGTCACTTCAGCTCATATTTGATTGGTCACCTCAAGAAGTACGTATTCTTAGGTCCAGAAAGAGAAGAAGAGCTGGAAACATTAGTGAGTATTAATAATGTTTCTCCCACATTTACATATGTGTTATTCACAAAAGATGGGAGACGGCATCAAGACCTGCCTCCTCAGTTCAGCTATCGCCCTGTGTGAGATCTTACTGGGCATCATTAAGATCATAAATGGAGGCAAGAAGAGAATTATGTGTTCATCATCCACTTACATGCCTCTCGCCAACAGTTGGTAGCAGTTCCAGAATCAGGATCATGTCCAATTCACCCTTGGTTTGACATGCTCAGTAGACAATACTCAATAAAGACTTATCAGGTAGACAAGAGAAATAAACAGAATCCCCTTCTAAGCCATGAGACGGCCCAATTCTAGCTCTGTAGGTCAGCTCTCATCAATACTGTCTTGAGTAGGCAATATACTTTTATACAACTTTGCCCCAGGCAGTCTAGGAAATTTTAGAGCAGGGACTTCATTGCCAATTTATGCCACTCAAGAACCACCATAATAAAGGCACATAATTCACGATGGTGGCGGTAGGGAGAACTTCTCGGTGTACTCACATTTAGGTACATGAGGCAGGCATCCATCTGCATGGTGAGCACGTGTGTGGATGTGAGTGTGTGCATGCGTGCGTGTGCACACATGCATGTACCCAAAGACTCACCACGTCTGCACAGCCATAAGATTTTCAGAAGACCATGCTCTCAGCTTCCCAAATCAGCACATTTTATTGAATAATAATGTAGGAAATTTGGTGAATCTACTCCTAGCTCCAACCTGCTTTCATATAGCATAGTCACACTCAGACACGCTGTTTCAACTTTGGAATCGCCTGGATTTCCTTTGTGAGGCTGCACTAGCTACTAATAGGTACAACCGAATACATGTTGACACCTGATAACGTCAGCAGCTGCCTCTAATATTCATTGACTATTTACTATGTCATTTTGATGAGTGTTTTATAATCAAAGCCCTGTTTACCTCACAAGATTTCTAGAAGAAAGGCACTATTGCAATGCCCATTTTATAGCTGGGACATGGCCACTTAGAAAGGTTAAGTAGCATGCCCAAGGTCACACAGCCGTAAGTTGGTGGAGTGGCCTCCAAGCTTCGCCAGTCTGACTCCAAAGCCAGAATCTTCGTTCTTATGTTCCTGACCAAACCTGACCATAGAAGGATGTCACTCTGGTGTAGATTTTACTCTGTCACTCTCTGAACCCCAACAGTTTTGTTTTGTTTTGTTTTAACTAGGAACAGGTTGTTGTTTGTAGCACATGGACTTGAGAACAGATGGCCCCTAGAAATTCTTCAGATGCCATGAGATCTGCCACCTTGAAATGTCAGAGCAGCAAAATTCAAACCCAGGGGCTCTGGGTGCCAGGGAGACAGCTGGCATCTTTCTCACCCTACCAGATGAGGTCAGAGATGGAATGTGAAACCTCTAAACCTGAGAATGACAGTCGCCATTGATAGAGCACCTTCCATATTTTAGGCCCTGAACTCCAGGCTTGATGCAGCATCTCAAGGTACCCATCTGTGGGGCTGCCCCATTTCACGAATGTGTAAGTGAACCCCAGGGAGATACAACCACTTAGGCCTACAATGAATAATCTGAGCAGTCAAAATTTGAGTCCTTATGAGTCCTGCTTGAAAGTGTGAATTCTATTTTATATCTTTACTCAGAGAAAAAAATACAAGGCATTACTTTTCCTTTTAAATTTCAAAGACAATTTCAAAACAGAAGAGTGCAAAGAATGGTCACTCTAGCAAATACTAAAATTTATCATAAATGTAACAGAAGAGTTCTTTCCTATTATAAGAGTTAACAAATAAATCAGTGAAGTAAAATGCCCTTGACACAGATTGTGTGTGTGTGTGTGTGTGTGTAAGTACAATAAAAGACAAAAAAAAAAAATCAATGAAGAAATAAAGGCTTTTTTGACAAATGCTGCTAAAAATTGGTTGTTTATGAAAAAAGTCAAGTCAGTATCTCATGTCAATGCCAAAATAATTCTAGATGGACTCACGATTTAAAAGGCAGCTCTCAAAATCACAGAAATGAGGAAAGTAAGGATAAAAAGCTAACGATGGAGATGGGGAACACCTTTCTAAACATAAAAGTAAACAAAGAGTACGTTAAGCTTGAATACAATACAAATATTGTGCACGTAAAAATATAAAATAATTAAAAGAAAAGTGATAAACATGGAAAAAATTTTTGCCACAAATAGGAAAAAGGGTTAAAACACAATAAATAAAGAGCTGTGAGAATTAAACGAGGAAAACACCAAAAATCATGTCCGACGGAAAAAAGATTGGGTGGGAAGGAAAAGAACAGAAAATTTATAGGAGAAAGAATAAAATAAGGAAAATATTCAAGAATAAACAAGGATATAAATACAAGATATTGTGTATTATATATAAATATATAAATATATTATGCATTATATGCTATATGACATTAAAAGAATGAGGTATCATTTTGTTTCACTATAAAAGAAAGTTCTACAAAATGATCTGAGAGTGAGATTGGCGGTCTCTGATTATGTATGTGGTAGTACAGACTACTTCGATCATTCTGAAAAACAATTGTATTTTCTGAATTCAATTTAAAATCATAGTTTAACAAAGGATTCCACTAAAGAAAGAATCTGAGATCCCAGCCAGGATTCACGTATAAAGATGTTCAGTACAGTGTTATCTCTAGGTAGAAAAAAATATCCAGTAACAGTTTGACTGTTTTGTTCAAAAAGTATAATATTCAACAGGCTTTTAAAAATAGCTTTTGGACAAAGTTAATTACACGTAGCCTAGTTCTAAGTGAAAAAGTACAAGATGCATACCTGTATAAATACCACATGATCACACTTACATAAACACTCTAAAATATAATATATGAATAGAAAACTGACTGCAACCACAGTCTCCAAAGTAACAACAGTGGCCGCTCTCTGATGAGATGAAGTAAGTTTTGGTTTCTCATTTACACTTTCTTTCTAAGTACTAGACCATATTATTTCCGTAATAAAAATTTTTTTAAGCAAACATAGCCAGATTAGTCTCTCCCGTAGCCCCCTACTGGGAGATGTTCCAAATATAAGGCTGTTCTTGCTAAAGGTAGGAACTGACACTGAAGTCCTGGAGTCACTGCCAAAAAATCCCCAAGAGGTCGCTTGCTGCCACCAGGCAGGTGGAGCACTAGAGGCTGTTTAGGAATGTGATGGGATTATCAGGCAGTTGAAGTGATGAAGACATGGAGGAAAAGGTGGCCACCCGAATGGCACACTGCATCTCCTTGTCACCCCCAGAGAGGCCATCTCGAGATTGGTCTAGATTATCGCTCAGGAGGTCTGCTTCCTTGGGGACCCTGAGCTTGAGCCTCCCTGGTACCAACAGAGTCACGAGAACTAAATGATCCTGATGCCAACCCACAAACCACTCAGCCTCACCGTGGAATCAGCTGCTCTGAGCACAAGGGCGTCCCCCAGTCCAAAGGACCTGCTGGGTCCTCACGAGAAAACTGGCTGGAGGACAGGGTCAGCCCCCTGTGAGGTTTGTTCTGTCCCTACCATCACTCCACTCATCACCCATTGTCCATGGTAACTTCCCACAGGCCTCCCGGGAAGCCTGCACCTGGCTGGGTGTCGCCTGCTCTGGGTGGATCACGGAGATGACAACTCCCCCTGGTTAAGGTCCAATGAGGCAGACGATGGAATGTGCTTTTTCACAGCCTGGGCTGGAAACCGAGGCTGCGAGGACTCATCATTGGCTGCACGTAGGGAAGAGAGGTCTCCTAGGGTTGTTGGGAGAAGGAAGGGAGCTGGTCCGTAAAAGAATTCAGCGGTGTCTGCCACCGCCATTACCAAGGTTAGCTGGCACTACTATTAGTACCGTGACTACTGGTAGTAGTAGTACCACCGCTACCATCTCTGCTCCTATGAGCTATTAATGTTACTGCGACTACTGCTGCTTGTAGGGCTGTTAGCACTGCTACACTATACGACCGCTGTCACCTCTAGGACTCTGAGTGTCACTGCGGTGGCTGTCACCACTGCCACTATTACGACTGCTGCCGCTGCTGCTATAGCTCCTGCAAGGGGCTCCTGTGCATGTACTGCAACCACATATTCCAGGGGGGACTTCTGATGTGAATGACTGTCCCTTCATCTCCAAGAGTTCTTTCACAAGAGTCAGGCAATGTACCTATCAGGTCCTGGTTGGGACTCTCTACATCGTTACCCCCGCCCCGAAAATGCTGCCACACAGGGATCTTTCACCTTTACGGATGAGGAAGCACGACACTTGGAGTGATGGGGTGACAAGCCCACGTTCGAACAGCAGGTGCACGGCGGGGCCCCTGCCATCAGCAGAGCCACTAGGGTTTTACGTGATTGCAAGCGAAGTTCAGGCGCTGGCATCAGCAGTGGTCTGTGGCGGGAGTTGGCTTTTGGGAAAAGAAGCTGAGCTGAGTCACACCAGTCCTCCTGACGCCAAGCACTGTAGTCCTTTGGTGACAGTTTCCTCTGCCTACCCAAGAGCACTCAGGCAAGCAGAGCCCAGTGTCCACAAAAGCCTGTCCAGGATCACGGCTGAACGGGGACAGCAAACAGCCCCTCAGCACGCTAAGGAAGTGGGAAGGCCAGGCCAGCCCCGCGACACGGACGCCAGAGGCCGGGAACGCAAACAGGAAAGAGGGTTCCTGGGCCTGTGGGCGCCTCTCGCTAGCTGGGCCCGGTGTCCCCGAGGCCCCCCGGCGGGTGTTATTTTTGGACTGGGACACGTGAGGGCCTGGTGGATTAGATAGAGTCAAGGCCAGCTTCCAGACTGGTGTCTCCCAAGCAACTCGGGTCAATGGCTCCAGGGATGAGGCCCATGGCGAGGTTCCAAGTTACACCACCCCCACCCGCAGAGCTCTTCAAGGCCCCTGGATAACAAAGGGAAGCAGTGAGCAAAAGAGGGAACTGCCCCCCCCACAGCCCAAGCCCCCACGCTGCGCACACAGGGGCCGGATCTGATGACGGCGGCAAAGCTGCTCTGGGCCCCGGCGATCTTGCAAGCTTGGACTTTCTGCGGCCTGTGCTCTGACGGGTCAACTGGGTTTCCTGGGTTGGGAGGGATTAGTTTCCTTCCCCTTTGGGCCTCACACCTCAACCCTGCGGCAATTGACAGCACTGCCCCTGGCCTTGGTTAATCCCCAGTGACCGTGACAAGCAGATCGCTGATCGACTTCACGGGGAAAATCAGTGGCTTCCGCACAGGGTAGAGTAGCCTGTATGTCACAGGCTGGCAGAACCTTTCCTGTAATAGAAGTCATCCCATCGTGCGACATATGAGCACTGGGGGGGCGGGGGGTGCACCAGAGCTGCGTTTTCCTTCTCTCCATCACTGTCTGACAACATTTACAACATTTTTATTACATAAGCAAGAAAAATCTGTAAAATGTTAAGAGTTTTAAAACAGCAGAACGACATCATGATGAATTTTACATTTTTGCTGGACAGAGTTATTTGGGTGATAACATCATGAACAGCGACAACGGGAATAAAATCAAGTGCCTCCCAGGCTCCAAAAGTACAAGAGACACAGGCAGCTCCCGCCCGCGCTCCCTGCACCCGTCAGCATTACTGCTCAGTGTCTTGCAGACAGGCAAGAGCGGAAGCAGAGTGCGTTTGGGTGCCACAGAGCATCAGGGTACCATTCTGACACGGCAACGTGCAAGTGACAGCACCCTGATGACATCACCTTCTTTAGTCCTGCTTTCCTCATGTGTGAAGCGGCAGCTACGCTGAAGGCTTGGTACTAAGATTACAAGGGCTGTATACACAACGTGCTCGTGTCTGACACGTACTGGACACTCACCCCATGTTTGGCTGCGCTCCAGATGGCAGCCCCGCCCCCTTTCCCATAATGTCCCCCTCCCACCTTTTCAGAACTTACTTCTCCCACCTTCTCGTAGCTTCCTATGAGCAGGAGAGGAACGCACAGCCACTACACAGTGCTCTTCTGTCTAAGTGTTCTACCTTCTGGGATGTCACACCATGATACTCCTCATGTTTGGCCAAGTTGCGATGACAAGTGTTTATACGAGCAATGTCTGGGCTCTCTCTTGCTGTACCACATATGGAGCCATATGCCAAGACCCTCCATCATGCAATCCTGAACTAAAAGATGGGGAAACGTTTGTAAAGACAAATTTTAAAAGTCACACAGCAAGCAATAAAACGTGGCTGACTATGGAGAAGATTAAGCTTGGCTATGGAATAGAAGAGCAAATACAAAACAAGAGGAATAACACCATAGTGCTGTTCAGTGCAGTAGGTGCTAGTTACATAGGGCCATTTAAATGAACTAAAATTAAAAATTCAGTTTCTCTGTCACACTAGCCTTCTTTCAAAGGGCTCAATAGTCATACATGTCTGGTGGCTACCACACATGTTGACAACACAAATAGTCAACATTTTCATCAGTAAAGTTCTATCAGTGCTGATTCACAGATTAAGAACTTCTGAGTGATTGCAAAAATTATTTTCCTAAATGATATTCCATAATTACTTTTTCCTATAAAAATATGTAAATATCAACAGGCAAAGAAAAATACTAAAACACTTTTATGTTATGTGTTAATTGGTATTAGCCATTAATGATACTCATATTTGAAAACTGATCAATACTGTACAAGGGCTGTCCAGAAAGTCTCCAGCCATGTACTATGAAAAATAGAAGCATTTATGGCTGGACTTTTTCTGGACAGTCCTCCTGTATCACCACGACCTAAAAATGCAAACCCGCAATTGCAGAAAAAGGTGCTACTCTGATAACATCAAACAGAGACTGAGCCTCTTAAATACTGTTCTTGTCTGGCTGTGGCCGAGATGAGTCACACAAAGACCCCTGTGGTCATCATTCTGCTGGAGCTCAAGACAGCACACAATCCTGCCCCAGGGGCCTCTGGCCCCCTCAGAACAGGGCGGTGTCCTTTATCGCTTCCCAAGAAGTCACTTGGCACACATTTCTGTTGTTTGTTTTCCTTCTTAACTCCCAGAATCTTAAATAGATGTTCTTTGAGTTCTCCCCTTCCATAGTTTTAAATTCAACCCTTAAAAGGCAGGGGGTGGGGGGAGTGACTCCAGCAGAAAATAGTGAATATTCCAAAGTCCACCAGCACTTTATAGACACACACACACACACACACACACACACACACACTCACAACAATATCTACCAATATCGTCAAAGGGCTAAGGAGACTGGAGGGAACCTAAAACTTGATCTCCCTGGGGAAAAGGCCACAAATCCTAGCACAGGGCTCTGACTATCTTATCATAATATAATATAAGTCATCTTAGTTTAATTTTATTGCTCAGTAACACAGACAAGAATCAAAATCAATCGAAGAGTTTTTTTTCTCAGAATGGGATGTGATGGAGTTAACCCTAAACCACACTTAGAGAATAAACTTTCCAATTATGTGCCACAATGTATACCATAATTTATATAGTAGTTTCCGTATGGAGTGGGGGACTTGGGATGGAAGAAGAGCTAGAAATTTGGGGCATGTCTGAACAATGCAGGAAGTTATCAAATTATTTTAAGGGTTCCAGCAGGAGAGTCTATCTTTAAGGAAGCTTCTAAAAGTTAAAACTCTTCCATTCCTTGTTAGACCGTGATGGTGTGAAGAGTAGTTTGTTTCCCACGCAGACAGTAACTAGTTTTTACAAGCACTGGAAGAAGCTGGCCATGAACTCCATCTTTTGTTTTTTGCTGCTGGCTTCGGGCAGCTTCAGCATGTGGTTAAGAGTCAGATGAGGCATCGATCGGGAGCTGGCCTTGCAGGTGACACCGACATGGTCCTACGCGTATGTTTACAAAATGGAGTAAATATTGTTGTACGCAGGACACACGCTGCTTCAAGTCCTGCCTGTACTGCTTGCCAGTGGTGGGACCTCAGGCAAGTACTCTCCCTGCCTCAGTTTCCTCCTCTGTAAAGAGGGGAATAATAGTACCTGCCTCATGTGTACATGTGTGGGCCAAAGAGAAAAGGCACATAAAGGCTTCCACCTGACAACTGACCAACTGTCATTCTTATTGGGGAGGGCAGATGTACATGATATGTTTATGGACTGGAAACTAAGGAGGAATCCATACACAGAGGACATAATTTTCTAAGCCCATATACTGGGACATATGATTTGGCAACTGCAAGGTTACTTGTGGGGGCAATGATGTAGAAACGTTTAATGCATGTCTATGTTGGGGAATGCAGGACATGTGGCTGGGGAGGACATGAGTATCTGCCTGAAGTTTTTGTCCTTTGAAAAGCTCCTTTCTGAAATAAGGTGTATCTAGAACTATGGGAGAGAGGAGATAAATGGTGAGGAGACCTGGTGACTCAGAAGCATCCTTCATTCACACACTCACACACACACACACACACACACACACACACACACACACGGCATGATCTTGAAAATATACTTTAAAATACCTTTGGGGAAAATACCTAAAAATTAAGTCAATTTTAAAGTAAATGAAATACCACATCCTCGTATTGCTGTACAAATGCAAAAAATAGCTCCCTCTGGAATTGATCTAACCCAATTCTCTGTGAAAGAACATTTCAGATCCATCAGCTCTGCCTTGGATCCCATGCAGTACAGTTGCTGATGTCCTACAGGCCAGGGTCACTGCTTTAAATGTAAGGGACCATAAAGCAGAAATCCTAGAACCCATCTAGAAGTCAGGCTGGGACTAGGTGTTTGTCTATAATTGATCCCTTTTCTCCTCTCTCTCTCTATCCCAGTCCAGACTCATTGATTTGGTTTAAAAAATTATATATGTGTGATATATATATATATATATATATATATATATATATATATATACACACACACACACACACACACACACACACACACACAAACATATATATATATGTTTGTTTGTACACACATACACACACACACACACAATAGCATAGGTGGTATAAGTACCTTGTTTCCTAAATGCATTCTGACAACATGTGTTCACAAAAAGCTGAGATCACTTGCTTTAATAAACATATCATGGATTTGATATAGTGGTTGTTTTCTTTTTTAGACTTGATTTATCTGTCACTTTCTTTCCAAATTTGATTTATTGGTCAATTTCTTTTCAAGGTTTGATTTATTGGCCAATTTCTCTTCAAGATTTGATTAAAACACATTACATAAGTCTTTTCAGATCTATTTCTAAATATCATATATATTTCTAAGTATGGATGTTTAGAGTCTTTATTTATAATGTTCTTGATTGATGCCTGTTTTTCTCATTCGCTTTCCTTTTTTTTAAACTCCAGGTAGTCATTTATTCTGTAATCGGAATCAGCATAAACAAACCATAAAGTCCAATTGGGTAATGAATTACTCATATCTCAGATGCACAGAGAAAAGCAGCTTGTGATATAACAAGGTAAAAACAGCTCCTGGGTGGAGGTGGAGCACATTGGTTGGTTGGTCTTCAATCTCTGGGTTTATAGATGCATGTAAAACTCTTCCATAAGAAAGACTTGTAGCATGACATCTCCAGTGACCATTAACTAGCATGTGCCTACATGGATGACCTTAAAGATGGAGTTTTGGACACTTTATTTTAATGGACTCATGGTGATTGGTTCTTCGCCTCCTCTTTCGCACTTCTCCACACACTCCCAAAGAAGACAATGCTCGTGGACTCAAGACAAGACAGCCCAGCAGGACCCTGCGTTGCTGGGTACCCCAGGGAGGGTGACCCACACCCCAGAAGTTGGGCTGCAGCCAGGCAGAGTGGGAGCTGTCAGTCTGAGAGCCCAGGACCTCCTCACAGCTGCCAGCCTGCACCTGCCCCTTAAACATCTTAGGATAAAAAGGATGTTTGCTAACTAGTTACCAGTGTGTGCCTATGGATTGCTGGCATTTGGACTAATCTGATTCACTGTCTACATTAGCAAGTATTACTGCTCAGAAAATGAATATCCTCCCCCCAACACACACACACGCACACACACACACACGCACACACACACAGTCTTTTAGCCTAGTTTCCTCATCTGTAAAATACAGAGTAGTGTTACCTTTGTTAGAAAGTGGTTGTAAGCACTGAATGAGGTCATGTATGCAAAGCACTGAACCCAGTGCTAAGAGACGGTCACGCAGGGTACTGGCCAAGGACCTCAATTCAGTCCCCTCTCTTGAGGGACCTACCTCACTGTTCAGAAGGATCGCCCAAGGAATGGAGGGCCTGACAACTGACAAGTGCTGGATCTCTAGCAAGGACTGGCTTCCCCAGCATTGCGCCATGACCACACGCAGGGTCCATGGTCCTTGAGCACGTTTCTCTTTGTTGCCATCACAATGCCAGCCAGAAAAGGGCACCCAATGCATTGTTTCCGGTGGAGAAACAGATTGGGTACAGCCGTTCTCTCGGGCATAGTCTCTCCCTGTCCTTCTCATGGCAGAAGTGCATGCCCTAGGGTAACCTATGGGAGCACCAGGACACCATCAACCTTGGGGCAGGCCTGCCCCCTTTTTATGAGATTCCCACATTGGCCCTGACAATTACAAGTGAAAGGAATGTGGACTTTGTTTTCTCTAGGAGCATTTAAAACAGGTCACATCTGTCACTTCCCTGCTTGCAGGTGCATCCCTGTGTTGCAGCCCTGAGCCTCATATCCCTCTGTCATGGACCACCGTGTCCTAGTGGTGCCATAGCCTGGTGCAGCGACTTGCAAGCTAGGGGCCAAATCCCCACCGCCTCGTTCTTACAGCCTGGCATCTAGGAATGGTCTTCACATTTTAGACAGTTTTTTCTTTAATCCAAGAATAATACTTTATGACACAAAAATTACATGAAGGTCAAATTTCAATGCCCGTACACACAATTCGTGTCCGTATCATCCGGGTACATTCTCGCTCAGCAGCAGAGTGCGAGCGCTGCGGGGGAGCCAGCTGGAAGTGTCTGCTGTCCGGCTTTTTGCAGAAAAATTCTGCCGACTCCGGGTCTCGAGGACCGGGCCTTGCCCTCCTTACTTCTGCCTCCTCCTTCAACCCAACTTTGCTGTGGTCTTTTCTATACTCTGGGGTTCTAGGGGAGATATACAAGGGTTGCCCAGAAAAAAATCCAGTCACAAACGCCTCTACTTTTCATAGTATGTGGCTGGATACTTTCTGGACAGCCCTCACACCTTCAAAATGTTCGTAGGACAAAATGCAGACTCCTTAGCTTGGTATAAAGACCTGAGACCTACCTGCTCTCAAACCTACCTGTCTTGTCCAGATGGCCATCTGCCTTACAGGGACAAAGGGGCACAGTGGCCACCTGCCGGAGAACATTCTACCCCTGTGCTTCTGAGCCTGCGCACCTGCGCCCTCTCATTTCAGGCCCTTTCTCCTGCGGATGTTTGCAGAACTTCTCATCCTCCCATAAAACTATTTCAAGCCTCGTCTCTTTTGTAACACTGTCGCAAGTCCCCAATAATCTGCCCTCTCTCCTCCCTAGTCCCCGTCTCAGCTGGGACCCCAGCCCTTACTCATGTGGCTGTAATCCACCTGGAGCTGCTACCACGGGACCGGGATTCCCAGGAGGGCATTTAGTGTCCCTCACGGTTAAGTTCCCAGTGTGCGCACAACTCCAGGGCTGTGCACAGTGGGCACTGGGAAAACGCCGACTGACGAGAGAGCAGAATTGTGGTTGCAACATTCCTCCAACCCCGATCTACCAGATTTCACTGTGCCACACTGTTAGATTTGGGGGCGATCACAGGAAGATGTGACGAGGGCTCCACACTTGCATGAGGCAACTTTGAAGGAGGATGGAAGTTTGGATATGGGCACCTAGAGGTCTGCATTTCCAGTCCAGGTGACCTTTGAGCCTCCATCCGTAAAATGGGTTATAAACATTCCCAATCTGGCAGATTTGGGAGGACTGAGTGAAAAAACAACGTGCCTTGCACATAGCAGGCACTCAAAAAATGCCAGCTGTCACACTGAACCCCTGCCTTGGCAACAGAACTGTGTCTCTTTTGAAGGCAGAACCCATTCCTCAAGGCACAGCACCTCCACGACCGTGCTGGCTTTGTCCACCTCCCTATAACCTAAGAGAGGCCTGCTTTGCCCAGCAGTGGGCTGAATAGCCTCCAAAGGACCCTGGTCCCTTCGAGACCCTGGCCCAGAGCCAAAGACAGAGGAGAGGCTGGTGTGAACCTATCCTGAGGTTTCTGGAACCTCCTACCACCCGCTTACAGAGCCTCTTTTTGAGGGAAGCTCCAGCAGACAGCTTGGAGTCAGCTTCTGCTCAGAAAGCACCTTTGTCAGAAAGATGCCTCAGCACATTGTCTCTGTCACACAGCCTGCTGTTTTCCCTGGGCCTGCGGACCGGGCCGGCTGGTGTCAGCTTGGGCAGAAAGCTGCCAGGTGCCAGCCTGCTTCCAGCGGTGCCAGCGCCTCAAAGGAAGCCCCAGGGGAGGCTGGGTGTCCTCGGTGTCCTCTCCCCTGCCTTCTTGAAGGGGCATCTGGCATGGCACACAGGAAAGCACCATGGTTGTACAGTTACAACACTCGGTGGACAGATACTCATTTCTTAGTGCTCACCACTGTGACTAGTAAGGGCCTCAGCAGCCGAAGTGCTGTTCGGTTACCTGGCAGGCTGGGGACCATGCGACCTGCAGCAGCAGGCTATCCTAATGTGACCCTCTCAGCACCTCCCGCAGGCAGGGACCAGGATCTCCTATTCACAGATGAGGAGACTGACGACCTAAAAAGGGAGAGTGACCAGGTGAAGTGTCCCGTGTCTGTGTCTGCTGGAGCCCCTCCTCTCAGTCACACCACTCCACACTCACTGGGAAGGTGGAAGGACGTGTGTCACACCAAATAGGCGGAGACAGAGGGAAAGACCACCTCGGAGGAATTTGGGGGCTGGTGGGAACAGCTGAAAAGGGTCTGAACTGGATCGCAATGCCAGAGTGTGGGTAACATTGCAGCAAGACTAGGAGGCAAGACAGAGGGCAGGAAGACAACCAAGGCGGAAGAGGATGCCTCCCCAAGATGAGGTCCCCTTCGTCTCTCCCAGGGCCTCTCTGGGTGCAGCCCACTGACCCCCACCTTAGAAAGGGTCATCCCTGAGTGAAACACCAGTTGTAAAGATCCAGAATTCTCAAGATGGGGCCCAGGAAACTGTCCTTGGGACCAGCTCCCACAGGGGAGACGCTTGCGTCCTGAAGCTTGAAAACCACAATGCACACAAGCCCTGTGCTCCCTCAGGTGCTTAGGGCCCTGCTAGTCCATCCACCTGCCCATCACCTTGTATTTGCTTCTATCCCCCCTCTTTTCCTTTCCTGTGACATTACCCTGGCTGCCCTGGCATTGCACTTTCCAATACAAGGTCAGTGCTTAATGCTTGCCTCAGGCTCTGGATTTTTAGGAACCTGAGCTAAAACAAGAACCAACACTCTATAGGTTACAGTTCAAGGTCTCTCAGTCTCCTCTGATACCTGGCCCCTTCTTACCTCTGAGAAGTAGTGTGCTGGTCAGTGTTTAACAACCAGTTCTCCGGGGTAAAAGCCCTGACTTACCATGCTTGCTGATTTCTATGGTGCACTATGGCTGATCTGAAGCCACCCATGTGACATTACTAACTACCACTGGGAAGAGATATACATCACCATGACAACAATGTATAGTATTCCTAACACATACAAGAGATACACGTAAATAACTTAAAGGGCATAAATAGTAAAATGCAGTAAAATAATTCAGAAGAGATGAGTTTGTTTAGTTATTACATTATAATATAACTTCCTTATAATACATTTAGTTGTAATTTTATATCATTTAATTTTTAATAATGGCTGTTGAACAACTGGCTCACAAAATTCCTGAAAATGTGACAAACAGCTGGTGATTCAGCACATCACTGTGACATGAAATCATGTCACACGGTCGTACAGTCAGTCATATTACATTCATTTTACCACCTCGCACTTGGCTTCTGGGATGTCCTCTTCTCCCTTTGGGTAGCCAGTAAATTCTTCTAGGGCCCTTATCACTTACCTTGAGCCCCTGTTCAGAGAGAGCCCTGAGTGTCCACAAGCTTTGCAACAATCTGGTCCAGCAGAGTAATTTTAGATAGAGAGCTCTGTTGGGTTCCTGCTTTCCATGGCCCCTGGCCACTACCACCTGGAGCCCTAAGAAGAGTCCTTCAGAAGGAAATTTAAAGCTGAGGGATCTCACCTGAGAGGACTTCAGCCTTACAGAGGCTGAAGCCTAGGAGTTGGTTGGTGACGTGCTGTGACCACGCAACGCTAACATAACAAATTATGGAGTAAGGGTTGAGTGGGAAGAGTACTTGAACAGCCTTTGAAAATGTCTCTGATATTTCGTCCCAAGCACAGTTGCCACTTTGACATATTAGCAATGTGATCTAGGCCAAGTTAGATCATCTCTCTATGCCTCACTGTACCTATCTGAATGATGGGAATAATTAATCATCACCATGCTATAGGGTTGCTGTAAGAACATATGTGAAGAGCTTAGAACAGCACTTGACACAAGGAAAATGCTCGAAAAGTGTCAGCTATGTTGGGTTCTCTGCCATCTTTGTATACATGCAAGCTCTCTTTGGCCAACACTCCATTTGGCTGACTTCAACCGGTGAGATTTTTAAAAATTCAATTATTTTGCTAGTGTCACAGCTATATTGATACTTGCACTGCTGGGGAAGAGCTAGAAAAGACTTTTCCACCAAGGTAATTTCCTGAAGTTTCTGTTACGGGAGGAGAAAATTAGACAATGGCCAAGATCAGCAGTTTGAGGGTTGGAGAAGAGAAAACTGGGCCTTCTCTTTGCCAATGATCTTGTCACTGCATTTTCCGGGCCCCCAGGTGACAGAGGGAAGTGAGAACAGCTCTGCCTGGGAGCAAGAAGAAATAGATCCACCAGGAGAGTCAGCCCAAATGCAGGGCACACATGAACTAAGACTATCTTGGTTCTGGGCACTGAATGTAGCCTGCAATGTGTACCCTGCCCCTCTGTTTACTGGTTATGTGGCCTTGGGCATGTCACTGTCTCTATGACTCATTTTCCTTATCTGTAAAAAGGGATCATGACAGTGGCCAACTTTTAGAGCGCTGCACAGATTAAGTGGGATGATCTATGCTATGCGTGAACACAGCCATCCTTCAGCAATGCTAGTTATTATTACAAAGACAGGGGTCATGTATCATTTCTCACATGCAACTAATAATATGAAATGCCTGGTATATGCTGGGTACTCTGTGAGGGATCAGGATACAGGAGTAACAGATTTATCCCAACAAAGCTGAATTGCACATAGTAAGAGATATGCAGGTAGCATATAAGGCCATAAATCTGAGACTCAAAACCTAATCTAGGCAGTAAGAGGAGACTTCTGAAGTGACATTTAGGTCAAGGCTGATGGGTGCATTGGGAAAGGGGGCAGTAAAAGCCTCATGTTGTGATGGGAGAGGCGCAGGGGGAACTTGTGGGCCTTGCTCACTCACTTTCATACGTCAGAACGTGACACTGTCCTAGAACCTGATGCCTGCACGGAGCAAGCTAGCCAGAGACCATCCAGGCCAACATACCTTACCTCTGGGTCACTTTAGCCTTTGGGAACCATTTTATCAGCACCACGATGACAGTAGAAAGCTGGAAATCAAATTGCTAAATGGAAATGTGCCTGAGCTAGACCATATTGAATCAGTACATTGGAAGTTTTAGACTAAAAAGAGAAAAATGTAAGACGGGAGGGAGGAAGGGAGAGAAAGAGGAGGGGAGGAAAGGGGAGGGGAGGGGAGGGCAGGAGAAGTCCAAACAATCCACCTCAAGGAAAGGCTATGACTTAAAGTCATGCAGCCTCCTGCCTGCCTAACTTCATTGCTCAGATTTCATTTCAAATGACCATAGTTCAGGCCTCTACTTCTTTGGGTTATAATTAGAAAGCATTCTTGGAACTGACTTGATATTATCATTTACTTTCTCCCTTTAAGAGGAAAGAAAAAGCTGGGATCAAACTTTTGGGAATCAGCTCCATTATAAAAGAGAGTGAATCACGGGGTAGCTGAGCCCCCCTGAAGAAGCACAGGATGGGTAATTTTCAGTGAAAGTTGGAATATAGTTCTAGGTCCTGAGGATACACCACTGAGCCCAGCACATACTCCCTGTGCTCCTCAATCTGACCGTCCAGCTGGGGTTCTGTTCATGAGTCCAGAACCACAATGGGGGGAAAAACCAGAACAAGCCACAATCTTCCTTTTGGTTCTAGGATGTGTAACGTGCTACTCATGTTTGCAGTAGGGGCTCCCTCCAGGTCCTTGGGAAGCTTTTAAACTCTCAAACAGGATCCCAGGGCAATCTGCATGCTTCCTTTCTTTGAAGTCAGGCATATGATTCACAAAATTTGTTTATTTTTGGCTGGACACATATGCTGCTCTTTTGAACCAACAGAAACACCACAAAAACCCCTACCCAGGGTGTGTCTCTGCAATCTCGCCTGGTCGCTGTGTGTTTGTTTGGGGGCTGTTTACTTTGATCTAATTGCTGTTTCTGAAACCACAGAACAACTCTGTCAAACACAAGTGTCATGCCTGAGGACACTGGCCGTGGTTTGAGTGGGCTTAGCTATTAACTGAGCTTGCCTCACCGAGAGGCAAGCCTGCGGAGGCCCCTTGACGCTGACTACTGATGGTTTATGCACGCGCGTAACACTCGCGTTAGCATGCACCACTGTTGAAAGCAGACAGCCATTGGGTTTACCACTCGAATGACCCTGACCATCCACATTGCAAGAACCAAAAGGCTCCAGTCATTCTTTCTCCTCAACAATGTCCCTTTCTGTGCAAATGCTAAACTCATAGCAGCTGGCAGAAATTAGACTGAGTCTTTCAAAGGGAAAGCCTGCAAGGGGCAGGTCTCAAAAGGCCAGTATCCGCCCTGAGCTGCACATACTCCTTAACCTGTTGTCCTGCTTTCCGTTCGGTAGTAAAAACAGGGAGCAAATATCAGGTGATTGAAAAGCTTGAGCCTTCCACTGTTTTATTGACTTGTCACTGCAGATAAATTGACTATAATTTACTTCCAGAGTAAATTACTACATGTTCATTAAAAACAAAACTGCTGTACATCACTGTCGTTAATTAAGATGGTGAACATGATTCCATTTTTAAATTGGAGGAACCAACAGAAATGAAACACGCTGATGGCGCTCTATTTCACTCCATGTTTTTCCTTCCTCTCTATCACACCAGTTTAGGGTTTGGATATCTGGTGGGCAGATGTGATGAAGATCACGTGTCCTTCAAAGTTCTCCTACCATATCATTGTTCTGGTTTGTTAGTTTAGTTTTGTTTTATGTCTATGCCACTACTGCTGTTTTTTAAAGAAATTCCGTAAGTCATATATTGCTTTGGAGACCCAGTGGTTAAATCAGAGAAATCAAAGGATTTGAGATGAGCAAATAGAGGAGGGAAACTTATTTAATCCTCCATCTGGGCATTTCAAATTAAGTAGAACCAACATAGTGTTGAAGATAGATAGATAGATAGACAGACAGACAGGCAGACAGACAGGTAACATGGGCTCCATAGGTAAGAATAAAAAACAACCTGAACTATGTTGTGTGCTTTTCTCCAAACATGTGTGATTCCAGGCAATATCTTGGAGAGAAAAACAGTTTTCCAAAGTCACAAAAGTTTGGAATAATCATCCAGACAATTCAGAACGAAACTTGATGTGTCTGGGTACTTGACAAAAGTTGTCCCCAAAGCTAGGGCTCCCCAGGATAACTATTATCTTCATTAATCCAGAAAATATCTGCTGAACGCCTGGTGGGCTGGGCACCAAACTAGGGACCAAAAGGCCCAGAACACACAGGACAGCATCTCTGACAGGAGCCATTTGCCCCTGGGCTCACAACCACTCCAGGAGCTTCCAGCTTCCTCCTGTCTGCAGCCTTCTGGCATGTTCCTTGTTCTACCTGGAAGACAGTTCCACTTTGCATGCTCATTCCCCTAACTTCTCAAGACAGAATCCTTCTCATCCTCAAATATTCCATGTAAATGTCACATCACCTAATATCCACACCAGGTCTGGTCACAGCACTCCGTTCTCTGCCTTGATGACACTTGGTACAGTTGTAGTGAATTGAGTGTTTAAAGCCCAGCTATTAATATGCCAGTGAACTGTGAAGCCACAGATGAACAGGAATGGGTTTCTTTTGTTCCCATCTAAACTCTCAGCATCCCTGCCTCGCACAATAGTTTCTTCATAGGTGATGTGTCAGGTGAGTGAGTGAATGAAAGAATGGAAATGACGAATGCATGACTGAGGGGACGCCTCACCGTGCTGCAGGACACAGAAGTCAGAGACACTGCCATCAGCTGTTGAGAAAAGTCCATTTTAAAAGGTTAAAGGTTCGCTCACTGTCTAACAAAGCACACAACATTTTTCAGCATTATCTGCACCCCAGATGCCGATGAACACTAACACTACAGACTTTCTATGCCTCGTCTGAAGCATAGACCTAAGAAGGCAACGTCCCAACACATGAAGACCTGGGAGGGTTTCAAGCTCTCCCCAACATTCATTCTTAAGCCTCCCTGCTGTGGAGAAGGCCTCGCACTCACCAGGAAGCTGCTATGGAGGGTTCTAGCCCAGGATTCACTTCTTAGAAGGAAAAATGGAAGAGGGAGAGGAAACACCTTCCCACCCAGGAAATGGCTCTGGCGTCCAAACCTCTACACTTTCCCTCTAGAACCAGCCCCTCCCCTGGTCTAGAAAATAAACCAGGCCCCTCCCTCGTTCTTAAGACTCCTTCCTATCCCACACCCCCAGAAAAAAATGTCTTCAGGCTTCTGTTTGAAAGTCACAGGTATGTAGCTGGTGGAGAATTTAGTTTGTCCCTTTCCCTGTCCGTCATCCATTCAGTAAATACTTATTAAGTATGTACCATGCATCAGTGCCATGCTAGGTATTTATACTACATACAGGCTGAAGGCTGTGCCCATAAGGCACTGGACTTCCCAGATACCAGACAAAGCTAAATCTCAAACTGGTAGGTAGTGGTTTTCAACCAGGTAATGTTCAAACTCTAGAATTCAGTGGGTCATCCAATGTCATAGCAGCTGGCTTCGCGTGGATGCCAAGCACTGCAAATGCGGCTGCTGTGTCTTAGGAACTGAATGTTTAATTGCATTTAATTCTAACTACTTTACTTTTAATTTAAAAACTGAAGCAGTGTTAAAAAAATTTTTTTTTCCTATTAAGTGCACCTTTATTGTTTTGGTCAGACTCTACATCACATTAACTGTTGAAAACTCATTTAGTATCCAAATTGAGATACGCATTGAATTTAAGACTTGGCACCCAAAAAGAAAAAAGACTGTAAAATGTCTCATGAATATATTTTCATATTGATCACACTTGCTATAATATTTTCATGTGTTGGGTTTCAAATAATATTAAAATTCATTTCACCGGTGTCTTTTTACATTTTTTAAATATGGCTGCTAGAAAACTGAACATTTTATACGTGGCTCACGTTATAGTTCTTTCGGACAGCAATGTCCCAGATGTTTTAATAAATAAATAGTCAGCAAAAACAAACAAATGCACACACATAGAACGGACGACCTCGGGAATGTCCTATCTGATTCCGTGTTTGATTAGGGTTTGGAGGGTGTCCTACCCAGCAATCCTAGTGAAGACAGAGATACCCTTTTGCTCTCAGTAGATTTTCACTTTCAAAAAGTGTCACCCACACTCCTCAGAGAAGAACCCCTTATGACCACTTGGGGACGCTGGGAAAGGCAGCCCTAAAGTATTAGCTGGGGTTAGAAGCTTGCTGATCTAGTTCACAATTCTGTGGATTTCAAAGGACTGAAGGGAGAACCTTCCAGGTGGATGGGTGTCAAGTCAGTAAACCCTGCTTTCCACAGATCCCCTCCCCCTGGCCACTGCCACACGACCCCCAACCCCCGCAGGCCTCCTGGGACTTCCCATTAAGAGGCTTTCACTGCATAATTAAATGCAGAGTCCTGGGGGCCAGCCTCTCTCCTCTCCACCTTTGCAATATTTTGTTCTGTTGCAGAGAAGATGGGAGTATTTTTTGGTCCTAGGAAACATGCCTGCCCTCCTGGAACACCTCTTTTCTGTATCTGTTCTCTAGAAAGTTCACATTCTGGCTGCAGGGGATGAAGGAGAAGGAATCTGGGGGAGGAACAGTGAGGAATCAGTCCCGAGCTGAGTAAGGCCAGTGGCATGACAGTGAAACCCTGAGACAGGTGAGTGGAAGAAGCTCAACCAGTCACATGGACTCATTTAAAAATAATACATGTGTGAGTCCACTCACAGCCCTGCTGGAGTGAGACTTCAGCCCGTCATTGTTCTGACGGACCTGGGAGAACTGGGAGCGGGGTCAGAGGGGTGCGGGCTGGTCCGGAGAGGTGGTGCGGTTCAGGGCTTGGGGCCACACTGCAGGGTCTCTAACCCTGCCGGCTGCCCAGCCCTGCAAACTGGTCGTCAGCGGAGGAAGGGGCTCAATTCTTCCCTGAGGGAGAAACCACGAAGGTCTCTTGCCAACCTAACGTGAACAGAAGTTTGATCCTGGCCTGGCACCCCAGTCGTGCTGTGTCCAGGCCACCTAAACCTCTGACCACGCCACTGCATGGACTCTATTATCCCCCATGGATGTGGACAGAATCCTGAACACGTTTTTAAAGGATTTTATAGAGTCTTTGAAGGTTCAAGTCCCTGCACTGTCTGGGGATGGATGAACTGCATAGAAAGAGAGGCTCCCTCCATTAAAATGCAAATATTAGCTAGAAGGGGGACCCATTCAATCTGATTTTGATGCCTACCTTCCTATGAACTACACATATAATTCATACAGGCCAAGTGAGTGAGTTTTTAAATGTCTTGTCTTTTGGTTTTTTAAAAAAAAATAGAAGAAAGAAAAGGCGATTGCCAATGATATTACAGCCTAGTGTCCTTTGTTTCTCTGTATGTGCGTCCTGTCCTGGTACAGGTCAAACTGGATGACGGTTATATGAAATGAGATCTTCAGGAGGCAAAGGTCTGCCCTAACCCCAGCACCTGTGCTGGGACAAGTCAACCCCCCAACAGCCCTGGGGGGAGGGCAGAGGCCCTGTTGTACTGATGAGGAAACCAAATTCGCGGGAGAGGGGCGTCGCACAGCTATTACAGTAAGTGACAAGGCAGGGCTGGACGAGGGCCTGCCTGCCTCCCACAGCCGTGCTCGCCTTCCGCCAGCTCTGCCAGGACCAGCGACTCCACTCTAACCTGCTCAGTCAAACAAAGCCAAGAAGCTGGCCAGAGATTAGTGCCTGTCACAGACAGCACCATTTTAAATTACGGATGAGATCTCACAGGGCTAGGATAGGGTCTTCGTGAACGCCACCTCCCTCCTCAGCGCAGCCTCTGTGGGGAGCTTGATACTCAGTGCGCCCAATAAATAAGTCCCATCTGTAGGTCATCAGGTCTTCCCACGTCCGGCGAGGTGTGTGCAAAGTGCCTTCTCATTCACAGAAATGGAACCTTCAGCTGGCAGCCAGTGTCTCTCCGAGCTTCCCACTTATTTTTATAAGGCTCTAAAGGTGAATTTTCTCCCTCATCGGAGAGCTGGAAGGAGAGCTTAATGTACAAACCTTTATTTTCAAAGAGGCAGGTTGGCCTTCCTGTATCGACAGACTCCAGCGCTTAGATTTATTACAGAATGGTAATCAGGCAAAAGAATAAATACACTGCATCTTTAATTCATTAATCACCTCGGAAAGCGAAATGAACTACAGTGAAGAAGACAATATGTTTTCTAATGCTGGGGGTGGGGAACAGGGAGGTGGTTTCTCAATAAAATCCAGTTGCTAAAATCCATTTTGCCTGCAGATTAGAGAAAAGACGTTTTACCTCTGGGGCTGTGGTCCAGATGGGAGCAGGAGGCCCTCTGTGGAGGTCTGGTAGGATGGGTGCGTCTGCAGAGGGCCCCAGGTCACGTCACCCCTGGGGTCCTCTGCTGGGGTCCTGTTGTAACTCCTCACATCAGCAGCCACAGGAGTCAAGCAGACCTGGGTTCAAGTTCCTGCTCCATCTGGAAAGTGGGGAGGGCTGAGGGGGTTGGGGAGCCACCCTAAGTCACTTCTTGCCCTGAGACCTGTCTATTTATGAAACGTGGGCCCCAGAAGTGTTTTTGTCTTCTAAGCATTTTGTGTCACCAAATTCTCATTAAAGCAGACCTGTCCTAAGGCTGGGAAAGTGTAAGCAAAAATTGAACACCAGGTTTTCTGATGGGCCATGTGCAGCTGGGCATCCTGGAGCTGCTCGGGTCGGGGAGCCCTGGGGCTAGCCTGGGATGCTAAGAGGCCTCCCTGCTCCTGCTGCCGTTCTTGAGTCCTTGAAGCCCAGAAACGAGAAATCAGCCAGCTTCCCACAGATCTTAGGGACCTGCAAAGTGCGAAGCACCCTGGAGTCCCCACGGGAGAGCATCAGGTCTGGGCAAGGCTGTCGTGGAAAACCGGGTGCATAACGGATTATGTTTACCGAGCACTTGTAGGGACCTCACGGAGGTTGTCCCCTTCAACCTTCACAACTACCTTTCAGGGGATGAGGGCCTGTGACTGGGCCCATTTCACAGATGAGGAACCAGGTCCATAGAGGTCAAGTGCCTCAGCCAAGTTTATATCACTGTAACTCTCAGAGACTCAGGGGGGATGTTAAAAACTACTGCTGTTTCCTGAGCACCTCCTGCCTACCGCACTGTATCTATGGGATTTCATTTATGCTTAGCAACACTCTAGAAAGACCAGTGTAACTATTCCCACTTCATCTTTGAAGCCACAAGAAGCACAGAGATTTTAACCCAGGGTTGCCCAGTCTCAGCACAACCGACATATTGACTAGATGATGCTTCACTGTGGGGCCCGTTCCATGCACTGGAAGATGCCATCCCTACCGTCCACCCCCTAGATGCCAGTAGCACCCAGTCCCTAAGTCATGACAGCAAAAATTGTCTCCAGATGTTGCCCAATGTGCCCTGGGGAGCAATATCACCCCCAGTAAAAGGTGAGGTCATGCGGGTGAGAACTTCAGAGCTGAGAATGGAACCCTGACTTCCCCATTGGACTGTTTTCCAATTCTCAGGCCCCACTCCCAGACTGCCTGAACTGGAAATTCTAGGGATGGGGGCTAGAAATCTAGAGTTTTACAAAATCCTTCAGGTGATCAGATGCTGACTTGAGACCCAGAGTCGCACAGCAGTGTGTCTTGGCCTGGGCCGAGTGCTACCATCATCTGGGGACTTTCAAAAACAGTATTGATGCTGGGGCCCCACCTCAGGATTCTGATTTAATTGATCTGGGCTGGCGCTTAGGCACAGGGATTTTTTGTAAGCTCTCTGCACGCGGAGGGTGAGAGCCACGGGACCACGAGGGAGCTGACCCTAGTTCTCAGGGAGGCACCAGTCACAGTCCAAGTGTTAAAATTAAAAACCATTGAGGTTGGTCTCATGACCCTTCAGCCTGAATCTTGGACAGAAGCAGCAAGAATCTTGTAGCGGTTCCCTCTGCTCTCAGCCTCAAACCACAGCCCCAGACAGCCCAGCTGCTCTCATTGTTCCTTTTTTGGCTCCCTCTTCCATCGATTTACCTAAATCTCTAAACTTTTTGGAAGCTATTTAGTTGGACTCCGTACCAGCTCAAGAGGTTAAGGAGGCCACTAAAATTGGCAGGTCAATGCTTTGCATTAAGTTGGACACATCTGCAAGGTAATCATTGCTGCAGGTGGAAATGCAATTCAACTTTCCTTTTAACGATACCTAAGCATCCTCCCAGGCCCGGCCTAATCTAATCCCTCCCCAGACATCACCTTCCACCACTGTCCTGCTATTCACCTACCCCTTCTCAGCCTGGGCAAGCCAATCTCACCCTCCTTTGCCAATTCCAAAGCCACTGCCTTATTCACCTGGCAGTGCCCTTTCCCATCCTGATCCCCATAGCCTAGCACAGCCTTTCACTTCTCCCTATATGCCCATCGCCTCTCTGTCCCCTAAGATCTTTCTTTGATGCCTCTAGCTCATGACAATCGCCCCTTCTCCGCTTCCTTTGTGCTTATCATCAGAGCAGCAATGTTAGCAATGCATGTGATACACTTGATACTGCTCTGTTCAATTTCCATGTTTTCCTCTGGGCATCTCAAGCAGTGGTGTGCAGCTAAATGTTTGACAACCGGCTCTCTGGGGGTAGGGGTGGGAGAAAAAGAGCTCTGACTTTACTGTGTCTGTACTCTATGATGCGAATAGTGCCACCATGGCCAATTTTATGCCACCAGTGTGGAGTACCTGAATGTGGACTTGAGAAGATAGGCACACAGCCGGCTCCCACGAGCCTGTAGGCATGAGTGGGCTCTAGCATGCCACCGTCAATCCCACAAACATACACTGGGAGCAGGCTCTGTGTGAGTCCCCATGCTAAATGCGGAGCATAAGCACTAAAAGATGCAAATCCTAGATCACAGTCTAGTGTGGCAGAAAGGGGAAAAACAGACATGGGACAGGCAGAGAGAAAGGGAAAAGGAAGATAAAAGGAAGCAGCCAACTTTTGCCAACTACAGTAGACTAAGGGCATCCCTTGAATCCTGGGGAAAAGGATCGTCAGAGTTTCTGAGCAAAGGTGACACCATTATGATTGGTCCCTTCTGCTGCCACTTGAGTAATGAGAACAGCCTACTGGCATTGCACTTAGTAGATGCTGCCTCGGCTTGTGAACTTAACTAGTATGCCAATCCCATGAGGCTGGTTCCACCATCCCCATGGGTAGAAGGGAGGTGACTTTCCCAAAGTCACAAAGGTCTGACACTGATACCTGCACAGGAATCTGTAAGTCAAGCTTGTCTAACCTACAGCACGCAGGCAGCATGCGGCCCAAAACAGCTTTGAATGCAATTTGCCCAACGCAAATTCGTAAACTTTCTTAAAACATTATGGGAGTTTTTTGCAACCTTTTGTTTGTTTGTTTGTTTGTTAGCTCATCACCCATTGTTAGTTTTGGAGTAGTTTATGTGTGGCCCAAGATGATTCTTCTTCCAACGTGGCCCAGGGAAGCCATAAGGTTGGCCACCCCTGTTCTAAGTGCTTCCAGTGAGGGAAAGGGGTCCCTCTGCTCCATCAAAGTCCACCTGACCCGGCATTTCCTTAGAGGGTGGCTCTCAAAATGGACTGAAAGGTGGCCTTAGGGCTTGTGGAGTCGTAAGGGGCGAAGGGACAACAGACAAGGGCTGAGAAGCTGGAAGGCCAGCCCTACCCTCAGCGGTCTCTCATGTCTCTTTTCTACAGTAATCCCACATAGACTTCCATTTCACAAAGGGCTCCTCTGCTGAAACAAAATGAAATAAAACAAGTTTGAAAACCTCTGACTGGTGCCAAATCCTTACATTTATGGAGGGGGTAACTGAAGCCTGGGGAGCTTCTAAAGAGCATTCCACCGACCCATACTTCTCCCACTCGTTACTATGTTAGCGGAGCCGGGGAGTAAGGTTCCAGGGGGAGTTTTCATAACGTGCACTCAGGCCCAGTTACCTCCCATAACACCGGAGCTCCTCCGGCATCTGCCCCCTCTCCTGTCCTCTCCTGGGTTCGTGACACCGAGGCTCCTGGATGTCCGGGCTTGGCGATGCCAACCTGCCTCAACACCCAGTCAAATCCAGGTTCGCCTTCGAAATGCTCGACCCCGTGTTGGAAATGCGTCCCAACCACTTTGGACAAAATCTGTTTCACGAGACTTCTCTGCAGGCAGCTTTGCCCCTGAGTCAGGGTCTGCTCTTCCCTGTCCCCCAAATGCAACAAGTTCAAAGAGCTAGAGCTGCAGAATCTAGTCCTGTCCTCGCCACCCAGCACCCGGCTGGCTCTCATGTTTCTCTCCCTAACAGAAGGCTGGCACTGCATTGCAGTATTTTAAAATATAACTCACAAATTAAAAACTGAAAGAAGAAACACATTTTTCTGTCAATGGCTTAAGGGGATTCCACCTCTAAGCTGCTGCTAAAGCTCCCTTAGTCTTTTTTACATTTGTAGCATTTTGGAACAATTTGCTGGAGTCAAAGAAAGCAGTGAAATTTCCACAACCGACTTCAAAGGCCCCAAATCCTCTGTCAGTAGAGGGGAGCCTGGTAGCAACACCAGAGGGGAAGTTTTTCAAAGAGATGTGTGGAGGGACATAGGAGGCATCTCTGTGATTGATGTTAATGGCAGACACGTGACCATATCCCCCTGTAGGTCTTTGAAAAGTGCCCCTCCTTTGCTCCCTGCTAACTCTTTGGCAGTGACAATGCAGATGATACAGCCAAGGGCTGGAACACAGAAACAGCTCCTGCCACGCAGGGAACAATACTGGCCTTAATTCAATTAACACACAGGGGTCTTTCATCTGGTGGGAAGCACGGAGCAAATTCAGATTCACCAAGAGGTGGACGAACACCTGGAGGGTTTCACATCGGCAAACACGAACCCGAGGCAAAAGTGGCATCAGGGAAAGGAGCCATGCAAACTGTCAGATGCCAACCACCCCACTTCATTCTCCTCTCTCATTTTTTCTCTTCTATTCCCAGCTGTCTGGGAGCTGACCTTCCGGTTGCTTCTCGATCTGACCCTCGTTTGCCCATCCTGGTCCAAGTCCAGGCAATGCTGCCTTCCCCAACTCACGCCCAGAAACACGCTGTTTATTCCATCTATACCCAGACTGCTGTACTGAATTGAAACTCCATGCACAAAACAGGAATCAAAGGGTGTTTGGTCTGAATATTCTAGGCCATAAGATATAAGAATTGGCTGCCTAAGAGGCTGCCCAATTTATAGGTTCACAATAGTGTATGAAACTGCCCATCGCCCTGCATTTCAGCCAAAAGGGAATATGATTATTAATGATTATTATTATGTGGTTATGAAAGAGGATGAACATTGTTTCATAAGAATCTTGGTCATTTGTACTTACTTTTTCTAAAAGCTGTCCATTCATCTGCCCATTTTCCTATCAGATTGTTTCTCATGTTTCTTATGGACTTTTAAAAGTGTTTCCTATGAAGGTAATTAGGTCTTGGTAGTGGGTTGTAATTTTTCCCACTATGTTGTTTGTCTTTTGATTTTGTTTATGGCATTTTTCCTATGCGTAGTTTGCTTATGGAGCCAAATTTATCAATGGTTTTTGTGTCGCGGCTGAGTGGTGTATCAAGCTAAGGAAGAAGCCCTTCCCTATCCCAAGTCAGAAAAAGAAAAGTTTCCTTTGGCTACTGTCCTGACTTCTGCTTTAGCATATGGTGTTCTCAAAATGACCGAAATGACCACCCTCTTCCTGTTCACCTCACCAACACTGTATCTTGTGGAAAGCTTTCATCAAACAGTACCAGCAATTATTTTTAAAAACTATCTGTTTGCATCAATCATAAATCTTGAGAGCAAGAAAACGGTGTCCTATTTGTTTCTGAATCCTGCTGCATCAAATCCATATTCTAGTATATATGAGATGCATAATAAGTGTTCACTGAATTAAAACTTAAAATAAAGCATAATGACTTGGACGCCGAACCAGCCAGAGAAGAAAGGTCTGTTTTTCAACAGCTCTCCAAAAGAGAACCTTAAGAAACAGGTCCGGTGTGGACTGTATTTAACAAGCTGTCCAGGAAGGGAAGCTTCGCTCATGCAAGTGTCAAGGAAAAGCTGGGATAACGGCCTTCTGAAAAGCTGGGAGAGGATTAAGAGAACAATCCCTAATTCTGACAGATGGCGAAATGTCATCTTCATCCTTTAAGAAACTTTCACTAGGCTCTTATTACCCATTTGTTTGTTTGTTTTTGCACCTAACTGCTTATTCAGGTCCACCCTGCCACCTTCCAGAAAGAACTGAGGCACAGATGACGGATGCTGCATGCTGCCCACTGACACAGGGCGGAGCCGGACACAAAAATAAATGAGGCACAAACTCCATGCTCACGGAGGAGGTGAGGAATTCAAAAAGTAATTGTCTTACAAGGTAGAGGGAAGGGGGCCCCCAGAGCAGGGCGTTTTTGTGTGGTTCAGTGCTGGGCTTCAATGGGGGATCAAAGTGTCTGACAGTGTGTGATCCAACGTCTTGGCTAATTGCAGCCAAAGCCATTTCCCTGGGTCCTCCTTGTATTATAACCCTAATCACACACTAAATAAGCCTACTGGTAATGATGACAAATAATATAAATATCTCATTGGTCACCACAAAAGTCTGTGCTGATAATTTGAAATGCATTTTTCTTGTAACTTGATAATTAAATATATTATTTGCTTTTCTATGCAGAATTAAATAAAACAACAAAAAATACCATCTCATGTTTAAAATTAGCCATTCTAACTCAAAATCCTCCATATCGCTCCTGGTTCATGTTCTGAAGGCTCCGTGGTGAGTCGGTTGCTTAGCTGATTATGTAGATAGACCAAGCTTGTACAACCTGGGGCTCGGGGGCCACAAGTGGCCCAGGACGGCTTTGAATGTGGCCCAACACAAATTCATAAACTTTCTTAAAACATGACAAAATTATACACGGGCCTTTTATTTATTTTTATTTATTTATTTATAGCTCATCAGCTATTGTTAGGATTAGTGTATTTTATGTGTGGCCCAAGACAATTCTTCTTCCAACGGGGCAAAGGGAATCCAAAAGTTTGGACACCCCTGGTGTAGATCCACAGAAGGCCTTGGATTCTACCTCAATTGACCCATTTCCCAAAAAGAGAAAAATGAGACCCAGCAGGGTCATCAGGGGATATGGCCTGTCCAGGTCACATGGCTTAGTCGCCAAGGCAGGTAATAATTGGAGGCTTCTGGATACCAACTCCTGACTGCCTTAGACTCCCTTCTAAAGAAAAGAGTAATAGAGGACTAGGAAGGCCAGATGAAACACAAAGCAATTGCTCATCCCTTTTAATTTCAAACTGCACCTGAAAAATGCTGAGTTGTGAGACATAACAATAAAATATGGGAAATTCACTGGTGAATTTTTCACTTTCTGGGTTTCCATAGATAACTGTCCCTGGGTTCTCTTATGAGGAGTTTACAATCCTGGTTATGCATTAGAATTGCTGAGAATTGTTTCTTATTTTTTATTTTTTTAAATACTGATGCCTGAGCCCCACCAACCCCTACAAGTTCTGGTTCAATTGGTGTGGGGCAGGCCATCAATTTTTCAAAAGCTTCCCAAGTGTATCTGAGGTTGACAGCCCTGCCTCTAAGTTCAGAGACTTGTTCATGCCCTAATTCTACTCATGCTCTCTCCTAAAGGGCCCCACAGGAGTCTTGGGTATGAGTTTCCCTCCCTCATGTTGGGAAGTGCCCATCTCCCAAGCTCTGCCCAGCCCCATTGTCAGAAAATCAGATTAGGGAGGCACCTGACCATGAGGGCTCACTGCTAGCCACTGTTGATTGGATGAGAGATAGACATCTGACCAAGGTGGGCCAATCAGCTATCCCTTCTGAGAAATGGAACTTAGAATCTCTAACCAACCTCTGCTGGGGATGTTTGGGGTGAGAATGGAAATCACCTGTACTCCACAGCAGAGAAGGCCTGTCCCCTCTTCTATAGGGAGAATGAAGCAGGTGTGCAAAGAGAGAAGGGATGGAAGAGGGATGTAGGAAGGAACCTCCATTCTCAACTCTCCCCACCCTCTACCTTGTATTTCACACCCTTCTTACCTGTATCTTTAAAATAAAGTAACAGAAACCTGGAGGCAGAGATTTTGTGTTTAAGATTCCAGGAAATTAACATATTCCTTACAGAACCTCTGAGTTCCTTGGAAGTCTCATCTAATCACAAATGGCCAAGCTGAATTGGACAGTCATCTGGGATTTTCTGTGGAGCAGAGGATTCCAAACTGGGGTACTGACACCCCACAGGGAGCCTGTGAAGGCAGTCATGACACCCATGAGCCATTCCTACTGCTGCAAAGACATTTGGAGAACCCTTATTATGATAAGGTTTTCTATGTTTTTGATTGAATATACATCGGTGGAATTCCATCACTTCTCTCGCTGATCAGAAGCCCTACAGTTATAGAGGGCTTTGATGAATAAAAAACACATAGAATTACAAATGAATCTTTCAGAACGTGGGTTTCATGGCGGGGGGGGGGGGGGAATTAGTAAAGGGGTTCTTTGGTACTAAATAATTCAGTCAGACTTCCATGTTTTGACAACCATTCTTCCAAAATGCCCAGTGTAATGTTAGTTCTATGAAATGGTTAATAAGAAAACAGGTTCCATGTTCAAATGAGTTTGGAAGATACTGTGTGGCATCTCTGTGGTCCTTCCCCATGGAGGGTCACAATACATCTTATTAGCATTAAAGCTTCTGAGATGGACAATAGCAAAATTAAGTATTTAACTCGGTTTCATCCATAACTTCCATGCCCCAAGCACACCTTAAAAAAAATTGTTTTTCAGGGGTGATGGTATTCTTTCAAAGGAGAACAGATAATAATTATAAACTCCTGTTCTAGGGTCTTCTCAATCTTCCAATTTTGATAACATTTGTTTCAAAGCAGAGAGGAAGAAGTCCAATATCATAATCTCAAAGTTACCCTAAAACAAACCAAGGCTTACACGGTGTCAAGGTCAAAGTTTTGTTCTACGTAATACTGACCCAGGCCAAGTATGGCAGGTGTTTACTCTGTGCCAAGCGCTTTACATACATTATCGTATTTAATCCTTTGCACAGGCCTTTGAGGGACTAGCCCTATTTTACAGATGCAGAAACTATGTATTCTGTTTCGTGTTACTACAGATTTTGCTGACAACTTTTTATTAAACGGGACTTTCAATGGAGTGACTTAAAGCTGATTTATCTTCACTATCCAGCAATTTCCTGAGTCAATTGTGCACCTGGCGCTTTCCACATTACAGGGTATTAAGGAAATGTACAATCTATTATTTTTTAAATGCTCTTGAAATGACAATCTTTATCTTTGAGTAGGGAAAGGCTGCTCTGTTACCTACCACAATCGAACCACAGAATCATTTGTTTTTAGAGCTGGAAGGGTCCTCGGGGTCTAGACCACGAGAAGTACTACTCCAGTCTTTAGATACTACTCAGATTATAATGTATTCACTTCTAGACCTCACTCAACCCCACTCAGGAAAAAAGAAAAGATGACAACAACCAAAAAGAGAGGGCAATTGAGCTCATGCTCCATGTGCTAAGGTGAAACACTGAGCTTTTTTAATTAGGAAGGAGGGAATAAACTGACTAGGGCAGGAGTGTCATGGAGTCTATCTAGAAATAGCTGTATGACTACGGTAGAGGGTCAAATCATACCTGAAATGCTTTGTGCCTGAGTTTCCTCATCTCTATAAAGGGGATTAAAATATCTACCCCTTTACTGGTTGTAAGGATCAAAGATGGCATAGGTCCTGGCTCAGGAGATGTTCGATCAATGGTCACTGCCGTCATCATAGCCTATCTTTGGATGACCTCCAAAGGACAGGGCCGGGTGGAACATCATGGTCTTCACCTCCACGAAAGTTTCCTCTAACTCCTGACAAACCGATAAGGCCCCAAAGTGACCAGAAGAAATGCTGAATATTACCGTCTTTAAATATTAAAAAATCTGATTCTTAGTCATCTCTATAACTGCAGAGTTGGAAGAGAAAAACAGTCATCAGTTTGAAGTCTAGCTCATTTCTGAAATGCCTGGGATATGGGATATGAAAATAAAACCTATACCCATGTTTAATAAGATGCATACATGCTTTAGTAATCAATATTTGTATCTATGGTGAAACGTTTTGTGATTAAATATTATGTTCAATGCCCAAGAAAATGAATGTTCTAAATCTTGACCTTTGGAGCTCCATGTATATTTGAGAACTCATGCACAGGCCCCTTTTTCTACATTTTCCTCTTCATTTTTGTCATCTTTGCAGAAACTGAGCTCCAGATAACCGCTGACTCAGTCTCCCCAATACCCTTGACATTGGTTACATGTAGTGTCATTCTGGTTTCAAATTTATGTCTCTGGGACCTTTCTAAAAATATTTTCCAGTTTCAGAACATAAAACTCCACTAATGAACCAAAAATAAGTAGCAAATAACAAGTAGAATATTTGCTTTGAAAAAATCATACTTCAGTGAATATGATAATCTGGCATTCATTTAAAACGATCACTTACTTTAACAACATGCATAAAGATCATTCCTTCATTAAACATTTTATTGCATGCCTATTATGTGTTATGGTCACTGTGTTTATAATTTATATAACACATTAATTTTTATTTTATTTTATTGGACTGTTTTTAGGTATGTTTCTTTAGGTTTGTACCAGGGAATCACCCATTTTGCCCCAGTGATCCACACCAACTTCTGAACCTGATTAGTGAGGAATTTTAAGTCTAAATGCCCAGGACTCAGGTGGATGCCAATATTTATATTGATACCTATGGTCAATTTTATCTCCAATTGCACACCAGGTATCATTTCTCAAACATAAAGATTTTACTATGTAGTGCATTGTTTCTAGATAGAATTCTGTAGCTCTCTGCATTTCTCATATTAATGGCTTAATATTTAAAGTTGGAAAGACAGACAAGGAAATCAGGACCCTTCCAATAAATAACGTCTGTCGTCCACATGACAAATATCAGACAGGGCTTGACACATGCAGTCTGTCAAAACTATATTTCCAGGTTCAAACCCAGTGGTCCTGAAAACTCTATAACCACTTTTGTTTGATAGGAATCACAAATTATTTTTTCTTTTAAAAAATTAATTAAAAACACAAGATGAAATAAATATTTCAGGCGACCAGCAGCAAAATGGGAAAAATACCATGTGTTTGGAGTTTTAGTGCCCTCTGAGTACAGAAATTTATTTGCAGCAAGCAGAAAATAGACAGCAAGCATAAAAATATGGCAGAGTCCCCCTAGTAAAATTATTTATCAAGCTAACAAGGGAGAGACCCTTCTAGTAACAACAAGCCAGTGAGGAAAAGACATGGCTTTATATTTTACCTTTGGGTTAGCAAACCAGTAAAAACGCCAACTGACAAGCACTTCACATAAACATTTCTTTCTAAATGAGCTTCCTTGTTAGGAAGAAAGAAAAAACTTTGCCTGGCTAAGGAGCACTCTAGCTTACAGACAGAGAATTCTAGCACATACACGCTGACTCTTTAGTGCAAACATAATATAACTGAAAAAGTGAGTTAATATGAATTGAGAATGGAGTTTAAGAACCAAATTGGAAGTTTATTAAAGGAAATGTGCTTATATTCTTAGCAGGGTAACTGCATACTTGGATGCTTATAGAAAGCCATCGTTTTGTATGATGCTTTTTCAAGGTTAGCGTGAAGAGTCTCCAGGAACAACAAAATACACCCTATACATTCATATAAACAGGTATATACGTACGGACATTGCCTCTACTGTGCAGGCCGCATTGCCATAGTTTTGTCAAATATTTATTTTATGAGCCAAACCCCGAAGCCGGTTTTTACAGCTCAGTTTAACAATACCAAACTTTGATTATAAATTACAAGTCCTTTTCCTGCAACTTGCAATAGCAAAAAGAAAAAAGCAGGGGAAGGAGGAAGGGAGGGAGGAGAACGGAGTTGAAACCACACAGTGGTCTGATCCCAATTAAATTTTAAAGAAATAGTAAAAGAAAAAAAATGTATCCTCAGAATAACTGTATTCTCAAGAGCTCTGGAAGTAACCCCCGGCAAATTCACCATAAAATCACACACTTGGACCTCATCTTTCCTAAAGTGAAAATCTGACCAGTTAACCGTGGCAAACACGGGCAGGTGCCTTTTTTTTACGTTTATATATTTATTATCGCGGAAGGCAAAGATGCTGGAGAGGATGGCAATCTGAGCGACACTGTAAAAGGCTGAGTAAAGACAGAAACCCCCGCAGCAAGCGCTACCCGCACCCCACATCGCCACCAAGGCCTCAAAACCTTCACATTTCCCAGCAACCAAGATGGAAAGCATTTCATTACCAATATTAGCTGGCTCCAATAAAATACAAAATACATACATAAATAAATAAAAACAAGTCCTTCCTTACTGTTTCTTTTCCTTTCCGAAACGGGCCATTTTCACCACGTCACCGCAGAAGTTCTGAGCTCAACAAATGAACCTTCTCGCTCTTGGGCAGGAACTAAGTTAGGTTCTGTGCTTTACTTCTGGGGTCAAGGGCCAACCAAACTCTGCGACTCAAATCCCACCAGCTCAGTTTGGGACCTGGGTGTGTTATCGGCCCACAATTCTGTAAGGAGGCTTAATAGCACCTTCACGTGCAATTTTGTGATCACTGACCTTTTTGCCTTTAGACCAGGGTCTCATCAGGATACTAAGTAAGCAAAGATCAGAGTAAACAGAGGTAATGTTCTAAATAGCGAGGTTCCCCAAACTGCGCCTGGAGACTAGGGTGTTTAGAACAGAGGTGTGGGAAGGTGATGAGTCCAGGAAAAGAACCAGCTGCCAAGGCCCCTTCAATGCAGTGAATCTCCAGAGGCTTCTGGGGAGGAGGGCAGCTGAGAGCCCCCAGCTCTGGGCAGCCGTGCCTCCTGGAGACTTAAGGAAGTCTGTCCTCATCCGCAAATGCTGTTCTGTTTTGCTGTCTCCAGGTCCCAGCCTCCAAACACACCTGTTAAACCTTAAGCTAGCTCCTGCACTTTCATTCTGTGTAATGGTAAGAAAGTACACCTGGGCATTAAGAGTAGCAAAGGAGAAAAGAAAAAATAAATAAATAAATAAATAAATAAATAAATAAATAAATAAATAAATGTATATATATAGTCTGGGAAAACCCAAATAACAAATAAAGCAGCCCTTAAACATCGGACAGAATTTCAAGTACATGCTACCCACGGGAGCAAAGGATAAGAAAGCAGTTCTTAGCTTGGGCCAGAAAGGTTGACGTGAGTAAAGGAATTTCTGATCTCTCCTCTGTCCTCACTGCTGAGAGGAGAGGTGCCCGCATCCTGTCCTGCAGACCTATATGGCCTTCTAAAATGCAGTGTGTGATTCCAAACACTATTAAATGCACATATCCACCTTAAGATTTTTTGAAAGGATTCTAATCACCCCATTAAAAAGAGAGAGAGGAGGAAAATAAGGAAGATAAGAAACAGAAAATTCTATTCTCCTGTTCAAATTTTTCAGCCCAGTAAGAGCCCCCCCCATGTTAGCCTTTCTCCCCACTTTCTGTACATCAGGAATGAACCTCATTTTAAAATATACACGAGCCAGAGGCACACCCCAGCAGTACAGATTCAAGCCCCTTAATTAATCACCATCAAGTAACAAAAGCTAACTATTTTGATTAATTTTGGTGAAGGGGGTGGGAATCAAACTTGGAGTCTGAATCCCATCAAATAATTACAAACCCCAACTCAAAACTCTGCTGTGGGCAGGAGTCAGCAAAGAAGAAAAGGAACTTTGTCTGTAGAACCCAATTTAAAGGAGGCTGACTTCAAGGTCAGGTTCAGATCAATGTAATTCTCACCTCCACTGCCTACCTGCTGGCATATGAACTTACTGTGCTTTTCAATAGACTGAAATAACTAAAGGAAAACCACCACTAGCTGTGTGTAAATCACATTATTAGATGATGCTTCATTAGGGAAAGGCGAAAACCAAACCCAGGCCAGAGTTCTCCCTTCCTCTCTCTTCTGTCGTTCTCACCTCACCAGTGATGAAGCAGTAGGATGCACCCCTGGACTATTTATTAGGTGTTAATAGCTTCCCGGGGCTTATTCCCAAGGTCACTGCTCTGTGACTGTGTTGTCTCCAGTGATAATACCCGTGATTCCCACAGCTGATTTGATATTCCCACTCACTGCCTGGAGCTGCTTCCCCTTCTCCCTCAGTCGGTATTAGTTATGTATTAAGAGCTTTATTTTACTTCCTGGAGAGACTGGAAAGAGAGGCATACTGAAATTTCCTACCCTTCCCCCAGCATTTTCCAAAAACATATTGCAAAAAGAGAAGGAAAAAAAAAAAAAGAAAAGCAAAACCAACCCTTATGCTTAGCTCATTTATTGCTGATAATTTCATTAGGTGCCAGGAAAAGCAAAAACTGCAGACACTAAATAACAACTTTACAGTAATTTTTGGATCAAGGAAATGAAAGCCTCAGCACGCGGCAGGTGAAGAGAATTCCAGCCCTGGCATCTGTGAACGGCAGCAGTAAATCGGGGGTTTGGGCAGGTGACTGAACGTGCTTTTAAAGCAAAAGCTCTCTACAGAAGCATCATTTAGTTTTAAGTAATGAGTGCTGCTCTCTGGCACAAATCCCTTCTTCCTTTTTCACCCCTTAATTGCATAACGTTTCTTTCTTGAAGCTGTCCCCTTCAAAAGTATCCTAGAGTTGACTAAAAATAATATGAGTTCATACGGCACCAGGAGGCTAGTTGCCCTGTACCTCTTCTGCTACACATTGATTAAATCATCTCACTAGTAGGCCAGGGCCCACAGAAAGAACACAGCCTTGTATGAAAAGGGGCTGTGGTGATAGTTAGGGGGAGCATAATCTAAATAAACAAGCAGCAACAGCAAACAATTAGCTAAGTCCCCATAATAAAACATTTTCAACAGAATTATTCCCTTATTTTCTCAGTGCCAATAAATAACATTGATGTAATTTGCTTAAGCCATACTCATTTAAGTTGTGATGGATTGGTCCCCTCTCCAAATCTGGCCCCAGTCTATAGCATTCTACTCTTTGCTGTCTGGGGCCGGGGGTCAGGAAGTGTGGATTCACTCTAAAGACTGAATGTTGAGAAACCCTGAGGAGCCTGTAGTGAAGGCACAGTCAAGACCAGCCACTGTATTCACTTGAGCTTTTCAAACAGAGGCACCAGCAATCAAAACTTACAGTCTGTGCTTTCACATGTCCTTTGCATGAGAACACCTGATTCACCATTTCTGTTAAAGTATTCTGATGGATTCTGCAAGGGAAACAAGGTTATGACATCTTTAATTCTACATTTGAATTAAATAGCTGGGCTAAGGCGTCCACATGGGGAAATCACACTCGGATATTATTTCTGGATGATTATGGGCAATATGGAAAGACAAGTTCTACAAAATAGGAGCAAGATTTCTGAGTACTTTTTCTGTTTGGGAGTTGGGTGCTTTTTTGTTTTTTAACCCAGTTCATGAAATAATAAAGCCTTCCTTACATTTGTTTGAATTCATATTGGCATATAATTTGGAGACAATCCAGATAAAACATGCCCACTCTGCTTGTTGTGAGACTAGAAAAAAAAATTGATGGGTACTCAGAGCCCTGGAACTGCTGTTTCTACAAGTTCCATCAGCTTCTCCCATAGGCGACAGGAAAGCTACAAACAGGCCTCTCCCCTACGTCTGGACCCCCCCCCCCCGCCCTGCCTGAGGCCAGCCTGTAAGGCCGGGTTGCATCCAGATAGGTCTTAGCCAATGTCAGGAACATCTGAAATGGGCAGAGCAGAGACAGCACAAGGCTCAAGTCCTCACTGCACCACCCTCCGAGGTGAAAGGACGTGTTTCGAAGGCCTACTTTCAACTGGGTAGCCGTGGTATCTCCTTCTGACAAGTCAAGCTGAGAGGTAGCCTTTACGGTGAATTCCAAAACCACCTTTGGTATGAGGGCCGAGCAACACCACGGCTAGTTCCCGTGACAACGACGTGACCATCGCACCTTACCCACAGATGCTGCCATGCAAAATTTCACATCGAATATCAGGGGGTGATTGTTTGTGCTGGTCTTCATGTTGGGAGACCTTTCTTCAGGAGGCACAACCTTGATAAATCATGCATTTTGCTAGATTCGTGTATGTTAAGCTGTGACACGCACTAATGGGACGTATTAGTCAGGATCGAGGGATGTTACGGAATGGGGAATGTAATCTTTTTGTGATGCCACGTAGGGTAAATATTTTGTCATGTGTGCAAGAACCCTAATATAATCTAGACTGCGTGTTTGAGGATAAATGAGTGGTAATTAAATGGCTCCCCAAATAGCTTGTGATCTAATCTTCACACTCTAGTCTAGAAATCGGCAGAAATACGCCACAAAGCTGTACAGAGCTGAAATGAGTAGGAGAACAAAAAGCTAGCAGCTCCCCATTTTTTACTTCCGCTGCTGAACTCCTTTAACCAAAGTGACTTTCTGAAAAATAAACTAAGTCATTCTCCCAAGAGTATCAAGTATTGAACTTTTCATATATCAGCTTATAATATCTAATATCAGAGTAACTTTGAGGAATTGTCTTCCTCCTTCCCCAAATTCCCCGTTTGGCCAAATGCCTTTCTCTTGCTTGCTCTCACCTGTCAATCATGTTCACAACTGAAATTTGATTTCGTTCCCACCAGTAACGTGATATGAAATATTACCAGGGGGGTCAGGACCAGTGTGAACCTTGCCTTAAAAGTTCATTAACTCTTTGCTCAAAATGGATGGTTTCAATGTAACAAAACCTGCTGGCAGACGTATATCATCATATTTAATAGATGGCTTTCAAATCACAATTATAAAGACAAGGATAAAAGAAACAAATTTTTACAAATGGAATAAAATATTGGTACAGCATGCACACATGTGGACACACGAATTAATCCCAAAGGTATACACTGAGTTAAAAATCTTACGTATGAGAACTATTAAAGAAAATGTTAATTTTGTATAAGGCTAGTAAAGAAATCATTTTAAATAGTTACAGTCCAGTTATTCAAAGACTCTCATAATAGCAGGATGTAGAAGTAAGTAATCAGATACTATTTTTGAATAGTGGGAAAAAAATGGGGTTTAGTTTTCTGACACTCAATTCACAGGATCTTTAAAGATTCTCTTTTGCAAAGAGTTGCAATTTAACAGTGTGATGTGTGCCCCCCTCCTCAGTTTCCCTAGGAAACAAAAACTGTATTTCATGCAAATTTCTCAGCAAGCAAAATGTTTAATAATAAAAAAAAATCAAACTTCTTTCCATTAGCCAATACAAAGTAACAAGAATACATAACTGGATGACACTCAACAATTATTGGTGTAAGAGTGTTGGTCTAGCTCTCTGAACCAAAAGGAGACATAATTAAATTCACACTGGGACACTTGCAATTGAAAACCCATTTCAACATTTCATTTTTTTTTTTAAACAGATGAAAATCAGAATTTCTGCCTTCTACTCGTCTCCTTTTCTCTCCTGCCTACAATTGAAGCAGTGAGTGGCTCCAAAGTCACATTTGAACGCAGAACGGGGCAGGGTAATACCACTCTTTGAAATACACTGAATTGTCCAAATGTGAATATGGAGTGAGTTGTAAGAGTCTGTGAATCCGGAATGTTCAGGAGGCCCAGGTAAAGCTGGTCAAGAGCCTTGCATGCTGCTTGTACAGATTCACTCCAATTGCCTGACATTCAGGTAGGAGGAGGAGCTCTTTTGAGTGTCAATAGGCCCATGCTGGTTAAGGCTAAAGATCTGAGGTTCACTCTAACTGGAATAATTACTCTGGACACCACAACTATGAAATGAAATAAATGCAGAAACACGTGCATGCTGGTCACACCCATTGCATCACTTCTCTTCACCTCGTATCACTGTTTATGTTACTTGTGGAACCCAAATACTAAAACTACTAAAACAGGAGCTTTCACGCCCAAAGAATGATCAGCATTCCTTGTTTGCTCGCTTTCTCCCTTGTGGAAAACGCACTAAAACAAGCACATGCAAATCGGAAATCAAGAAGTACCTCTTTGACTTCAGGCAACAGGATTTTTTCACATCACTGATGAAGAGGATTCCCTTGGGTACCTGATTTAGTAAATATATTAAAATAAACAAAGGGTAATTAATAACCGTGAAGAGGGTTTCAAGGACAGTATGTTAAAGGCAAGCTAACTGTCTACGAAAAGGGCCAAATTGGACCGAAAGAAGAGAGACTTCGTCCTGCTTGCTTTGGCATTCTGGGCTCGGCCCGCCAGAGGAGGGGTTCTCATGGAAGGGAATGGCACGGAATGCAAGGTCACTTCCTCTGACTGTTGATCCCACCCCAGGGAGGCTGAGACGGCATACCCACTGGCCAGGCAGGCTGGATCAGCTTTGAAGCTGTCCTCAGTTCAGAGAACTGAGTGACTCCGGGTTCACAGCGGGGGAGGATTTGAATGGTCTCTGATGGGTATCTCTCAGCTGCTCACAGACTGCTGGTCCCTCAGAAAACCAAACTGGCCCAGCTTTCTCTGGCGCCTCACTAGGGCACATCCTCTTCCATCTCCCCCATCCCCCTCCACCGCTCTGAGCTACTCTGCTGGTACTGCTGACCAGAACTGCAAACGTTCTCTTAACAAATAGAACCATTTAGATACCACCTTTTTATTTATTAACTTCCCCTCGGTGTAAATTAGGAGCCCGGAATGCTTCGAATGGTGATATGAAAATGAGGTTGCTTTAAAAAAAAAAAAAAAAAAAAAGCTTTTTTGCTTCACAGTGAATAACAAAGCACAGTAATTCAAAGTAGTTAGCTTTCTATGGTTCAAAAAAAACGCTTATTGCTATTAGCTGTACTAATGTAAGTGGCAAAATAATTATCATTTACTGTACGGAGTCCAATATTTTCCAGACAGTAGTTTAATAACAAAGCAGATCTGTCATTTCTCCCTACAGTTAGTCACACTGTACAAGTTCAGACTGTCAAAATATATTTAAAATCTAATTTTATAAATTCAACATGGATACAGCAAAATCTGCATAGAGTAATTGTGATAAACTAGTAAGTTGATATAATTTTCATCCAACTTGGATATTCAGTTATTTTTCTTTAATCCCCCACACTTCTGTTTGGATTTGGATTACTCTACATTTGGTATGAACAAATACACTTTACTCGTATACCTCCTAAAATCTGCAGCCTGTGTAACTGAACATAGAATCATTCTTTACTTACATTTTCATTTAGCATAATTCTCTAATTATTTCAAATGCCCTTTATCTAAATGGTCTGAGTACATATTAAAACGCTCAGGTAAACAAACCTGCACTCTTGTATCTGTCCTAGCTGCCCCAAATACGTTACATGCTTTCATTCACATTTTATGTTAGAAATGCTTTAAAAATCTTACGGTACAAACTACTTACTCTTCTTTGTGTAATAGGATATATTAGTCTTTTGCCAAATATATTATTCCTATGCCAAAACCAAAAAGAAACACGAAACATACTGAAGTTATAAAACCAGGAAGGGTTATCAATAACATCAATTGCTCTCCATTTGAAGTTCAAATGGCTAATCTCAAAACAAAACTAAACTAAACAAAAAAAAAACCTTCCTCTATAAGGTCCATATAAGGTTATTTAAAAAAAAAAAATCTTCACAAACAACAGATTCTTTTAGAAATGCAAGTGCCTCGAGTTTAAAAGCTTAAAGAGACTGTGGAGAGAATATTTCTGTAATTCCTTTGGGGCACTGCAAACGTATGTTAAGCTTCTGCAAGGACTATTTACATGAGATCATACACTTGTGAGGCATCTTTCAATTTTAGAAAAATATTACAAAGCAATAATTCAACATAGGCTTTGCCAAATGCCCCTCTGCCTTCCTGACCATCTCATTGATGGCCTCTGTTATTTCTGGCGAAAAAGAATCGGGCCTCATTAAATGTGATCTTTGGCATCTCGCCGGAAATCTCATAAAGTAGATGTCCGTTTTAGATCATTGGTGTCATTTTTCTCAAGATGACCTCTACTCTCTGGCTATCTGGGGAACCCATCCTATTATCAAGGTATTTACTTTCAAAAAGGAGGGAAGAGAGATTCTGTTTGCACACCTTGAAGAGAGTCCAGAAGCCCCTGCGGTTTCTCTGTTCTCATCTCATTCACCCAGGCTGGTCAGTGGGGACTGGTTGTGGCGGCAAGGGGGTCTCGCATGGGAGTGAGGGAGGTTTTTAAGCTGGACCATGACGTGTAGGCCAAGCCAGATGCCTGCCAGCACAGAGCCCCTAACAGTTGGATCTATTTACCTAGTGATTAAATGGTATTTTTTTTAATAGCATAGGAATGTGCCATAATATTCCAAGGAAGATTTTAAAAGGTCTCGTTACCATGCAGGGAATTGACACAGACAATACACCCTAAAAATATGCTGCAGAGGGTCAACATGTGTCCCCTCTGCTGCCTGGAGTCATGTTGAGGGGCGTGAAGATTTTATGGGACAGCCGTGCTAAGACAAATATTTCAGGCTATAGGTTTGCTGGAATATAGAGGAGGCCGATTAACTGTCATGTGATCATTTTTATTTCATAATGTGGAAACTGCAGATTTATCTTTTAATAACGTCTCCCTCTACAATGCTTCTCAATGAGATAGATAGATGATGGATAGATAGCAGATGAAAAATATGTGGGATTCATTGCCTAAAAGAGTCAAATATCACCTTTTAACTGATTTAATCTTAGAATGACTACCACAGGGTTCCCCCTTTTTCTAGCAAAAAGGATTTTAGTGTGATCTGACGGTATCAAAGTGTCTCAGATGCTGAGATCACTAAGTTTTAGTTTCAATGTATTTATCTGCACATTAGTGAACCCTTCCCTACGAAAATAAAAAAAGAAAAAGGAGATTTATTTAAGAAGATACAATGACACCTGCCTAACTCCTTCATACTCAAAGATGTAAAAATCTGAGGGTCCCTGTAAGAAAACGCCCCTACACGGAGGGCTCCTTCCTGAAATGAGTCGTTTTAGATGTGTCCTGTGTAGACAGCGCCGGGGTGCCTGGAATCTGACTGCAAAAGCGCTGAACTCCAGCGTGCAAGCAGAACCCTCGTGCTGGAGTTGCTGGCGAAGTCCTGTAAAGTCCACCTGACTGGCTTTGCTGCACCATGAGCATCAAGCTAACCACAGACAGCCCCAACCATATGGCGGTTTCTAGAAAGATTTTTCAACAGGCTCTCTGGGTTTCCTTCGTCTCCTTTTTCCTCCCTACCCCGTCTCTAACCAGGAAAAAAAAAAAAAAAAAAAAAGATAGGTCTGGGAAATGGACGGGAAAAATCAATACAGTAAAAGCCCAGTGATCTGGAGCGGGAGGTCGTATTTACAGAAGGTTCCTAGGGCGGCTGGCGAGTAGGGGAGGGGGCCTCAAGGTGACGGGCGGCGCCGTTTGGGGCTGAATCCCGCTCCCTTCGTCTATGCGTCCACCTGGCAGCGCGACAGAGCAGCTCGGGTTGATGTCCCGGGGCGCTGCGCGGTGGCCAGTCCGCTTGCAAAACTTAAACCAAATTCCAATACAAATCCGAGTCCCCTGCTGGGGTGCGCTGGGTGAGGCCGCTGTTGGCGCCCCCGGGCGCTGGGCCGCGTTTGGGCAGCTCCGAGGGGAGCGGCGGGGCTTGCCTCCGAGCGCTCCGGCTTCCCCGGGCGCAGCTTCGGTCCTGGGCTTTAGGCCGGGCACGTAGGGACATCCTGTTGGTCTCAGGCGGCCGCCGCGACCCGCCCCGCCGTCCCCCTGCCTCCTATCCTTCCACACCTGCCGCGTGCCGGCCCAGGGGCCCCGGAGTGAGGAGTCCCAGCACCCAGGCCCCGGGGGAGGGATGTCCAGGGCGATGGCCCCCGCAGGGCAAGTGTATATGGAGATGGGGACTGGGCGGGAGGCGGGCAGGGAGTGGGGAGTATGTGGGGGCACTGGGGTGCATGGGAGCTGAGAGCGGGGTGACTTCAGCATCCTTCCTGCCTTCATCTCCTCCATTCCAGGCTTCAAGACCCTGGGCACCAGAAGCCCCAGCCAGCATTCCACATTCCACAGCCCCCTCCCAGGCCCTTCTCCCCATCCCGCCGCTGTCTACACTGAAACTGGTGCAAGTGTGACTTAGTGGGTCCAAGGACTCAGCTTTGGTGATTGCCTTCTGGTCCAAAGGCAGTAACCTCTGAGTCTGTCTGATGGCCCTGGGTGGCCAGGCACGGGAGGAAGAAGTGCCAAGATTATAGAGAGGGCACTGGGATAGCACAGGAGTCAGGTGGCAAGGGGCCTAAGCCTGGGGCCTTAAAAACATCACTATTGTTTTTAGGAACCACGGGATCTTACAGCCTGTCAGGGGCTTGTCAGTCACCCTGCGTGGCAGGAGGTGGGGCCTTGGGAACCTACAGGTAATTCAGGAGGGTCATAAGGCAAGGTGGGCCTCTGCTAATAATACTCCCCTGGTTCTTTGCACACCAGCCTCTTCCTGCTGCCTGCTCCTCTGAGCCTCGCTTGGGATTGCCTATTGTCCCAGGATCCTCAGGCCAGCTTTCCTTCTGGATTTCTCCAAGGAGGCCAGAAACCCACTTCTACGGGCCTCCAGAAGTGGGCGAGGCCACACAGAACCAGGGCAAATTTGTGTTGCACCACTGGCCCGACGTGTCAGCCCAGGAGCCCCTCCCCAAGCACCCTTGCTGGGGACTCTCTCAGGACAGCGTTTTTCACTTCTCCCCGCCCAACTCTGTCTAGCGTCCTGACCTCTCCTACTCCCTCACCGAAAGAACCAAGCGCAAGGCAAAGCCGCTCTTTGGATTCGTAGCTTGGAAACACTCAAGGCTGACAGTCAGAATATTTACAATGGAGTAACTCAACCCAAATCCCCAGTGTGCAGCTCACACCCAGGCCTGGGCTGAGCAGGCTAGGGGTGTGGGGGCTGGACACAGAGCTATTTCCTCCCCTCCCCTTCCCCCTCCCAACCTCCACAGACACCCTTCCCTCGCCCTCCTTTCTTGAATGAAGGCCCCTTTCTAATCATAGCTAAAGATCTAAGAGTCTGTGAAGGCAGGGAGGTGATTGTGAGCCCCAAAATCCTAATTATAGAAAAATAAGTACTATGTAACAAAAAAGAAAGGGAAAGAAAATGAAGTTTGTTGTACAAGGGGAGAGTGCTCCGTTGGCAGTTAGGATTTGGGTGAGAAACTGTGCATTCCAATCCCAGCCTCTCGGTGGAACATGTGTCCTGTGAGTTCCTCAAAACTGTCCAAGTCTTGCAAATTCGTATAAAGATTTGATTTCTGTGTGTAGCTGATGTGTTCTTTCTACCTCGGCCTTGTTACAGTGGGCAAACTTATGGAAACACAAAGACAAAGGGCTTTCCATTTTAAACAATAAAAACCTCGAACATACCTATTGCAGTGACCACATAAACATTGGCATAACATATCTGACTGGTCAAAATGTCACTACCCCGAAATCACAGATTGATCGATTTTTAAGCACCCCCAAAGTGAAGACATTCACTATTTCCCCCAGATCTCTCAATTTGGGTTTGATCTCTTAAAACTGTTTTCACAAAGGAAACACAAGTGAGCTTATTTAAAAGACCTGGGCAGCCAAATACCTTGTTTGCACCCCCACACGTGTGTATGCTAGGCCTGACTTGAGCAGCCAGTGAGCAGGTGAAATTCAGACTGGCAACGAGGGTGATTCCTGGGACTCTTGCCTTGGAGGTCCTCTGCACCATTTTCTCTTGCTGCTCTCATCTCTCACCTCCTACAGATGGTGCAGAGAACCGGGAGCCCGCGGTTTTACGCCGCCTTCATGCACAGCAATTTGACTGGCTTTGTTTTTTGTTTTGTCCCTCTCTAAAGGGTAAAGATGTTCCCACATTGTTACAGGACTGTACTTCTTTATGCCTCGACAATCATGAGACAGGCTGGGAGACTGAAATCCTCTCCCCCTGTCCCCTACCCCCACTAGAGAAAAAAAATGCTAGACAGAGCTGGGTTTGTTCAGGAGCTGGGGCGGAGCAAGGCTTGGAGAGAATTCCCCTTTTCTGGGGCTGTTGGATGTCCAGATTTTGAAGATTTATATCAAAAGTGACCAAAGCCATGTTATCACAAGGTGGGTTAAGGCCCCTGCTCTATTTTTAAACAAATGCAAAAACAAACAAATAAATGTTGGTCCCAAAGGCTGGATGGACCCTTTACTATCTCCTAGATGGTTACTGTCTGCCCTGCCTTGGACTTGGGACCTCTTTTAGATTTAGAATGGGCCACGAATGGAAACAAACTCCCAAGTTTCTCTTATTTTCCTCAAAACAACCAGGCACAGACTCCAAATTATTCATTCAGCATCCTGAGGAATAATCAGAAGTGGTAAAAATTACAGCTTATCACTGTAGATAAAGCTTTCCTTAAAAACAAAACAAAAACTGACGACTTTTCTTTAAAGAAAGGGGCAAAATTTTTGTTTGAAAAAAAAAATAATAAAAGGAAAGAAAAATCGCCTTGTAAACCAGCAATCTCAAGCTGGTGAATCTGGCTTCCCATTCCGTCTTATCACATGTTTATATGAGAAGTAAGGCCCCAGAGCTTGGCCGTGTGTTTTACTGGCACGGAAATCAGGAGGCTGAAGGTTGTCACTCATGTATTTTCGTCTTCCGACCTGTGTCGGTTAGTCTTTAACTACTGACAGGCAAAAAAATAAATAAATAAAAAAGAGATACCTGTGTGGCAAGCAGACTTTTAAATGTATTGATTGGCCTAGAATAACGGAGGACTACGTTTTATGAAGCCAAGAGTGTGTAAATGCGGAAGTAAGTTGGCCTTAAACAAAAACAACAGCAGCAACAACAGAAGGCTCCTGGCTACTGTACTTGGGAAGGTCTGCGTGTGTCAGGAGCAAGTTCAGTTATTTCAATGGGGAAATGCTAGGAATGTCACTACCGAGACAGCTGTGCCCCGTGTTTACGAGGGGGGCTACCATTTGCCCTTCTGTTCACCGCCTTTAGCCGTAAAGCCGGTGACTTGGCAAGGGGAGGGCCTACTTAAAAACAGAAGGATCTAGAATAGACATTACTAAATAAAAACTACCCGGGTACAGGTATAATAAGGGTGAAAAGATCAGAGCATTAGAATCATGGGTTCAATAATAAACAGAGTATTTCCCATTACAGCGGCCTGTGTTGAAAGGGGCCCAGGTGGTTATGACATTGAGACAGATAAATATGATATTGAGACATCATTTCCTCTGCGAGATCAGGAAGTGGAATCTCTGCCTATTTGATGTCAATCTATTAATGTGTCAGACATAGTGTAAAAAAGAAAAAAAAATATTACATGGTTTCGGAAAAGGAAACATGCAAGGAGCAGGGACATTAAAGGGAAGTGATTTCGTGAATGCTTGGAAACAGAAGAGGGGGAGGGAAAAAAGCACACACGGAGGACATGTATTTAACGAACTTTGTATTTTGCCACACATTGTTTTCATTTACGGCCGTGTCTGATAAATGAATACGTTTGACATCACTCATACATACAATACTATCTAGGCCCTAGGAGAAAGCCTGGGTCCTGGGCTCTGATAAAGCTTCTGCCTATGGCATCTGCCTGGGGAGCGGGGGAGTCAAATATTGTTTTCTTCTTAGTAAAATTATCTGCCAGCGAAACAATGCAGCGTGAACAAGTACTATTTAGAGTGTGTATCTCTACATATCCTTTAAAAATGCTGTTAACCTTCTGGGAAATTTCCCTTCATATAAATGTAGGTATATCTATCTGCCTATCGATCTATCATCTTTTATATGTCACTGGATTTTTAAAAAGGTTATTTATTACAGGTTGAAAATAATCGCACCTGTTCAGTCTCGCCCATCGTAAAGCGAGAAGCCCCAGTGCGTTTTCCTGCGGGTCTGTACAGACAACACTCAGACAAGAGGCATAGTTCATTAGGATGGAGTTTGTATATTTAATAGCCTTCTCTTCTAACACAAAACGTTTCTCTTTAAAAGGAAGACTAAACAGAAGTCAGGGCCAGGTTGTACTCTACGAGAGCAGATACTACTACTACTACAGTTACTACTAATTTATTTTTCATGAACGGTTCTCACATAGATTTTATTTTGTGAATACACTAGTAAGTACACGGTGCTGGGGCTTCCAAAATGTGGCGTATCCCACTGATGGCTCCAACTTGCTAGTGGGCTCAGTTCTGTAATTGGAATGAAAGGAATTTTAACACTATTTAAACAAAGACTCAAATGCAATGTAAAGGGGAGGTTAGATTTCCTTCTATGATTTTTTTTTTAATTTAGAGACTTACTTGTAATAAGGGCACTCAGGTAGGATTTAGGGTTTCTTTGTTAAAAGAGGCATGTATTTGTATTTCCACTCACACTACACTTCAAAGTTTTTAGTAACAGTTATTTCTAAAAATGCCTTTCACTAAGCATGAAACTTCTCTTACACCCAGTCACCAAAACCTGATTTTTTTTTTTTTTTGTCAGCCCTTCTCTATTTTGCTTTCTAATGTTTGGGGACAAAGCCTGCTTATTATGTTGAATTGCCTTGTAGGGTCCTATCAAAATGCTTAATTGTTGCACAACTGTATTTTTCTCCCAAGTCACATTCCTCATGAGATAATTGCAATAACTGCATTCTGAATGTCACTCATATTTTGAGAACGTGTTTGCCGAAAATCTGTCATCTGACGCTAATCTTTTTGCATAAGTGACATCTCCATTTCTGCTTCTTCGGGGGGAGACTGCCTAGCTCCTCGTCGGGATCAGAGAGGGAAAAATATCTCACCGGCAGACAAGAACAGCTAATAACCAGCGCATGGAAGTGGGTTTACTATTAAGACTTTTGCTAAGCAAAATTAAGTGTGGACTCAGGAGCCCTATCTAAAATGGCACAGCAAGGAAGGTCACAATGTACAGGGTATGCGCTGTCTGTGAAAAAGGGAAGGAAGACGAGATGATAAACTGGCCAGAACTCATCAGCACCAAACACAACCTGTTTTCTTCAAAATAAGGCCTTCGTTCAGAGTTGCAATATTATCTTAAAAAAAAAAAGAAAAGAAAAGAAAACAAAATAAAACAAAAGTCATCGTGTTTGGCTCTCTTTTCAAAACAGTGTTGGCTTTGTCTAACATTCTATTACATTTAGCATTCTAGGGGGAGTTGACCAAGAGTTGCAGGAATTTGTGTCATTTTAAAATAGGTCAGTGCTGTTAGTGAAGGCAGCTCAAGACTTTCCAATGATACACAGCCTGTTTTGGGGGTAGATGGCAATCAATCAGAGCACAGCCTTTATCCCAAGAAGGCATTATTTTTTGGTGTGTATTTCAGGAGTGAAGGTGATCTGAAATCAGTACCAGTTTGTCTCAGTGGAGAAGCCCTCCGCTAAATAGTCATAGGGAAATACAATTTAACAGCACAGTCTAAACCCAGATATGTACGTGTTGATCTGTAAGTGAGGGATGGACTTTTCTTTTTCCTATGGAAGACAAATGACCTTCAAAGTTAAAAAAAAGCAAACAACTTTGATTTGTCCAAAGTGTTGATGCTAAATCTTGTCGGGCCTTGCTAACAAGAAAATCGTGGTGTATAAAGGAAGGAGGAAAAGTAATCAGTTTTAGCCAAAAAGCAAGAATTGTTGATCTTTACCATGAAATAAATGCCTATGAGCCCAAGCCACCTCTGCCATGCCTTACTTTCCTGGCTTTTTCCCCCCTCTGATGGGGACGGTGCTGGATCAGACCTCAGGGCAATGCTGAGAAGGGCCTGCTGTCTGGCTGGGAATTTAGTTTGTTTTCACCAGTGGGCTATGATAGCTCAACTCATTCGGAAACTGAAAACTTAGGGGGAGGGGGTAAAATTGGAGAGGTCATCATTTACATTTATATTAAATATGCCTAATTATTAGAAGGGACTAGCCTTCCACCTCACTAAACAGCCTATGTTTCACCCTGAATTATTGCTTTCCTACTCGTCCAGTTAATCCTTCCTCTGGAGAAAAGGATGCATTTTACACTTCTAAAGCGGTGTTGGGCCCAGTTAAACTGTACACTAAGAAACTGAGTACAGAATCAAAAAAAAAATGCAGTTTATTATTGTAGATTATTCTTTTTCTTGATATAACCAGAATTGAAAATGAAAGAAAAGCGCATAAGAACATCACGCATGGTTAGTTAGTAACTCAAGATATAAAACAATTTTGCACAGCAAAATATGTAAAAGAAAAGTAACTGACAAGATTTTTTTATATTTATTGTGGTAAGATTTACTTTTCATTTTTTTTTAAAGACAGGATGTCAGTCCCTGAAAATAACATTTACTGATTATTGCCTTTAAAACTGTGGATTTTTTTTTAAGTTACAGAAAATCCAGTTCTGCACCACAATACAACTGTAAAAAAATCTGCATCATCTTAAAACTGTGCAGTAATGCCATTTTTATAACTGCATAAATTTTATTAGCGTTCTAAACAGTTTTGCAAAATTTTTTTGTATTATATGCTTGCAGGTTATATCTTAGTGCAATTCAGTCCCAAATACTTTAATTTTGGAAAAAAAAAACATACATTTTGAATGTAAAATACCCCTACAGATATAAACAGGGGTGTTTCCCCTTTTAATACTTTGGTTTTCAATACAGTCAGTGGTATAGCAAAGACTACACATACCCAACTTATATTTAAGTTGCAAGCACATGCTGTATAAGCTACTTTTTAAACAGTCCCCTTGCAAACTCTACCCCCCTTAACATCACAACAGTAAACAATTTAGTGCATCAATCTTTTAAAAAATCTACAGCTAAACAGACCTAACTCTTTCAAATTTATCTATAACATTCCTTTATCTGTAGCATACATTTTAACTGGGCTAACAGATTATAAAAACTAGAATTAAATTATATACTAGAAACCCATAGCATTCCACATTTGACAATGACCAAAAGCCAAAAAATAAAAAATAAAAAATAAAAATAAAACAAACCAAAAATAACGGGGCAGATTTCTTTTTTAAAAAATAAATTTTAGACTGCTTTTGGCAACAACACAATTTGAGTCCCCCAAGTGGGGTGTCATTTTATCAGAAAGAAAACATTACGAGTTCTTTTATGTTTGCCTTGTTAAAATTTTAACCCATTCTGGCATCTTTGACAAGGAATGCCTTCAGTGCATTTACAATGGGAGGTCCAAGTTCTGAGCAACTCAAAGCAGTTTTGGAGCAGATGCAAACTTTCATGGGAAGAAGGCTCTAGGGTTGCACTTTTTCGTTCTGAACTCAAAAAAGTCATGAAGCAATAAAACAAAAGTATGAATGCCATGCCATAAGTCTTCGAATGTCCATTTCCAAGCCAAAAGAAAAAAAAAAAAGAAAAAATAATTATACCATACATGTCCAGCATGCAGGTTTTTTTTATTAATATAATGTCTCTTTTCCATAAAGTCTTTGAAACAGTTATAGTTCATTGTTGCTAAGACAAAGTAGCAAGCATAATAATGCATGAGATGAGAATGAGTTTTTTAATGGCAGACTAAACTCTCAGATTTGGCATCATAGGGCCAAAACTCACAAGTCACACCCAGAAGGTTGATGCAGGCTTGATTGTGGCAGGTTCATGAGGATTTTTTTTTCTGTCTATTTTAGCATGCCAATGCTAAAAAACCCGATGGAACTCAGCACGCTGCAAGTCTATAACATTTCACATTTTTTTCCTTTGCAAGCTCAATCTCACGTGAAGAACTCAGGAGGAGAAAAAAAAAACTTAGCTTTTTTTTTTTCTTTTATCTCAGAAGAGATGGGTGGAGAGGGCATGAGGATGGAAGTTGGGGGGAAAGGGCAACACGGCAAGCTCCAAAAAGTAAAATTAAAAAAAAAAAAATCCAAACAAAAACACACACAGAAAATGGAACACCAGCTCATGAACTGAAGAAGAAACAGAAAAAAAAAATATATGTAAATGATGCAGGCTTCAAAGGTGAGCATGAAGAACTCAGCTGAGATCTTTGAACATTGTGCAAGTGTGGGGGGGGGCGTTAAAAAAAAAAAGCTAGCAACTTATGGAGAATTTCAGATTGGCAATCCATGAGCCAGACATCCCTTCCCTCCCCAATTTAAAAACAGCCGCCACCACCACCAACGCGGAGCTGGGTGTGTGTGTGTGTGTGTGTGTGTGGGAACTTGGGGGGGCAAACTCTGTAGGGGAGGGGGCCAGGTGGTGGGGAGCAGGGCTCTGGAACTAGCAAGCCCACACCTGAGTCGGACCCCCATGGAGCACTTATCAAGGTGGCTAGCTGGGATCGCGTGTCAGACTCACATGAAAAACTCGGGAGAGGACGGGTTGTCGCTGCTGGAGCCGTTTTCTCGGAAGCCGCTGCTCACCAGCTTCTCGTATTTCTCCTTGTACGCGTCCCTCTCGCGCACCAGCCTGGAGATCTCCTGCTTGAGGTGGTCGACCTGCTGCAGCAGCTGGTTCTTCTCGGACTCCAGGACGTGTCTCTGCTGCACCCTCTTGAAGCGGCAGGACTGGGCATAGCCGCGGTTTTTCAGGGTCCGCCTCTTCTGCTTCAGCCGGATCACCTCCTCCTTGCTGACCCCGCGCAGCTGCCGATTCAGCTCGCGCACCGACATGGTCACCAGCTGCTCGTCGGAGAAGCGGTCGTCGAAGTGCAGGCCGCCCGCGGCGTGGTGCGGGTGCAGGGCGCCCCCTGCCCCCGCCGCGCCCCCGCCGCCCCCGCCGCCGCCGCCGCCGCCGCCGCCGCCGCCGGCGCTGGCCGGGCCCCCGCCGCCCGCGCTGCCCGCTCCGCCGGCTGAGGCGGACGCGCTGCCCGCGGCGCCCGGCGCGCCGGCCGTCGGGTGGTGGTGGTGGCCGGCGGCGTGGTGGTGGTGGTGGTGGTGATAGTGCGGGCCCGCGCCGCTCTGCGCAGCGGCCGCTGCGATCACGGCGGACACCACGGCGGCGGCGGGGCCCATCTCCTCGCCGTTGCCGCCCAGGGGCGCGCCGGCGCCGGCTCCGGCCGCTGAGGCCAGCTGCTGCGCCCCGCGCGCGTAGCCATCGAAGCCGCCCTGGAGCTGGTGGCTGTTGCTGATGAGCGCCTCGACCGCGTCCTCGGGGCTGAAGCCCAGCGCCTCGGGGTTCAGCTGCTGCGGGTAGCCGGTCATCCAGTAGTAGTCTTCCAGGTGCGCCTTCTGCTCGCTGCCCGAGCCCGGGCTGGGCGCCGAGAAGCTGGGGGAAGGGGGCACCGAGCTGCACGGCGTGCTCATGGGAGTGGACGACAGCGAGCCCCCGGCGATGAGACGGCCGCACTGGCTGATGATGCGGTCGGTCTCCACCGGTTCCTTTTTCACTTCAAACTTCATCAGATCGAAGTCATTAACATATTCCATGGCCAGGGGACTGGTGGGCAGGTCGGAGTTGCTCATTGCCAGTTCTGATGCCATTCTCCTGCCGCCGCCGGCGCCGCCGCTCCGCCAGATGGGCTGCAGGAGAGGGGCCAGCGGGCTGTGCTGGGTGGCCAGCGGGTGAGCCAGCTTGCCGGGCTGGGGCGCGTCTAGCTCGCGCGGCGGTGGCTGGCCCGAAACCTCCGAGCGCGCACACACCCCCCCCGCCCTGCCCGCGCCCCCCGCGCCCTCCCTCCCTCCCCCCTGCTCACGCCGAGGTGCTCGCTCGCCCCGGCCCCTCCTCGCCTGCTCGCCTCCGTGCGCGCCGAGCCAGCGGCTTCAGGCTCGGGAAGGTCCTCCGCAGGCTGCGGTGTCGGCGGCGGCGAAGCCGGAGGAGCCCGGCCCGGTGCGCGGCGTCCCCCGCTCGCCGCTCCGCTGCGCGCTTTGCATAAGGAGGGCTCGCCTCGCCGGCCGGGCTGCAAGCGGGGCGCGCGCTGCGGCCACTCGGGGCTGGAGGCGCGGCGAGCCGCTGTCCAGGTGGCGCGGGCCTTGGCACAGGGGAGTTAACACTTCATGCTTCTCGCCTCCTCTTCTGTTTGGCTCTATTATTGTTATTATTATTATTATTTGCCCTCTCCTCTGTCTCTCTCTCTCCCTTGCGCGCTCTCTCCGTGCAAAGTGCAAGACAGAGGTGCAGCCCGGCTGGAGGAAAGGGAGGGGGAGTTTAGTTCTTTCTTGCCTTTTTTTTTCTTTAAAAAGCAAAATAGCGAAGTCCCGGGGAAAGACGAGGCAGAGAGCAAAAGGGGGAAGTCCGAGCCGAAGAGCAGCCCGAGCTGCGGCCCGAAGATGAAAAAAGATTTTAAAGCCTGTGATCCAGCAAGAAGAGTTTAAAGCAATTGCTGAGTTTTATAGCACTTGTGACGTCAGGCCCAAATGGGAAATTGACTGCTACTCCGGGCCAATGGGAGCCGGCGAGAGCGACCGCGATTAGCATAATAGTATAGAAACAAGGAAACTTTTCGGACCTGTCAATCAGGGCCCAATCAGCTGACTGTCAGCTGGGACAGGCAGGCTTAACCCTTCCCGCGCCGCCTCCTCCCCGGGAGGGAGCAAAGCCAGGCGCAAAGTTTGGTGCAAAAGGGGAAGGACTTTTACAGAGGGGCTGCAGGAATCGGGGAGGATCGGGAGGACGGTTTGCTTTACTTCGGAGCGCGAGAGAGGCCTGCGTTACGGAGCCCCAGCTGGTCGGCCACTAACTCTGTGGGGATTGGCTCTACTGGCCTCCCCGGACTGCCCCTCATCCCCAGGATTATGAATTCTCCTGGCAGCCTTCCCTTCCTGCTCCACCTTCGGCACCCAGGTGTCTGCCCGGGGGACCTTCCTCTTCCACTGCCTGGCTGTGGCCTGAGCTCAAATTTGGCCCCAACTCTTTGTCCCTCTCTCGGTGCCCACGCGCGGGGGGTGCAGGGGTCCTGACTGCGCACAGGATGCGGCCGCGCTCCTACCGGCGTGGTGCGGGGTCCGCGGAGAGAGAAAGCCTGTCTTATCGCCTTTTAAAGGAGGTGAACTAAGTTTTTCAGGGGCCATTAAGTCGGGGACCCGCTGCCCGCTGGCGTCTCGTGCCCTTGGGGGGAGCGAACGCCTACACGAGTTAACTCCGGGGAAAGCTCAGTCGGGTCAGACCCGCTCAGCCCTCCGGCTTCCTCCTGTGGCTCGAATTTGGCCTTGGAGATTCATCAGTCCATCTCTTCATGTCTCTGTCTCTCTGTCTGTCTGTCTGTCTCTTTCACACACTCACGCGCGCGCGCGCACTCACACTCAGGTCCACCCACCCCCTGTGAAACCTGACCCCTGTTTATCAGGGTCCTGCGCGCCCTTTGCACTTTTACGTTTCACTTGATCCTTCCAGACTTGATCGTGGCGAGGAACAAGGGGAAGAACACCACCACCACAGCCTTTGCCAGCTCCCTTCGAAGGGTTAAATTTTAAACCGCGGTTTCTCGGACAAGCCCGGAAGCCCAGAGTGGGGGTGGGGTGGGGGCTGCTTCTCCCCCTCCCCGTTGCAGATGCTAATAACTATTCAATTTTCTCGATCGATTCTTTTAACCCTTATGCAAAAAAAAGAAAACAGGACGAAAAGGGAAAGAAGAAAAGAAAAACCCAACAACTCTGTTTCTAAGATTTTAAAGTGATAGGCAAGTCGGAGACGCCGAGATTTATTTGGGAGAAAGCGCCGAGCGAACGCCGCGTTTGGAAGACCAGTCCGCCTGCTTGGATGTTGGGAGCGTGGATTCCTCCAATTAATGAAATACATTTGGTGTTAATTGTGTATTTTTTTTCACTTTATGGGAGGGGGCGAAGCTAGGAGGGCGCATTAACAAAAATTCTGAAAAGCCTGCAAAAGGATCGAAGAGCGAAAACTATTGTTGGACCGAGTTGGTTTTTACCTCAACAGCGCCACCTTTCGGCAAAGGTCAGTTGGCATTGATCCGTGTCCAGTTTTGTTGATGAAGGGAAAAGAAGCTAGTACCCCAAGGTGGGAGGAGGAAAGAGGCCCCGAAAGTTAGTTTGACCGCGGTGGTAGAACCGGACCTTGCAGGAAAGGGGCTGAAGACAGTGCAGGCAGTTGCGGGAATCACTTTTTCCACACTCTCCCCCGTGATTGTTGACGACGGGGGCAGGGGACGGGACACAAAAACCTTGGGAGAAGAATTGTGGCTGAGACTTTTAGCAAGTGAATCCCATTGTAGCAGGGCCCCAAACTCTTTAAAAAGTGCCAGGATGGATTTCCAACGGGCTTTACAGCACTATCAATAGAATTAAAGTTACTTGTAATTCAGTGATAAATGAGATGTCTCTAGTAAGTAAGATTAAGTACAGTGCTATAAAGTTGTTTATCTGAAAAGTAATTCTCAGAAAACCTGACTTCTGACACTTAGTCATATATTAAGCCAGCTTCTTGAACATTGCACTTCAGAACGCTCTCACCCACCCCACAGCATACTTGACTATTTATAACCAGACCTTAGGTGTCACTCACTGGCTTCAGACACCAGATTACACTTGCGTTCATTTCTCTGATGCTAGCAGCCTTCAGTTGCAGCAGACCCCAGAGTCCCTAATGAGAGACCCCCCTCAAAAAAAAAAAGCACATCACAATCCTAAATGGCCAGCGCTGTTGGCATGTTCCAGAAAAGCACCATTTCTTTTCATCATTACTGCAGAGAAGCTGTTTAAAAGGGTAGTTGGGGTTTTATGGGAGTACTTTGTAGGGATGGAATGAAGTATGTCTATTACCAGTTTGGGGAAGAAGGAGTGAAGATTGTGTCAATATTTATGCAAGCTAACAGAATTCCTGTGCTTTCCACCTCTTAAACAGGATTTTACCTAGTAATGAAGTTAAGGGATTATAGTTTATTTATTCAGAGGAAATCCACTGCTTAAATTACATAAACATATTGTGTCATTTAACATAGTTCATAGCAATAGTTTTCTAGGCCTTTTTAAAAATCATTAGCCACAAATGCCTGAAGTTTATATTTTTCATGTAAAACATGAACTTAAATGTATTTAAGAAGAATTAATTCTTTTTTTATTTATGATCATTTTTTAAATCCTTTTGCATCACGTTTTTTGCTAAAAGCTGTGAGATATGATCCCTGCCTCTCATGAAAGTATTCTTTGGCCAGGAACACTGAAACTGCTACATTTTCTATAAACAGCATCTATAAACAAAGTTTGCTAATGACCAAGACTATGCCATATAGATTCATGGCAGTGTCCCCTATTATTGCAATTATATATCCTTTCTAGAAATTAAATGCCCATGTTTGGGCAGTTAAATATATTATTATCTGCACATTTCCTATGGCTTATTTTTGTACACTGCTATCAAGTTACGGTGTTTTCCTTTCTCTTATTGCAGAATCTTTTCTCGTCTCCTATTTTCTCTTGAAGAGAGGATCAGAATTAGTTTTTAGATGGATAGCAGCAGTGCTCTCAAGCTTATAACTTAATTTCCATTTTTGTCCTTTTTACTTTCTTATTTTGTGATTCACAGGGGTGTCTAAACATTTACAGTTCTCTGTTAGCTGCGTTTCTTTCAGAACAATTGAGCTCTCTCATTTTAATTAGTACTATTCAGGTTTTTGATTCTGTACAATTATAGCAGGCCACATTTCTTTAGACTTCTTTGCTAACATCGTTTGTTTCACTTCCATCCAACCCCATCTAATCTGAATACAATATGAACTGTGTTTTCGTACTGTTTAATATCCGTTTGCTATATATATGCTAGTAATCTGTAGAACAATATAATTTTGAAACCATGTGTTTGTCATTATTGACCAATTCGAACCAGTAGCATTAAAGTTTCCGAAAGCCGTGAATATTTATAGAAGAATTTTGGGAGGGAGGAGGGCCTGAGTCGAATCATGCAGAAGATTGCGAAACAGTAACATCCAACACACACACATACATGATCGCAGCTTCTGTCAGTACGTACACAACTTCATGCAGAAAGAAGAAAAATCTTGTTCATGTTCAAATTATGATTGAAAGTTAAAAATATGTATTTTTTCCTGATGGTGAGTGATAGCAACTCAGGTACAGGCAGGTTGGAATTGGATGTATATAATCTGAAAAGAACAAACTATATCAAGTGTAGTATCTGCACTCTTTGTTTCTCCAGGAGCTGATCTTACAGTGCAGAAGCAAGCAGGGTCCACTAAATTTCACTGTGAAACCAACCAAAGTGATTTGAGACGAGAGTTGTTCACAGTCACTGAATGATAGACCAGATACTGTTCTTAGGGCTAGTGTTAGATAAATCCCTTTAACCGTCTTCAGTTAGCAGGGTAAGTAAATCACAAATCACTGTTAGCAGATTCATGGAAGAAAATTAATAGAATCAGACGAGATAATCTGATAAGGGAAAAATTGCTGAGGAAACAGTCTTGACTCATATCTGAGAATATGAAACAACAGTCTGATTACTAGGAGTCGTTATGAATAGGTGAATTATGTGCTAAGTAATCATCAGAGTAATTCAGTGTTTATTAATTCTTTTCTCTTTAAGCAATTCACAGTTGTAAGTTAATGCCGCTCTCTCTTTGAAGACACATCTTTTATAATTTTTATTAGAGGTAATTTATTATTTGCATTACCTGTATTTACTTCATAATTGAACATTTTGCATTCAAATTTATGTAATGCATTATGCTTGAGAATATATTTCTGCCCGATTAGCATAAATAGTCACTTACCTCATGAATTACTAACAAAGTTTATCTTAAAATATAGGTTTTTTTATTAAGTGGAACACAAACATATGTACAATAAATTCTGATTTTCTGGGGCAGTTACAGAACAGCTCACATGTGATTTCAAGGGAGCTAGGCTGCGAGGGGAGGGCACTAATCTTGAGAAGGGAGCAAACTGTAGACAAGTGAGATTGGTAGATTTCTTTCAGGGGTTGTCGTTCAGATGGGGGGCATCTGTGCCTGGGGTGCGGGGAGGGGAACGCGCAGAAGTGGGGTCTAGGGCTCCTCGTGTATTGTTTCAATTGCTTACGGGATGATCTCGACAGGCATTGTGGATTCTGACAAAATCTGTAACTCGTCCTCTGTCCCTTTGTGAAAGACCATGACAGCAAGTGAATCACACTGATGGAATTTGGGGTTTGTTTATTTTATGTCAAGTTTGTTTGTTTGTTTGTTTTGGTCTCTCTAAAATGCAATACACATCATTTCATAGAAGTCCTTTTTGGTTTTGTACAAAGAGATGTAAGAGACCCAGATGTTTTCTCAAGTGAGAGTTCCTGGGCAGGTCTTCCAAAATTTGCTCTAGCTCCCTTCCTTGTCTTTCCCTCCAGGGAAAGACACCCAATCTGGCCTGGCAGACGGAAGGTGGTTAATGGATAGCTGTGTGCATATGTGAACATTTGAATGAAAGGACTTCTTTTGGCTTTGAGGCAATAGTGGAAACACAAAATGACAAGGCCACTTTCCCCACTCTCGCCATTCCGAATGGTTGCCTCCTTTTCCTCTTTCCCTTGTCCAGGCCGTGGCCATCTGCTTAGAGTTTTCTTTTCCTTCACTTAGGGGCTGCTTGAGATTCGCTCCTGCATCAGTGCCCCTTCCGATCCCAGTCACAGCTCACACCAGTAAGGGAATTTGTCTCGAAAGCATTCCACCCTCCAAAGATTTTTAGTGTGCTGAAATCAGACCTGATTTTTAAAAACATAAGTAAATAAAATAAAACCAGGCAGGAATAAAAAAGGGGGCCTGCTATTGGGACAGTGTTTATTCAGGCTGTGTCTTTTATGTGTGATAGAAGACACAGAACAAACTTACAGAAATACTTGTGTGCATTAGTGCAGATTGCCGAATGTGTGTGTTTCTGCATTTGTTTGCTGGGCCTGAGGAAAGAGACCCCTTGCGACCCCGTCTTGTATCTTAGCTCTTGGTTGCAAAATAGGTTTTGCTGAGCTTTCTCACGTGCCGTTCAGTCCGGTGAACATGCCAGACGTGCTCAGTGACATCCTCCTGGTGACATTTATCATGATCGCGTTCTTAATCGGACAGAGGACAGAGAACTGGGCTAAACAACCCTCCCCACACTAAAAACTAAAGTCACAGTTGTAGACCTTTTGCTAGTGTTTTTATTTCGTTATTTTGTAGCAGGGATATATGCTGTTTGTTAAATATAAACATCTGAAGAAGACAGAAATCGGAGGATATCAAATAAAAGATCCACTCTTCCTCATCTCCACCCCAACCCTCCAATCTTGGTCTCTGGCGTTACCATCTATAACAACTGGTCCAGACATACACTTTTTACAGAATGGAATCACAGTATGCACACAGTTCTTTAACTTATGTCCCCTGCAACCCATCTACCTTAACAACCTCAAAAAGCAGTTTGGAGCACCCTTCTATCCTTTGGCAGAATTCACCCAATAGAATCTCAGACTAAAGGGAGTTTAGGGACCTGACCATAACACCCCCCTTCCAACCAGTGTCAGGATGTTCTTTGCAACATTCTGGCACGCGAGTCCACAACATGCAGGATTGACTTCATTAGGCACAGCGGACGCCATGCCTAGGACCCATGAGGCTGCTAGGGGCCCAGGAAAACCTTTCCATTTCTTATAAAATCACAGGGAATAAAATGAATATAATCTAGCATGGATTCTATCTGTTATTGTGTTAACACAGTCATAAAATATAATTAAACTTTTATGAAAAAGGGTTCCACAAAGACCAAAGTGCCCAGCCCTCACAGAAGTCCATGTGTGGTCCCAAGGCATGTACTTGATCACCTCCGGTGACAGGGTGCTCACTACCTCTCAGTTTTATCTTAGACCCTGTCAATCTATCTCACCCCACCCCCCGCCCCAACCTGCATTCTTGAGATTGTCAGGAAAGCTTTTGTTTGTCTAGCATGGAGTCATATCCCTTTCTTCTACACATGAGTCCTGATTTCATACTCTCATAAGGTCTTGTACAATGAATCCTTAGATCCCTCAGGGTCTCCTGCCTTTCTTTTTCCATTCTTAACCTAGTCAGTGCCTTTAGCATTTCCACATGTGCCTGAAAAACATTTAAGTGCCCTTGCCTCCTGGTTGCTGACTCCCAGATAGGCCCACCTGGCTACTGGCCCCCCCTCCTCCACAGAAGGTTCAGGTTCCAGAACTGAACCCAGATCCCCAGGTGGGAACCTCTCATCACAGAGCAAACACTGCCGTCGCCTCCCGGAGTCGCGGTCTGTCTGCTCCTGCTGCAGCCCGTAACTACAGGAGCCTTCTCCAGCAGACGGGTGACACCAGTGACTCACCGTGGGCAGCCCCAGGCCTTTCCTTCTCACACGTCCCCCATCCTCTACGTGTGTGCTCATGCTTTCAAACCCAAGCACAGAAACATACAACCATGCCCAGGAGGCTTCATCTCATTAGGTTCAGCTTGGTCCCCGCTTGTCGACTCTCCGTGGATCTAGAATGTGCCATTGGCTTGTTTTGCTTTGCTTCCTAGCTCGGTGCCAGCTGCAAATGAAACTGATGCACTCTTTCTACGACTGAACCCCTCCGAAGCAGGTCCCTCACCTGCCGAATGGGAGAGAATCCGGATTAGAGATGGTGCCTGTGAAGGGCTGTTCTACACGTCCTACCATCTCCCCGAGTTGTTGATGACAGCACTGGAGCGGACTGAGCTCTGCAGCACCCCAGTAGAGACTGTCCCTCCCAAGCCCAATCATGACACAAAATGACCTGCCGGATTATTTGAGCCCCTTAGCGGACAATTGAAATTAAATGGGCCTATAACAGCTGCCATCATCAGGGAAATGCAAATCAAAACCTCAAGGAGGTACCACCTCACACCTGTTAGGAGGTTATTATCAACAAGACGAAAAGATAAGCGTTGGCTAGGATGTGGCAAACAGGGAGGCACCGCTGGTGGGAACGTAATTTGGTACAGACACTGTGGAAGGGAATATGAAGTTTTCTCAAACTATTAAAAATGGAACTACCGTATGATTCCAGAAATTCCACGTCTGGGTATAGATCCAAAGGAAATGAAAGCAGGATCTCAAAGAGGTATCGGCACTCCCATATTCATTGCAGCATTCTTCACAAGAGCCAGGGTAGGAAAACAACCTGAGTGAATGAATCGGGAACAGGTGGTATGAGACGCACAGTAGAATAGTATCCAGCCTTCAAAAAGACAGACACCCTGCCATTTGGGACACTTTGGATACACTTGGAGGACATGATGCTAGTGAAGTGAGCCAGACACAGAAAAGGCGAGCCGGTGCGAGCTCACTTAGATGCATAACTAACACAGGCACCTTCATAGACTGTAGGACAGAATGGTGGTTACTAGGCACTAGAGGGCGGGGATGCGCGGATACTGGTCAAAGGGGACAAAGTGTCCATTAAGCAGGATGCATAAGTTCTAGAAATCTCCAGTACAGCACAGTGACTGTACTGTGTACTTGTACTTTGTTACGAAGGAGGATCTCAACTGTTCTTACCACACACGAGCATGCACACACACACAGAACATAGTTAACTGTGAGGTAATGGATACTTTACATAGTTTGATTGAGATAATCGTTTCACAATGTATACATACAATACCAAAACATTACACTGTGCACCTTACATACATACAATTTCTATTAGTCAATTATACCCCAATAAAACTGAAAAAAAAATGAATTGGCCTATTTGGTGATGGGGGTAATTTAAAAACCAAATGACCATGTGTGGATGTCTTACACACATCCTTCTCATCAATTCTAAACAAAACAAAACAAAACAAAAACTTGACCTTGTTATGGGGTAGGCAAAGCTCTCCGTGGAAGAGGGCAGATTACGTAATTGTTTGCTGTGTCATCTGCCCTGATCTTTATACACCTTTGACCTGTCAAAATGTATAGCAGTGGTTCACAGCTGGGGCCTCCGAGCCTAATAAAAGTAGGTGTAACATAGAAAAACTCAGCAGAGGCGCTCTGTGCATGCGGAAAAGCTGCTTTGAGATCTGTTGCTTTTCCCCCATTTTTCTCTTGTTTCGATCACCCACTGCCCTGCCATTTCCTGATGCCAGTCTCGAAGCCCAAGGGCTCTGAGGCGTTTTCTTGAACAGGAAGGGGTGAGAGTTCCAAGTGTCCACCCTTCAGCTGCAGCGGGTTCCCCCAGGCCTCTCTTGAAAGGACCTAAATGTGCAGGCTTTGCAGGAGCTGCCCTGCATGGCCCCTGTCTTACCGGCTTTTAGACTCCTGTGATGACAGTGGGAGGGGCCTGTGCCTTGTTTGCAACCTGGGCGCTGGGGTCCGCATCGTTGCCTAAGGGCTCAGTGCTGGCTGGTTCTGCAGACCCAGCCTGGGGTCATCCAGGCTCTGGACAAATGACAGGGACCCCTCAGGCAAATGCCACTGACTGGGGACTCCAGGCTCCCTGAAGAGATGCTGATGGGATCAAGTGATGTGGGCGCTGGCAGAGTGAGGTGGGGGGAAGGTAGGCAGGCCTGGAGCTGGCCTCTGATTTCCCCCTCCGACCTAAGCGGAGGGCTTCACTGTCTTCCTCCAACCCATTTTTCGGGTTGCTAGGGAACTGGACTGCATGAAGAGGTTTAAAAAGATGTTCTGGGCCCTTTGAGGTTGAGTATAGGAGGTAAGCAGGGACCAACACCTGCACACAACACAAAGCTGATGGGCAGGGTTACTGCAGGACACTGATGGGTCATAATGGAAAAGTCAGACTACCTTTGGGTCAGAATGACAGGGCTCAATCCTCCAGCACCCCCAGGCCGCAGGACGCTGTGGTGTTCGCTTCATGATATTTAGAGCCTCTGGTGGCAGAGCAGGAGCGGGTAGAGCATGGGTTCCTGGAGGTCACTGGGCAAGGAAATGTATCAAGCGATGCTGCGCTTTGTACAGGCCAGCAAGGGTGTGAGCCCTGGGCCAGTCGGTTGACCAACCTGGGCCTCAGTCGCCTCCTCAGTCCTCATGCCCACTGGCCCCAGGGCAGGCTGAGTGTGCCGCCTCTGTGCTCACTGCCTGAGTGTCCTCCTGGTGTCACATCAGTTCCCCCCCAACCCTGTCTCAAAGCTTGGGCTGGCGCCTCTCATCTCCCTTGTCCTTTGCCTGCCACTGGGCTCGGCACACAGTAAATACCAGGTGAATGCTGGTTAAATGAAAGTGACTAAACAAGCACCCGGATTCCCCACCTCCTTTCTGAAGTACTAGCCCACACAGAATGTGCTGCCAAGTGTCCCAGCAAACGTGACTTTGCTAAGGGCCTGGAGGCTGGTGGCTATGTTCTTACATCCTCCTCTCCCCAATCCAATGGCCCATCCCTCAATGATCAGGATGCTCATCTTGTGCACTAATGAGCCTACCTCTTCCTGAGCTGGAATTGGATGGAAAACATGGATGAGATGTCCAGGGGCCCTGGAACTGCGGTAGAAATCACTAAGTCTTGCTGGGATGAAATTGTGGATGAAAGAAGGGGTGTGGGTAAACACCTGGGTGTAAGCGAGGGCCCTGTTCAGCCTTGAGTCACACACAGCTGCCTCCCCAGGGCTTCAGGGCACATGGGCACTATTTTGTAATCGTCACATAAGAATGCCAGCCCGCCCCCACTTTCACATGCCCAAATCTTGCTCATTCTTCAAGGCACAGTGCGTACTCAAGGTCTGCACATGATGCACAGCACCGTGACTGGCATCTATTAATAATGAGCATTTAGTAAAGGTTAGTTGGTAATCCAGTGCCACTGCCTCCAGAAGCCCTCCAGGGCTCCGGCCTTTCACCTGTGGGCCCCCACAGTTGTAGCTTGACCTGTGTCCCGGAGCCTTCAGGAGCTCTGGGGAGCAGCATGGTGTGGCAATCAGACAGAGCGGGGCTCCGGGTGGGTTCTGCGACGCACTTGCTGTGCTGTGTCCGAGGAGTTCTCTATGAGCAATTTGAGTCTCGGTGGTCAGCGAATAATGGAGTGCCAATTCGGAAAAACAGTTTGACCAAAGTCGACTTAAGCTGAAAGGGAATGTACTGGTGGTCCATGTGATCAAAAAATATCGGGACAAGAGCTGGTTTCAGGCTTGGCTAGGGAGTCATATGATATCATTGGAACTAGCTTCCTTCCACCCTTCGTCCCTGCCTTCTACTGATCGGACTCCAGACCAGAGCGCCTTATGGGAGCATGATGGTTGTAGTAGCTCCTGTTCTAAATCCCCTCCTGGGTAGGTCCAATGGGAGTTCATCTGAGTCCCCAGCAGGGCAAATCCAAGTCATACTTTGGATCCAATTGTTCTGGGTCATTGGGTTGTCCATCCACCCCTGAACCAATCTCTGTGACAAAGGGTGAAATATGCTGATTGACTCAGAAATGGTGTGGGCAGGGACTAGGGGAGTTCTCTGAGTCTTTCTGAGTGTGATGGAGAGGTCCCCCCAACATGACCTCCCCGAGCCCCACCTCGAATGATGACATTACTAACAGCCAACACGTGCATGCTACTCAACCAGGTCTTATCTCAGTTTTGACTTACTGATCTCAGCAGCCCTCTGAGATACATGCTGCTGCTATTCCCACTTCATTGATGAGGAAGCTAAGGTACAGAGTTGCATGGCTTTTTCAAGGTCACTCAGCTGATGGGTGGTACAAGGCGTGGATACAGGCAAGGCTTACTGTAAGAGGGAGACAGACAAGAAACTAGTAGACAAATGAAGATATACTATGCTATACTATGAAGTAATGTAATGTATAATACTATAACATACAATATAGTATATATAGCATTGCATACCATCATATCATATCATGTATCCTATCATATTGTATCATATCATGTAGCAGGCCTTGGTAAGCAGTGGCCCAACTTTGAATCCATCCTAAGAACATCTTTTCGCCAGCATGGCGCATCTGAGGTCTTAAATGAATGTTGACCAGCTGACCAAATGAATCATTTAATGTGTACAGTGTGAAACCTTTGATCTAAGAAGGCTGTCATTATTACATTCTTATATTTGTTTCGGTCACACAAGAAGAACACATGATGAAAAGGAAAAAGTTGAGAAAAGATTGGGTGAGCTGAAATTTCTAGACCAACAGCTTTCTGGCTTCCAGTGACGATGGGTGTTTCAAGATGTCAGGCCGAGACTGTGTCCCTAAGACTATCTTATTGGACCCTCCAGGTGGAAACGGTCCGAGGTAGTTGCTGAACAGACAGGTGGGTAAGGGGTTATGTGGCAAATGGGAAAGATACAGGGCTTTTGTAACTTAATCTTTCCCCCTTCTTTTTAAATAATGCCTTTGGCATTTTTGACATTCCTGTAACTATCCCTAAGTTGGCATTTGCTATGCACAAATATGCACTGATCTGTTTGCAGGTTGGTTTTAAGTGCTGAAGTACATAGGGTTCCCTGAGAAGTGAAAATTTTGTGTTTTACTTAATAATGAGCATATTCCCTCTCCTGACCTTCTCACAGCATAGATATTAAGGCAAATAATTAACCTTGGACTTCCTCACTTCACTCCCGCCTCCCACCTTAGAGCCCAGTATTATGGGAAGCATTTCATTAAAGCATGAAAACCATTGCAACAATGCCCCTGAAATTACGTTCACATCTGCAATCAGAATTGCTGCTATCTTGCCTCTTTCCGCCATCCTGGTGTCATTTGATTTCAGCTCCCCTGAGGTGACTAAGAGTTTAGTCATTAATATAACACCCACCAACCATATTGGGATTTACTGTCAGAAAGGTCTGTTTCCAGACACCCCACGTGCTGAACGCAGCTGCTGTGCTGCTCCTTCCTTGGCCATTGCAGAAGTCCACACATTTTCTTGGTACTGGAATCACTTCCCAAACTTTAGCACCAATGTGAGTTTCTATGTCACAGGGAGGAAAGTTTGGTTTAAAGTGATGTGCCAGCGGAATGCAACTTCTAGATGCTAGCACTCCATTGCTCACATTCTTACCTTCTCAACATTAGGATGATTGGGTTGTAACATCATAATAATGATGATGTTGGTGGTTAACAATGACAACAGTAAAAAAAAAAATACCTACTGGTTTACAGAAAATACAGAGAGACAAATAATGCAGACCCCATGAAGAAGCAGGAATTAAAATTTAGAATATGGGAAACTCTATAAGACGAATGTTTTAGTTTCTTCAACAATTAAATGACCTGTGAAGGGGGGGGGCTATTGCAGATTAAAAGAGACCATGTTTTAGAAGGTGGCTCAGACCAGAGAGGTAGCAATAGACCAGGGAGAGACCTGGCTTGAAGGAGAGGCAGGGTCAAATGAGGTCCTTTCCCATACCTCACCTGTCTTCCTGGCTCACTCGTACCTCTGAGAGCCTCTTCTCTGGGAGGGCATCTTTGAGTGCTTCTACCTCATCTAAGAGGGGTGATGTATTTCCACTCTGTGCTCAAAGAGTTCCCGGCATGGGATTTTTGACTACATTATAATTAATATTTTTAATTTTTTTAATTTGAGGTATGGTGGATCTGCATGCAGTTGAAAGGAATAATATGTAACTTTATTACTTGTGTAGATTCACGTGACCAGCACTACCACAGTCAAGACACAGAACATTGCCATCACAAGGATCCCTCCTGTTAGCCTTTGTCATCACCCTTTGACTTATCTATTTCCCCATGATTCTGTGAGCACCTTGAGCCAGGGGTCGTATGTTTAATCTCTATGACCTGGTTCATGCTAACTGAAACCAGCACATGGTTTCTAGGTGATCCTGTGTGAGTGATTGTGGAATAGATTCAAATTCTATCACAGTAACAGAGCAGGGAATTCAGAATACTTTCTAGAAAGGTTTTGGCTAAGAGGGAGAAAAAAACATCCCAAGGCACAAAGCACTAAGTCGTACAGTATTTTCTGACCTTTTCCTCCATAGAGGCTTGTGAACATCTCAGTAGTAACTGTGGCTTCATATTGCCTTAAAAAAAATCACCTGCTCAGGTGATTCAAACAGAAACTTGCACCAAGGAGGGGTAGATTTGTGTGTGAGATGAATCATGAACACCAGACTTTTATTTTTCGGTCCTAATTTGGTGCCTTTTATATCATCTCTCCATGAATATGGGGGCTCTGAGGTTGATGCACTTGAAAATTATGGACTCGTGGTGACTCAGGCCATGGGGACATATTAGATCTAACGGAGGCAGTAACTTAAGCAAGGAATTGGAGGTATCCAGCAAGAGTCCTAGGATTTGTCTTCTCTAGGCTGTCTCATGACAGACTTGGGAAAAGGCACGTTTTCTTTCATTGACCCCTAGCCCAACTCTTGGCTTTCATCCGACTGATGGCAGAATTTTCAGACAATGTCTTGGAGTAGTACCAATCCTCAAATTATCCCCAAGTCCCTAGTCATGAGCTTCAAAGATACATGAAGACACCCATGAGACTCCTGAACGCCTTGGTTTTGATGAATGAACAAATATCAAAGTACATCAGGTGACTCTGTGTTCCATTCACGTGCCAAGTCTTGAAAGGGCAGTGACCAGTTGACCCATTTACTGACATCCCTAAGTGTCAGGTCTTCACTTACGGATAGCTTGTTGAAGGTCAGGCTTTGTGCTAGCTGGGTGGTTAAAGGGATAAAAAATGCTGTTACTTATCCATCCATCCATCCACCCATTTTTACGTACAGAGTGCACACCACTTTTTAGCAGCCCCAGGGGCCATGTGAAAGGTTATTGGGACAACAGCAGACTTCTGAATTTCTTTGCAATATCTTTCAGGCACAAACATATCTTTGCCTCATAGACACAACGAAAACACCAACCCCTTAGAACAGCTTATTGGTAACAAAAAGAATCAATGTTCTCTTCCTCCTGTTTAAGGAAGAAATAAACTTGAGAATCTGAACAGAAAAGTAAACTGTTGTTGTTGATATGCCAGCACTTAATATATTTCATGTTTTTGTCACCCGGAAGTGAGAATCTGATGCCATTTTTTTCCTTACTGGGATCTAGTCATGTCTCCAGGGGAATCCACTCCATATGGAATGCACTGATTATTCAGTTTCACTTGAGGAAAAATAAAAATTTTCCCAACAACTTCCCTGAACCTTTACTAGACCTGACCATGACGGAACACACCTCATAGACAGAGGTCCACTTCCTAGCCTCATTCTCATGGTCTCCCTCTTGTGAGAACCAACCGATTTGGATGGAATTGATTATTCTTAAAGGTTGAAAGGTATGTCTTGTGGAACCCAGTTTAGGGACCAAAGTGCTCACCTGCAACAGCAGAGGGTGCCCCGTGATGAACACACTTGTTCTGCCCTGTGCTGATCTTTTCCAACTATTAGAAGCAAAATCTCATGGGCTGGTCATCTAGCGTTTTCAAATCCAGTGACCTATTCTCGGGGTAAGTGCTCTTATAGAACAATGCTTATCTATAGAAAATGGGCCCAAGTTCTCAGGCTATGTAACCAGAAGTCGTGAAGACAAAAGGCATACTGAACCAACAAAAGGGCAGGAGTAAAGACACAGGGAAAAATAAAGCCAGGGCTTAAAAACGTGCCCCTGTTGGTGTCTTACAGAAACAGAGGGCGGCAGCACGACGACAGCCTGAGGAGTGACAGCGCGGGGCCAGGCCCCCGTGCTGCGTCTCGATGTTCACTGGTATGTTGTTAGGGTTGTATACCTTTACGTAAGTTACTGCCAACATAGCCAGAGACAGGATTTTTCTCCTTGTTCTCGTGGAGCTGGTACTTACACCTTGTCTTGACTAACCCTGATGGCTGGGATGATCAGAGGAGTTTGGGAAAGCTGTTTTGGCTGTTGAGGCTTCTCTCTCTCCTCTATGTCAAAGGAGCACAGAACTGCCATCCTCAGAGTCTACGATTCCATGCACGTATCCATAGTGTCAAAGCTATTTCTATTTCAAAGGTCATGGCAGTGCCCCCACACAGTGCCTGGCGCATGCTAGCCAAAAGTGACATTTGGTTTCTTTCTTATTTCCGTCTTGGGAGCCTTTGGGAGGCATCAATATACCTGCTGGAGTGTCATCTCTATTGTAGAAACTTAGTTTCAATCAACTCATCCACCAACACGTATTTTAGCATTATAACTAATCACTCTTTTGTACGGTGCTTTAGAAGTTCCATTGGGAAGGAAAGTCTCACCCAAGCCCTGCTGGGGTTGGCAGGGCCAGAACAAGCTCCTGGCTCTCCTGACTTCTGGCCACAAGACTCACCCCCTCTCTTCCCTGTCCTCGCTGCAACGTAGTTGACTTAGAGGTGAAATGGGCTCCCCACATCTGGTGGGGGGGGGCTCCATTACAGCTGAGCTCTGGGAGAGTCTTAGCACTTGCACTCAATCAATAGATAGGCTACAGCTACTATTACTAACCATCGACTCACGGAGAGAATTCATAGAAATGTGTGACTCGGCTTGTTTTGCTTCTGAGAACCAGAGGTTAATGCATGATCCTGGGAGGAAGTTCTGTGGCTTAGAAAAAGAGAAAAAGAAAATATCATACACCCAAGTGACCTTTCCCCCCAACTGCTGTGTGGAGCATAAAACTAATTAGCTGGGTTCTAACCGGGTTGGAAACAGAGCAAGGGGAGAAGTCACTCTGTGAAGATGACACAGTCTGCAGGGTGCTCGGTGACGTTTGTATTCAATGCGTTCGTTTTGCTGGGCACAAGCGGGTTTTTCACATGGGGTGGCTTGGCAGCCCCTTCCAGGCCTCTAAGCCAGCAGCCAGGAAGTTGGGATGGTGAGGGAGACCACAGCTTGGGTTCTCCCTTGACGCCCCCACCCTGGCTGTGCCTGAGCAGGAAGGAAAAAAAAATCACAGACTCACTGTCTGTCAACCATGATGGGCCACCAGCCAAGGAGGTGGGGGCAGTAGGGCCTGGGAACGGAGGGCACCGGGGCGCCGAGTCACCGAGAGGGCTGCGGGGCCCGGGCTCACAGGGGCCTGCGGTGAGCGTCCTCCCACACGCAGGAGCCGAGATGACTGCACAGCGCGGGGCGGGGCGCGGAGAGCGCGGAGGAGGTGCCGCCTTGGGAAACAAAACCCCCTCCTCTCTGTGCCCCCTGGTGGGAAGCCGGGCCCGCGGGGGGCGGGGGGGGGGGCAGGAGCCACCACACCCACTGGGCTCACTGGGCTTTTGGTCCATGGGACTTGAGGTCTAACCTAAGCCTTGAGAAACCCCAAGAGCATAACCCCAGGTTATTCCTAGTGCAGCTATGAGATGATGTTTGAATACAGGAAAAGGAAATAGTGATCCAGGTCACTTATTTTACTTTCCAATCCCCCCAAAGTGTGGTTTAGAGGGTCACCCCACGAGAGACTACTCGCATCTTAATGTTCCCATCTCCATATCACCCTTGACTACTTCTGTAGGGCTTATTGTGACTGTGGGTCGTTTGTACTATAATCTGTGAGTTCTCAGAGAGCCAGGAGGGAATCTTAGCTTCCTACCCCTAAATGAGCAGAGTAGCAAATGGTTTATGACACAAATAAGGGGATGGATGAATGAAAAGTCAGCCGCTTCAGAAATTAGATATTGCTGGGAATATAAGACAGAGTGTTTTTGGGGTGGCCCCTGGGCCCAGAGGGAACTTCCTTGTCTCAGGATCCCATGAGCAGCTCGACTTCTGCTCCAGCCCTGAATACTCCTGTGAGGCCAAAAGCCTGTTCATTATTTGTCACCCCTTCCCCACACACAAAAAAATGACACAAGGACTTGGTATCTAATGGTAATGAATTATGTGTTCCTGGGTCTTTTTTGTTTGTTTTCTCTCTTCATTTCTCATCAACACAAAAAGAATGTTCTCTTTGTTTTTGGCTTTACCAAAAATCACACGTATATGTGCATGGAGAGCTAAGACAAATTTTTAAGTCAAGGAAACACCACGATTCCCTTTGTACGTTTGACTACAACCTGGGGAAGCCATTATGTAAAACGTACCACATCCTTTTCATGAACAATCTGCTGCATTTTCAAGGCTTGTTGACCCGAGCTGTGCCCCCAGCATCCATGGTCAAAGGTCAAAGTCTTTTGGTGAGGAAGAGTGAAAAGATTACCAGGAAGAACACCAGCCATCGAGAGACCAGGCAGCCAGCCTCCATTGCTCTTTCTCTCCCCTCGCATGCCACCGGTCTCCAAAGCCTGTGGACCCCCTCTCCACTCCATCTCGAGTCCATCCTCACCCACCTTTGTGCATTCATCACCTTTTCAAACTAGCTTTATTAAGCTCTAATTCAGATACCATACGATTCAACCATGTAAAGGGTACAATTCAGTGTTTTAAAATATAGCCACAAGGTGATGCAACTGCCACCCTCCCTAATTCCTGAACATTTTCATCTCCTTCCCCTTCCCCCAAAAAGCTATACCCATTAGTGATCAGTCTCCATTTTCTGGCTCTCCATCCCCTAGTAACCACTGATCTACTTTCTATATCTATAGATTTGCCAATTCTGAACATTTTATATCAATGAAATCAGAGAAAATGTCATCCTTTGTGTCTGGCTTCTTTCACTTAGCATAATGTCCTTCGAAGTTCACCCATGTTGTGACACATCAGTACTTCATGCCTTTTTATGGCTGAGTAATATTCCACTGTATAGCTACACCATATTTTGTTTATCCAGTTGTCTGTTGATAAACATCTGAGTTACCACCACTTTTTGGCCATCGTGAATAATGTTGCTATGAACCATTATGTACAAGCCGTTGTGTAGACATATATTTTTATTACTCTTGGGTATATACCAAAGAGAAGAATCACTGGGTCATGTGATAATACCATGTTTAACTGTTTGAGGAACTGCCGATTTTCCATCTCTGACCCCCAAGACCACACAATAGCCTCTTGAGTGGTCTACTTGCCACCAGTGTTTGCCCCTCCTTCCTGTCAGGTCTCTTCACCACGGCAGCAGAGAGCAAAGTCTCTCATCCACCAGACACCAGTAGAGCTTATATAGTGAACAACAAAGACAAAGTACTGTCTGGTGAGCTGGGCCATGTCACTTGTTACTCACTGCCTGCAACAGTTCACTACACCTACAATAAAAGCTCAGCTCCTCACTAAGGTCTAGAAAGTCTGGAAGGGTTTGCCCCTCCTTCCCTCTTGTTGCTTATTGTCCAGTCACTCTGGCCTTCCTTGGACACTGACTCTTTCTTGCATTGAATCCTTGCACACAGCCTTTATTTTGTTTCCTCTGCCTAAATTAAAACATGCCCTTCTTCACAAAGCTGGCCAAAGGAAGGAGCAAATACATTAAAGTTGACACATTCAGCATATTAATCTGTTCAAGGCCACACGGCTTGTTGATAGCACAGTCACCACCAGATTCTCATATCAAAGATTTTGTTTGTTTTGAGTAACTCCTTCTAGATGATCACCTACTCTATTAGCCTGTATCGCAGACCTTGGTCTGCCCATGTATCAGGGTTTCTAGACCTCAGCATGATTGACCTTTGGGATTACATAATTCTTGGTGGCAGAGGTTATCCTGTGAGTTGTAGGGCATTTATGCATCCCTGGTCTCTGCCCACTGGATGCTAGTAGCAACCCTCACTCCTCCAGCTCCTCAGTTGTGACAGGCAAAAAATATCCCAGACATTGTCAAAGTCCCTTGGGGTGGGGGTGGGGGGCCATCCAGATGAGAAGCTCTGCTGTTTAGCTCTTGTCTTGTTCAATGAATATTGGTGCTGAGAACAATAGTCAAGGGCATTTCTAATCCTTACTCACTGGAGAAAGAGTTGGACCCAATTCCCCTTTAATGAGGCAGGCAATGAGACCTGCATGAATTTAGGAGATATTTTAACGATAAAGTTGAAATCCAATAGAGTTTTTGATGGATCTGCAGTTAACGAGAATATTTGATTTACTAGATTCTTCATTCTTCCAGAACTTTTTTCACTGTCAACTTAGTGGGATTCCCAACCATCCTGGGTCAGGCAGGTAGTATGATCTTGCCGCTTAGGGAGCCATTTCTCCAAAGTCTCTTTCTGGGAGACTTGGCTCATCCTTTCTAAGAGATCAGAATGTTAGAGTAGTTACGGCAATGGGAAGGGGGAAGAGATAACCAGAGAGAGGCTGTGGGATAAATGGGGTCCATTTGTAAGTGGTTCATGTTCATTTCAGTGGCTTGTACCTCCTATGTTCTCAGTCTTCAGCCTGAGTCTGAGAAGCAGAAATAAACACAGTTGCTCTCAGCCTGTGACTTGCCCATCCACGAGGTTCCCAGCTCCTGCAGTGCCATTCAAACTTGGTGGGGTGTGACCAGAGGCCCCATTAGTAACCCTGGTGAAAATAAGAGTCATTTTAGCTGGTGATGTCCAAATACAAGATTCATCTTTTTTTCCCCTGGGCAGAATTAATAAATTTGCATCATGCATATTAAATGTTTAATTAAACCCCAAAGCTAAAACATTTCCAGGAATTTATGAACAGCCTTTGGAGGAAGTCCGGAAGCCCTGGGTGCTTGTAAGTTTATCAGGCATACCTCCATCCATCAGACACCAGATTCCATCTTTGTTCTGTTTTTCTTTGGTACCTGGGTTGTTTTGCAGGTATTAGAGCTACTAACAATGATTCAGTGATGCTCAGAGGACTTTGAAGATTACAAACATTTGAGCCATTAGGGTCCTGACCATCAAACTCCCTCCAGCCAGAACCCACACCGCTGTCCATCTTCTTGCCCCTCTCTTTGGTGGGAAGGTCTCTAGGCAGCTAGTGCAAAGTCTGCGTTGGAGAAACATAAAGATGCCAAGAGCAATTTGCAGTGTAAGGGGTGACTGCTTAGAGACAGAAGTGTTCTCCTTTGACTCTAATTGCTAGTAAGACTTCCTGGGACCTTGGAGCCAGATGCATCCTGAGCAGAGAAGTCAGGCTCAGAAGACATACCCCGGGTGCCCTCACCCTGGGATGAAACCTTATTTAGTAGCTGTATTAATTGAATCCTCACCTTATGTGAATGGATGGAATGATTTCAGATTGTCCCCTTGCTGTTGGAGATGTCCCTCACCGATTGCCTCTGGCCTCCAAAATAAGAATTTGAAACTTCGTTGCTGATTTTTCCCCCATTTGCTCATTCACTCATGCATTCATTCACTCACTCACTTACTTGGAACCTTCTATGTGTTATTGCGCACCATATTTGTGCCCAAAGTTGGCCTTGACTGACCATCTACGAAATGCCAGGCACTGTTCTTGGTGATATACACGCCTCGTCAACTCTGATCTCCACAAGTCCATCGAATGCAGAGGTCTTTCTCCAGCTGGAACCAGAGGGGGACCTCAGGGAAATTCAAAGCACAAGATGGACTTGACCTGAAGCTGCTGGCTTAAAGATACAGGAGGCATGTGACAGGAATGCAGGTGTTCTTCTGGAACTGAGAGTGGCCCCCACCTGACAGCCAGCAAGGAACTGGGGACTTCAATCCCAGGGTTACAGAGAAATGATTAATAATTCTGCCAACAATTCATATGAGTTTGAAAGCAGATTCTCCCCCAGGGCCTGCAGTTAGAAGCTCAGCACAGAAGGCACCTTGATCTTGGCCTGGTGTAGGCACAGAACCCAACTGAGCCTACTCAGACATCAGCCCTCTGGCCCTTGTGATAGAGCAAGTGGGTATTGTTTTCAGCTAAGTCTGTGGTATTTGTTATGCAGCAGCAGTAAACTATTACAGCTTTCATTATTACTGCTGCTAATAGTCTCATTTTATTCTCACAGGAAGCCAGTAGGCTATATATTATTCATATATTATTCTCTTTGGGTTATAGACCAAGAAACTGAAATTTCAAGAGGTTAAGACACCCATTCAAACCCACACAGCTTGTAAAGGAGGCAGAGACAGATTCAAACTCAGGACTTCAACTACAATTCTGGTATCTTTAGACCTGTTCACACAGCCTCTGTCTAGCGGGCCTCAGAAATTTCTGTGGTGAGTATAAGTGGGTTCATTCTCTCCTGGCCATCCTCTGGCACCATGAATAAGGAACATGCAGTATTGGAATGAGTTGGGTACAGTGGGTGTCCCACATAGAGCCCCAGAGAGCAGAAGCAGCCCTAGGCCCAAGTGCAAGGTGAGCTGCTAACGATACAGACCTGGGGGCCACAGAGAAGAGGGGAGGGGTGTGGAAATGGAGGTACCATCTGAAGACAGAAAAGAGGGAAGATATTAAGGTCCGGATGCTGGGAGTTTCTAGTTTTTAATCTCTTTTCATGGTCAAAGATGCACCCCCAAATGTCTAAAGTGACCCCCTGAGTCTTCTAGAGACTAAGCCACCCTCCATGCTGTCCTCTGACAGCTGTCATTCAGTGTGGTCACACGTCCCCTCCTGCCACATCCACCTGGCTGCCTTCTTTGCTGTTCTGTCCTTGGGGTCAGAGGTCACCCATCAAAGTGCTTTTTACTGATCCTCCACGGCACCCTCACCTTAATGGGCAGATCCAACTGCATTATAAAGGAAGATTATGCTGAAGAAACATGAGCAGAATGCTCCAGTTGGACTTCTTCAGTATTTCTGTAAGGCATGATCTATTGCTCCTTTTCCTGATTATGACGGTCTTTTCTGCTCCTTACAGAAACTTTGGAGAATACAAAACAGAGAAGGAATAAAGTTGCTTAGAAACACTGGTTGCTCCAGGTATTGTTTTCTCCAAGTTATTTTTTTGTAATCAATATACAAAAATATCTACACAAATATACAAATGTATAATTAAAATATTTATCATGGAATTGGGAGCAGATTGCATCTACCTTTTATACCCAACTTGTCAGTCCTTCCCCAGGTCAGTGAGTACTCTTTGAAAGCTTGTTTTTTATTGGTGACATAAATTTTAATCATGTGATTATAAAATAATTTACTTGGTTACTTTGCTTATTTGAGGATATCGGGATCCTTTCCAATTTTCAATAATGTTCTTTTTGCTTTCATCTCTATCCTCGGGCATAATTGCTGAATATCTGATAATTTCCCTAATATACACATTTAAAAATGGGGTTAGTAGGCTGTGATGGTTAATTTTATGCACCAACTAGAGCTGGCCATGGGGTGCCCAGATTAAACGCCACCTCAGGGCGTGTCTTTGAGGCTGATCCTGAATGAGGTAGCATTTGAATTCGTGGACTCCGGTAAAATAGAAGGTCATTCCCAATGCCATGGGCATCATCGAATCCAGTGAGAACCTGAACAGAACAAGAGGCAGAAGGAAAAGGAATTGGGCCCCTCGTGATTTTTTTGTCTCATTGTGTGACCTCAACTATCTCATCTCATCTTCTATGCTCAGACTGGGATTTATATAATTGGCTCTCTAAATCCTAAGGCTTTTGGACTGAACTGAATTACACCCCTGGCATCCCTGGGTCTCAGGTTATAGACGGCACACGGAGGGCCTTCTCAGCCTCCATTGTCATGGGAACTAGTTCCTCATAATAAGTCTTTCAGATAGATAGAAACAAGATTCTCCAATAAGATACACATATCCTACTGGTTCTGTTTCTCTGGAGAACCCTGACTCATACCTAGGCTACAAAGTGTAAATATTGTAGGGCATTGATATGACACCGTATTTTCGAAGAAAGTTGTATCTGTCCTTCCATCCTCTTGCTAATGTAATGTGTTACACAGCTCCCAAAAATCGATGTCAATGCCAACTACGATCTCACCCCTTCAACCATACTCTCACAGTCCGCCCGGGATGTTTTTCCTTTGACCATTCTTCCACATTCTTGCCCAAAACAACCCCTCCCCCATTCACTGGCCTCACTCAAATGTCTCCAAGTAGATAAAAAAGAAAACAGACCAATTAGACAACTCTTTCCCCCCACATCTACATCTGTAAAGATATTCAGATGCATGTTCATCTAGTTACACATTACATATATCAAATGGAGCTCAAATACCAAATAATGTTTACTCCATAAGAAAAAATAAAGGGCATTTTTGGAGAGCTTTTTAAATTTTTGTGTATGTATATATAAACTGTATATACACACACACATACACCAAGATATATATATATTTATGTGTGTGTATATATATAATATATAATAGATATATACTATATATATAATATATATTATATATAATATATACAAAATAGTATATATATAATATATATATAATTTTAAATGAACTGCTGTGCGCATGCGCCGTGCCCTGGCTCACAGCCGAGGACGGCATTACCATTTAGCTGAATCTCTTTAGTCAAGACAGGAAAGGAAAAGCAACTGCCCGAGGCCGTGCCACGCGCCTCGTCTTAGGCCCCGCTGGGTACAGTGTTGCTCCGAAGCTGCACAAGGCGTTTCCGCTTCCTGTGCGTGGAGAGACAAAGGTCAAGGTTGAGAAACCTGCCAAAAGGCCCCCAGCCCGTGCTGCAGCGAGCAGAGAGAACGTCCGCACCCAGGTCTGTCTGCTTCAAGTCCCGCGTGTCCCCTGGTCACAGGCCTGCCACCAGCTCCTCCGCGACGGCTCCGCGAGCCAGCTGCTGCCGCAGGGCACCCCCGGACGGCACGCTCTTACCCTGGCTTGTCCTCCTGGCTGTCCCAGAATCCTCACTTCCTGCTTCCCCCTTCCTTCCGCTGCCCTTACCGCCTCTGCAGTCAGGGGTCTCCAGGTGCAGATGGGTGCTGCGCAGCCCCCCAGCGTTGGGATGCCCCGTGGAGCAGGACGCAGCGCGGGCGTGGGCTTCGCGCTCCCCCGGGCCGTCCGCAGGCCGCCCAGGGGCCACTTGCAGGTGTCCCGCGGTGACAGCCCGGCCGGGGAGCCGCCGCCGCCCGCCCCGCCGGGCCCATGCGCGCCCCGTGTGAGTCATCACTGAACCCGGGAGCCGGCTCCCCGTGCCGCCGGGCTCCGGGTCCCAAAACCACATTTATGTTTTTATGTATGGGTTGGGGTGATTCAGCGGAAACTTCTGGGCAAACGGATCACCATAGCAACTTTCAGTAGACATCCAGCATGCAAATTAGAGAGTGGAAAGGGCCACTTTCTCAATAGCGCCCAAACCATCACCCTGTGAACCTCCATGGATTGAATGAATACCAGACCCTTTGAAGGTGTAGTGCAGAGTCTGCTTAAATGCACACTGGCACCTGGCCGGGTCTGCTGCTGTCTTCAGGTGCTAAAATGAGAAAAACCAAGCCCCGTGGGTGGATTCTGCGCTCTGCACTGTTCAGTCTCACGGAGAAGACACCTACAGTGAAACTGGGGGACTGGGGCTCACATTTGCTACCCATCATTCATGAGCCTCAGGATCGTGACCAAATTATGAAAACTGTCTGAGTTTCAGGATTTTCATCTGTACAATGGGGGCAAAACGCTTGCTTGATAGAGACAGGATGTGACTTAGTGATTAGAAAAGGTTTTGCCTGTATTAGTCTCTCAATAAATGATGGGTACTCCTAACGCCCTCCGTGGACCTTCTGGAGCCTGCTTGCTTCCTTCCGGCCTCAGTCTTTAATGGAATGCCAGTTCTGTGGAGAGTGTAGGACATCAATGTCAGCATGGCAGGTGATCTCACGGGGCTCCAGGAGTTGCTGAGAAGAGGGTGACAAGGGGTTATGGGCATTCGAGTTGGGGTCAATCAGGTTCAAATTAATCCAGATGGAGCCCTCTCACTTAAAAAAAAAAGTCTATGGCACACAGATTTCAATTTACAAAGCAAATGGGGTGTTGGGGAAAAGGAAGTTATTTTATCGACACATAGTTCACTGTATCAGACAGGAGTGCCTTTGGCTATAAGCAACAGAATAACTGGTTAACAAAGAAATAAACAGTTAAGCAAAGAAGGGTGACTGTTTTCTCTCTCTCTCTCTCTCTCTCTCTCTCTCCCCCACCCCCAACCCGCCTCTCATACACACAATTCTGGAGGTAGCTGGTGGCTCACATTACTCAGTGGCCTTACAATATCAAGATCACCATCTCTGCAAATCTCACCTTTTTCTTCTTGTCACCTTATCTTCCTAAGGTGCCTGCTAATGCTCCAGCCACCATACCTGCATTTGCATTTTAAGCATAAAAAGGGGGGAGGGGGAGTTGATGGTACCATTGGCATGCTAACATCATATTGGTGAGAACTGAGTCACATGGCCTTTCCTACAAGAGTATTTAGAAAAGTGGTTTTTAAAAAAAAATTAAAAAATACATTTTTAGTTTTATCAGCTTCTGTAGTAGACGCACGTAAAGCAGAGGAGTCACGTCCCTGACACGCCCCCTTAGATTCACTTACTTTAGCACAGTCCATTTAAATCGGATTTGGCTTTGCAGACTTCCGATCCACCGGGTCTGGCACAAGCAGGGCCCTTTCACTTCTTTTTTGAATGCAAAAATAGCTTGCACCCCCTAACTAGAGCACACATTGCATCTATACGGGGGTGCCAAAAACAGGGTGCACATTTTAAGAGATGTGATCTATGTATTACAATTGAATTACAGTAGCAATGTGTAGTGTCATGTCCATTCAAAAGACGGCATTAATCAAATGAATGCCAGCGTCACCATGCGACAGATCGGACAGAGGAAACGGCAGAAGCATGGGTGTCATTTGAGGAGCACAAGACTATGTTGAAGAGGTATTTGAAATTCCAGAACATGGTTTGAGTTTCCCCCACATTCCCCTGACTTAGCACCCCCTGACTTCTACCTGTGGGGACCTTACAGGATGTGGTGGACCACAGAAAACCGGCTACACTGGCGGTACCTCAGGGAGAAATGGAAACGGCATGCACAGTGATACCAGCGGACACTGTGGTCAGTGTCGCTCAAGCAGCAGTTCGTCATAATCAACAGTGTCTGGACGCTGAGGGTCACCACTGTGAGCACCTCTCGTAGTTGCAGAAGTCACCCATGACTTGTGTTCATCTTTTGTTATCAGTATATATTGAGTATTACAATTTTAATGCAGTTTTTCCTTTTCTTAAAATGTGTATACATTTTTTGCCACCCTCTATGTATGTACAGACACATATACATAACAGTCATGTGTGTGTGGGGTCTAAAAATTCATTTCCTGAACTCATCCTAGAAAAAGTGCTACATCCCTCACTGCTGACTATCACTACGGTCACCTCTGAGGCACTCCCCTTGGGAAGTCAAGCACGGATGCAGGGCCCAGTCCACCCTTCAAAGCAGTTTTGGAAACTCTTTTTCTGGAATGGCCATCAGCACTGTCATTGTCCCCAAAATCTGACAATTAAGTTTGTGAACTCGCCATCATGCACTTACATTGGCAGCGCTGTACAAACAACTTGGTACGGTGTCATAACCTCGTCAAGTGTCATAATCTTACTGCGTTGTTTGTACAGTGCTGCCAACATAAGCCCCCAGTGGCAAGTTCACAAACTTAATTAAAATCCAGCAATTAATTAATATTTAGCAATGAGGTATATAGGATGAGTTTGCGAAATTAACTGTCCGACCTCATATGTTATTATACTATAACATACACATAGATGCTAAAGTCCACAAACGTGTCACAGCAGAATTTGTGCAATATAGTTTACAACACCCAAATTTTGCTGTACTTCTGCCCGACCCCGTAGAATTCCAGAATTAGGCTCGGTAACTCTCTGCCTCTGTATTTCAGAGTTTAAATGTCATTGGCACTCTTTGCCTGCCTCTTTGAAGCCCCAGGAGACTCTCCCTGTCCTTCAGAAATCACAAGGCAGATCGTAGCGGCAGAGCAGCCGTCACTTCCTGGGCTCTCGGGGGCATGGCGCTGGCCGGCTCTTCAGAGGAACAGAACACGATGCACAAGCCCGTTTTCGGCCCCAAACGCTCCTCGTCCAAGTGGGGAGGCCACACTTACAGCAGCCACGCACTGGGTTATTGCATGGCAAGTTCCAAATTGTCTTCACACGCCCTTCACATCCTCCGAGAGCCTAGTGAGAACTAGACTTAGGCGCTCACCTTGACTTGACTGATGACCTTGAGGAGGAAGCATGTGTCTGATCCAAAGTCACAGGAAGAGTAGAACCAGGACTTCCCCCAAGGCCTCTTGATGCTTGGGCTAGTGCGCTGCCTTTTTGCACACCACAGCTCTGATTCAGGGGTCCGAGGTGGGCAGGGTGGGCTGGGCGAAAGGAGCAAGGCCCCGTCGTGGTGCTTAGGAGCCCAGCTTAGTGTGGCCTAGGAGGAGTGTGAAGTAATTCGTGTTCTCCTGCTCTGAACCCTGACTGCATCCCAGGGGAGACATGGAGAATGACTAGGGAGACTCCATGTGGACTGCTGGGCACTCCAGGAGAAGCACATCATCGTGCTTTGTTTGGTTGAGAGAGAGAGAGAGAGAGAGAGAGAGAGAGAGAGAGAGAGGGAGAGAGAGAGGGAGAGAGAGAGGGAGAGAGAGAGAGAGCTGGTTGAGAGGACAGAATGGCCTGACTCTACTGTAACCTTCAGTCAAGGGGTACAACCAGCCCACAGGGACCCCACAGGGAGGGAGGCAGGACACACCTTTCCCCCACACAGGCCTGCCAAACGCAAGTCAGAGGGATTGGGGAGTCCATTCACGCATCTGTGTAGATCTGCCCCTGAGCACAGCGCTGAGGGAAGAAAGATGGGGAATGGATCTGGGGGAGCGTAACAGAAAGACCCCCAGCACAAAACTGAATGAGAGCAGAGAGGCTGATAATACACACTCAGTTCTTTATGCTGTCACGATGATCCCCAGTCGTGAATGTTCCAGAAGCTTCCAGGGCTTGAAAATGGGGCTCGCACATAGGACAAAGCGCCTTTCCCGTGGTGAGCTCCACCTGTACACGCAGCTCCTCGCCGTCCGTGCACTTTCCCAGGCCAGCCCATGCACTAACAGAAGTGCCCTCAGCTGAGCTGCTTCCTAGCTCTCCTCCGGAGAGTTACACTTGGGCGGTGAACACTCAGTGCCTGTGTTGTCATGGGAGCCTTTCCATCAATAATTTGTCTGATCCAAAGTCTAAGACCATAGATCTCCTTAAGGGCTTGGGTGGAAGGTGTGTGTGTGGGGGAGGGGGGGAGGGGGGAAGGTAGTTACACATTTTTCTTTAAATTAATCCAAACCACAAATGGTAGTGCAATTAGGAGCCATGTGATTTGCAGGCAGTCGGTAGATATTTAAAACAAATGGTAAAAGGGAGGGGAAAGTCTGTATATGTATCAATTATATATGAATATATATGCGTATGAGTATATTCATTTAATGATATGTTTGCCCAGTTGAGCAATCAACTCATCAAAACAGAGGCTAAAGTAGCCACATCCATAGATTCATTTGTTTCTTTCAAGAAAACAATGTCAAGTGATGCTATAAGGTTCTGTGCCATTCTCCCAAGCAGCTCCTACCCTGGGGACAAGGTGTAGTTTTCTGGAGCTTGGGAAATATGTGTTGGGAGTGTTCTGGCTCTGATGCCACTTGAGGCTCTGCTTTTCAGAGGATCACCAAGGATTCCAACATTGAGTTTCAGGTGTGGCAAGAGGCACATAAAAGTGTTCTCAAGGTGCAGTGATTAAAAAAAAAAAATCCAGGCTTCAAGGATGATCAGCTTTGCCTCTCCCAACCTGCCTTCACAGACATAAAAAGGGTGGGACGTGGCCTAGGAATCTTTGGGAGCAGGCGTTGTCTCTGGCAGGAGATTTGGGCCATCAGATAGCATCACCTGAGACATTAACATGGCGGCAGAGAGCTTCTCGGGGTGTTCACACGCGACCCAATCGAAAGATGGAAACAAGTCAAATAATTTTGATAAATCAGGTTTCAATCCTCCCTTTCCCCTTGGTAGCACCATGCTGAGAGAGAAATTGTGTGTGTGTGTGTGTGTGTGAGAGAGAGAGAGAGAGAGAGAGAGAGAGAGAGAGAGAGAGGGAGAGGGAGAGGGAGAGGGAGAGGGAGAGGGAGAGGGAGGGAGAGGGAGAGAGAGAGAATGAGATCCCAGTTTATGAGAATAGTCGTTTTCAGGTTGGGACACACCAGCAAACTGAAAGAACATTGTGTCATCCTGAGAACATCTACTGAGCACTTTCTTTGTGTCAGACCCTGTGTGCCACCTCAGTGCCTGCCCTCCAGGAGGTTTCAGGTGGATGGAGAGACAGACAAGCACGCCTGTGATGACAATGACAATGGCAGGTAACGTGTCCTGCAGTACAGATGGAAGCCCAAGATGCCCCAGGACCAACACCAAGTTGCATCACCCAGGGCACAGGCTCACGACAGCAACAGAGCAACTGTTCCTCCTCCCCGCAGACACAACAATTTAAAACCCAAATCAAAGTCATTATCAGGAGAAAGGCTGAACTTTGCAGGCTTCTTTTACTTCCTGCCCAGGCTAATATTGTTTCCATTTTCAAATGTACGTAGGGTTACCTTCATCTTCCCTCTTCCAATTCTTGGAGATGCTAGCAGTTTGAACCCAGCCAGTTTGGGAGCACAGACCCTCCAAATCTGGAGGGTTAGGGGCGATTTCTGTGAGGAATAGCTACCCATGCTTCAAAACAAAACAGAGGGGCACCCTGAGTGGGAAGAAGAGCAAATGGAGACAACCAGATGTTGACATCCTTGATGAACAGTCCTAGGGCTTCCAAGCCCCCACCTCCCATCCCACGTCCAATTTCCTGTTGAGACCCAGGGCTGGGGCCCTTGCTATGTGTCGAGGTCAGATGGCACCATGCAGCACATAACACCAAGTCTGGCCTGGAGTGGGGGCCCCAGAAGTGTTACAATTGTTGTTGCTGCTTACGTTTGTCTTCTTGTTATTAGAGATGCTTATCTCTTGGAACGTAGACCATCAATATTCCTGCTCCATGTTCGAAGAGGAGGCAGCATGGTGCTGGCAGGACTCCTGAACTCGCACCGATTAATTTACTGGGCATTTATGAGACGCCTACTGCATGCATGGCTTTGGGTTCCGGAGTGAAGCCAGGCTGAGTCAAGCCCGACCTTGGGCCTGTGTCGCCAGAGTCAGCCACTCAGGCAGAGTACGCTGGGGGTTTAGTTCTGACACAGCAAGTAGTACCTCAGAGAAGGAAGACACAGAATGTCACCGGAGGCCCAGGGCTGACAGAATAAATGGGTCCCACAACTGTCCCCAAATAAAAGTGCCCTTGACGGAACTCTCCCAAATGAACCTCACCTTGAAGCCAGCACATCACACACGACCAACTCTCGTCCTCCTTAGTCCTGGGGAGTTGGTGGAGTTACCTCCCCAAATCACAGATGGAAAAAACCTAAAGAAGCATGTTTTCCTCTTGGGTATCACAGAGCAGGTAAGAGCCTTTTAGAACCTAGCTCTGCTTGACTGTATTTAGACCTCTTTGTCTCCTGCTTAATGCAAGATTGGACCGGGAAAGTTAGCTTGGACTTCAGCCTACGACCTGTAAGAAGCTGCCTAAGGGAATGGGACTCACGCTGCCTGCATGTGTGACCTGCTTCCCATGGGTTTTCAACAGAATCTGCGTTACTCTGGGGAGCATTCCAAGTATCCTGGTGACCAGATTGGTCTCAGGCTTCATCCTATTGGGCCTGGAGTTTGTAGAGAGAACTGAGGGTGGCTGGGGCAGGGATGGGGATGACAACAGCTAGGTGCGTGAGGGCAGGGCAGAGCAAAGCCCAGTAAACACTTGCAAGGGAAAATAGTATCTCAGGGCTGCCTAGAAGGTTCCAGGGGGACTGGAGCAGTGGGACCTACACCTAGAACCCCATTACCTATTTCTGGACACCGCAGACGGAGCCAGATAGCTGGAGAAGGAAACCAGCCGCTGTTCAGAGTGAATAGTTAACTCTTCTGGGCTGGAAGAAATGATTATTCAAAAGTTGGTCCCCACATACAAATGCAAATGACATCCCGAGACACATGAATGCTAATTTCTCCAACGAAGTCTGTAGACAAATGCTAGTCATTAGAAACATTTCCGTGCATTTATATTAGGCCGTCCTCTAAAAGACTTTTCAGACAAATATGTCATCAAGATATTCAAAACCATGTAATCTTACCCAAAGTTTCATCTATCAACAGTACCGTTTTCCTCTCTTGCAGCTGTGTGACAGAACGCTGGGGGAGATTACTCAGCTGATACGCGGAGCCAGGGAGGGGCTGAAGGAGTCTCGGGGTCCGTAGGGCGCCCCAACAGGATCGTCTGGGTTTTCAGGGTAACAGGATCGTCTGGATTTTTCGGGGTGGGCTAGGCCTTTTAGCCACAGGTGAGAGATCCGAGGCAGGTAAGGGGTGACCTCTAATGGGTTAGAGGTGAAGCCTTCAGGGCCAGCTCTCCGTCAACTGGCCTTCACACACAGGTACTACTGAGATGACAGATTAAGTTAAAAGCCCAGTGACAGGGCGATCAAGATCCTACCTTCACCACCTTCTGCAAGGGGGATCCTCAGGCCTGCAGACTGTTCTGGGGAGGCTGTGGGGGAGGGGAGAGGCTTAGGTGAAGTGACAAGTGTTTTCAAATATCCAGCAGGAGGGTGTGGCTTTAAGCCCTTTCTCTGACTGTGTGGGCACCCCTCCCCTCCCCTCCCTGCCCCTTCCCTTGTCTCTTTGGGAAGGGTGTTTGGTAAGGGAGTGCCCAGAGGCAGCCTTCATGCTATCCGTAGGGCTGCAGAACAGACGGCTACTTGATTATTTTCAGAGACCATTTGTGTTTGGGTCACATTGATGTGTGAATGGATGGTGGCCTTGGCAATGGTGGAAGAGCATTTTTCTCTTAATTAAGTACATGACAAAGTGACGCTTTCAAATAACTTCTTTCTTTGTTCACCTGCTCACTCATCAATAGAAATCTTCATCTACCCACTCAGCCATCCATCCATCCACCCCCCAGCCGTGGATAACAAGGTATAACATGTCCAGAACAAGCTGACACGTACAAGACGCTCAGTAAATGTTGTTTAGGGGTACTGAGATAAGTAAAGGGACCTGTAAAGATGAAGAAGCTTCCTCAGAGACTGTCCCAGTCCCAGGGACACCATCATACTCCTAATTCCAGGGACCAGCTGGCACTTGGGAAGAATTCTAAATCCTGCTTGCTTCTCAGACTCTGTCCCACATGCGGGCTGGCACGTGGTTTCCATGGATGCCTTGGTCCCTCTTTCCACCCCCAAAATGGTTTGGGGATTGAATGTATGCATCGATTCAACTTCGCCTCCTCATCTGTAAGACTTTCTCTGCGTGGAGTTAAGAAGAGGCTTGCTTTGATTGACACGGCGGTCACCGGATTTGAACTTCTGAGTTTCGCCGAGAATGGCCGATGGACAGAGGTTCAGCGGCAACCCAGGAAGAAACTGAGTAGTTCAGTTCTTTCCGATCAGGAGGCCACTTTTTATTTTAGGTTGCCAAGTGTGTGTTACGTTGTGGCAAGTCTAGAAAGGCCTGTTAAAAATAAATAAATACCTATAATTTATTTATTTGCCTGGTTTGCTATTTCCCAATCCTTGTCCTCAATTTGAAGGCACATCCGGCCTTTCGGGTACAGTGCAGCACATAAAGTGTTTAACAAAGTGCCCTCAAATTTATGTAGCGAGTATCATATGCATCTGGGTAAATAAAAGATTAGGTTTTCTGAATGCGTCTCTGCCTGCTCTGCCAGCCTTTGATAATCTTTGCCAAGAGACTGGAACCGCCTTCTATGGGCTTCATCACCACACAGTCCTATTTCTATTTCATTTATTTATTTATGGATTTGGTGGGAGAGGAGGGCGTGACCTTTCAATGTTACTTTTCACTACACATGTGACGGGAAAGTGAGTTACTCCAAATGCAAAGGATCGCACAGTTTCCTGGCCTGAACACAAAACTGCTGGTGACCTCGCGCTGAGGGCATCAAGCCTTCCAACTGTGACAAATTAAGAGATGCCAGGAGGCTCCAAGGCTGGTTGGTATTTCTGGTATACGCTGGGTCCCTGCAATCTGTTGTGGGGTTTGGTATGGTTTATTTTCTCAGAACATTGAGTCAAAGATATGTTTTGGGTTTTTACTTCTAATTTCCTGATGGCGTGTTGGTGGGTATGTGTCTATTTGTGGGACCATTAGTGTATTTGTTTTTGTCTATTTGTGGGAGCATTAGTGTATTTGTTTTTGTGCTTGAGTACGTGTGTGGGGGTGGGTATGTGTTGGTACCAATAAGGGAGAGAGATAAGAGAGGGTGAGGAAAAATGGGGTGGTGGGGGGTGGGGGAAGGAGAGATCATGGTGGTCCTCTAAAGAAGGATATTGTCCAGATTTGCTCACTCTCTCACTCATGGCCCAGGATTTCCAGTCTGGCACTGTTTCAGGTTCTGGGACTACTGTCGTCACTGCCAGGGACCAAGTCCTTGATCTCATAGACTTTACCATCCAGTGAGGGACACTGACAATTTCAGAAGGTAATTTCAGATAAACTGGCTCGTCCAATTATGGGTTAAAATAGTGCTTCCTTCTCTGTGGCATTGACTTTGTCGTGCTCCGGGGCGGCCCCTCTCTCTGCGCATGCTCGCTGCGGAGAGGTCGTCTTGGGAGCACATCCATTTCTCTGTGGACAGACAGGCTTCTGCTTACATTTAGCTCACTCATCCCATTTGAAAGTGGTTTTCTTAAAGGCCCTGTGCGTCGGTGGTTCTCAACAGGGGACGATTTTGCCCCACAAAGAACAATTGGCATTGTCTGGAGGCATATTTTTGTTTTCATCACTGGAGGATGATACTAGACTATAGCAGAGGTACAAGGGCAGCCCCACAGCAAAGTGTGACCCAGTCCCAAATGTCAGTAGTGCTGAGAAACTCTGGTTTACATGTGAGTTTCTGTCTCCTTCACCATGAGAAGGATTGTCTGGTTCTCTCTTGTGTCCCTGTTGAAGATCTTGTAGATGTTCAATGAGTGCTTGCTGGCTGGCAGTGCTTATATAATAATAATGATAATAATAATGCTCAGTACACAGAGGTGGTATAAAATTTGCTGAGTGACTGCTGATAAGCTCTGGGACTTAATAGCATGTGACTTTGCAGAGCCCTCCTACCTTTCTGAGCTCCCACAACTCCCCCAGCCAGGAAGGATCAGACCCACATGTCAGTCATTTTGAGGTGGAGAAACCCTGACGGCAGCTGGTGGCTGAGGCATCAGAGTACCAGAGTTTATGAGTGTGTGCTTATGTGTGCATGGGTGTGGGATTTGCCAGGAAGCCTGGCACTGCCCCTTCTGGCCACAGCTATTTGCCTCTTCCCCTAGGAAAACTAACCCCCTGGACAGTAAGTTTGGAAACTGCACAGCTTTTACTGGGGGCTGTTAGCAAAGGTTTTCTGTAGAATGGCTTGACGAGAACCCTCGTGATGCCAGCCAGCATCCTTGGACACTTAGGGCTCATCCTGAGGATCTGTGTCCCCAGAAAACCTTAGCTACCCAATCCCTTCCTGTTCAAGAGTACTTGTTAACGACATGCTTCCTAAGGACACACAGGATCAGCCTGAAATGGACTCTGCCTCCAACTTCTGCCCCCAAAAGCACTTCTCAATGGAAAAATTGCTCACGAACCCCCCAGTGAACTGGATAGAAGTTCTTACCTGAGGGAGTGTTCGACCACTGCTGCCTGAGGCAGGGGTTTGGGGGAAGGAAAGCAGAAATGAAATATCTGGGAAATCTGAGACATTGTTTTAAGACAACTGTTTTTTAGGGTGTTTGATTTACTATTCAACTGTGCACAGCTGCTGTTCGGAAAATAGGACGCACGCCAAGCCAAGAGAGCTGGTGGAGAGGGTCGCGGGGAGCGGCAACAAAAGACTCAGGGGTGGTGTCTGCACACTTCGCGGGGTACCTCGACGTGTAAAAATCCACGCTGCTGACCTTCCTGAGGAGCCACTGGCTCGCGTCTCTTTCAGCTGCTGTTTATCTGCTGACCTGCTCTCCACGCCCCCGTGCCACACACACACACACTCTCACCTTCTTTGTCTAAATTAAAGAGATTTAGGAGACTACTCTGTGCTCAAAGTGCATATTCTAAATCAGTGTTTTGAGAATCACTGCCTCCTTTTGCTTCTATTTTCTTCATTCTGGCATCGAGACACCCAAACCCAAACACTGACCTGGGAGGGGTTTTGTTTTGTTTGGTTTTGTTTTTGTTTTTTAATTGAGGTGAAATAGTTATCACTTAAAAGTAAGCATTTTAAAATACGCAATTTAGTAGCATTTTGCATGTCTGCAATGGTGTGCAACCAGCCTCTAACTAGTTCCAAAACATTGCCAATACCCCAGAGGTAGACCCCTGCCCAAGCTGCAGGCCTTCCTCGTTCTGCCCTTGCTTGATCTGCTGGCAACCGCCAACCTGCTGGCGGACTCCATGGATTTACCCATTCTGGACATTTCATTGAAACGGCATCTAACAATCTGCACCCTTCTGGGCCTGGCCTCTATTCAGTCACCCTAAAGTTGCTGAGGTGCACCCACGCGGTAGTGTGTAGCCGTATTGCATCCCTTTCTATGGCTGAGTAATGTGCCATGGAGTAAGAAGGCCACACTTCCAACATTCTTTTTACTCCATTTGTCCATTCTTCTGCATGGGGGTTGTTTTTACCTTGGGCTCTTACAAACAGTGCTCTGTGAGTACAAGTATCTGTATGAAGACCTGTTCTCAATTTTTTTGTGTGTACGAATATCTAGAAATGGAATTGCTCAGTTATGTGGCAATTCTCTGTTTAACATTTTGGGGAATCAAGAATTTTTTTTAAGGACCTCATTTTACAACCATTCTTGGTGTCTTCCACCCAAGATGAGCCTAGTGTTAAGCCTGGGGTCACCACCTGAGACGGTGCTGGCTCTCTGCCCATGGACATGTAGCTGAAGAGAGGTAGAGAGGACTCTACGCGGCCCCTCTTTTCCGCCATCACCAGAACAGCTACCTGTACTCAGCAGGGTACCAGGTACCCAAGCCCATGAAAACCATGTACAGCAGGCATTATTCTCCCTATTTTTACAGTGAAGAAATGGGGATTCAGAGAAATTAATCCACTTGCCTAAGGACACACAGCTAAGAAATCCTGGGTGTTCTTAGGTCTAAAGAGCTCTTGGAGCCATTTCATCAGATTTAAAAGGCTGTCAGTTCCCGGCCTAGGAAAGCTAAACCCTTCAGAAAGAACTGGCCCCAGCTCAAGGAGAAAAACCCCTTCCCTTTTTTGGGGAGCGTGAGCCAAAGACAGACCACAGGCAAGGGGAGATTTCCTTCAGCCCAGGTGACATGGGAAGCAGGGATTAGCTTTCTCAGAAAGACTATTTGGGGACCTGCGTCATTGGGAATGAATCCCCAGTCCAATCTCCTGTCTAGAGTTTCCCCCTAAGGGGGAAATCAGCTACCTTGATCCTTCCTTCAGGTAGGATAGTCTTCTCTTTAGAGAAGAAGAAAAAAAGGAAGCTGGAGAAGAAACCAGCCGTAAATTCTTGGGATATATTAACACAACCATTCTCCCAGTAGCTCTGTGAGTTCTCTGGGGCTGTTAATTTTATTCTGATGAGAAACGTGACGATCAGAGACGTTAGGAAACTTGCACGAAATCTCCCGACCAATAGGAGGAGGAGCCAAGATGTAAACCGAGAGCTTTCTGAATCTAAAGTTTGTGGAGTGTAGCACTCTGCCAGGCCGGCCAATCACTGATCGATCACTTTCTATTATGGGGTGTCCCAGCATCCTGGGATAGGTGCTTTCACACAGGCTCTCATTTAGTTTCTGGAAACTTCTAGTTTATAGAAAAGGAATTTGAAGCTTCATAACATCACATAATTTGCCCAAGCTCATATGGCCAGTGACAGCAGAAGACACTTACTATGAGGCCACCGGATTCCAAAGCCCCATTGAGTCTTCCATACTGCTCCGTTTCTTTGTCCAATATGGTGCTGAGCTTATCCCAGCATCGGGGCGAGGAGGGACCACTGCCAAGGACTCCTGCTTGGTTGCATCGCAAATTTCTCGTCTTACTCTGACTCCAGTCAACCATTCGCCATTGGAGTTAGCAGATTCCCACATTAGAGTGGAATTTTCCCTACGATGAATTGGAAATAAAACTATTTTGAAGGGAGGTCAGTTTGTCTCAGCAAGAGCTGAGGTATAGCACCTCTGTGTCCAGATATGTGGGCAAGCACATATGGAGATGTGTGTGTATGTACTAGCATATGCTCAGGCATGTGGGGGCCACCATATGCACACAAATCACATGCACACACACACCAATCACCTGCACAGAACTGTTTGTTTACAAGTGCAGGTCTGTATACATTTGTGGAGGTGGACTCACTTGACTGTTTGTGCAAGTGTATTTGTGAGTACATGTATGGGGTGGGCTGTATTGGGAAGGCATAGTGGAAGACAGCAGAAGAAGATTCCCCATTATGACTGCTTCCTGCAGGCCTTGGACTAGAAAATCACCCTGGGCTCCTTGCGGGTGAGATGAGCCTGTGTGTGTCCACAGGGATCTTCCGGCTGGATAAAAACAACAGCTTCCCAGTGCTGACAACCTGGCTCCCTGGGAATGGGCTCCATCTGGCCTCAGTTCCTCCATGGCTTTCTTGTCATTTGCAACTTCCAGCCCCATCCTTGTGCAGAATTCTGATGTGATCTTTCCAGGAGCCCTGAAGCAAGGCCATCCAAGTTCAGGCCGGTAGGTCTTAGCATGCCAAGTTCCTGTCTTCATGTCCAGACTTTGATTCAGAAGGTTGAGTTGGGGTCTGGATCCTGCCTTTTAACAAGCTCTATGGCTGACTCTGATTCAGATGACATGGACCACACCTGGGGACTCTGGCATAGAGAGCATTCAGGTGGTGACAGTCATGTGTCCACCTTGAGCACTTGTCTCCAAGAAGGTGCCTCAGACGTTCTCTGTGATATCACTGGAGGAGCCCACTGCCTCCCTGAAGTGTCCTTTCTTGAGTCTGATGTTCATTCAACACGAAAATTAGATTCTATGTCCTCTTTTTTTGTGTTTGGAACCACTTTGTACACATTCTCAATTCATCTACCCATTTTGTGATGAGCCCTCCCCTGCCACTAAGGAGGTCATCGAACGGTCTCATTTTCCTCATCTAATTCTGCCAGAAAGAGAGGAACAACTGTTTTGCAAATCCCCCTTTTCCTGAAGTCCAGAGAACTTACTGAACTTAGGTATATTTTCAAAGTTAAAATTCACCTTGCTAAATGCACACTCTGGAATTTGGGACGGAGGGTTGGTGAACATCAGTACTGATGTCTTAGCCACCAGATGTGATTTTCCCAACTGCCCGTTTAGAATGCTACCCTGGCTTGAGGAGTGTTTTTCCTTGTTAACCTCGCTAAATAGGCGAAGGTAGGCTGGCTTGCAACAACTATTTGGCAATTCATTTCTTCATCCTCATCAACCAAATTCTGATTTCATATGACATCGGAATGCAGCCTACAGCCCCTAAAAAAGGTGTGTGTGGGAGGGGGATGGGATGGGAGACTTAATTTGACAGGGTTACAAGGAGACAAGCTGGAAGCAAACATTTGACACTCCAGCCCTGGAATGCTGTAAAAATTTAATTAGGTGGATCCATTAGTCATGCCCACATGAAGGTTTCATACGGGACTTACAAAAATGCAGGCTACTGAAGGAAAGTTTCAGACCTTCCTGTAAATGCCCTTTCCCTCATTATTGGGAAATGTGGTCTCGGTGGGACCATTGAACCAAGCTTTGTGTTTACAAAATATGGTTAGGACGAGATTAACAGTATGGACTGAAGGGGTTTTTGAATCCAAACAAGAGACAACTTTTTATAAGGGAGTTCTCCCAGCCCGACCGCTGCTGAGTCTATTGGTCTGAGAGAGGATTTGGTGCTCACTGCTTTTCATCACTTCCTGACTCAAAGTTTTAGGTTTAAAGGCACCTGGAATGTTATGTGGTAGACTTTAATGGGATGAGCGTGTGTCCGTTTCCAAGTTGCAAATGTGTAGGCAACCTCTCTACAGGGCACAGGGAGGAGGTCGAATTCAGAAATCAAACTTGCAGATTTCAGGGCCTGGGATACTCACGGCTTCATTTGCAACCAGGCCTGTTCAATTTAGAAACACTGTTATTTTGATTGTAACTCTCTGATTAGTCACTGTGGTTGGAAGGAGGTAGATGAGGAAGATACTTAATACAACTATTTATATGGTGGTATTTGAAACACATTGAAAATTAACTCAAGACTCTTAGCTTTTAATCAATTCGAATCATATGCGATTGCCCACATAGACCATGGTCATTGTTTCTTCAGCAACATTTCATGTAATTCAGTTCAATATGGTATTAAATATTCAACTGAAAATGAAAGGGTGTTGTACAGTATAATATTGTTCCAGGGCCACAGTCCCCTAGAGATTGGCTGTGGGCTGACTTTTCTGTCCTCATCAGTATGCATTCATCTATTTATTCATGTCATTATTTCAACAAACACGTATGTCTTTATACTCTGGATTGAGACATAGTTTAATAAGACACAGTCCCTGCCCTAGAGGAGGTCACTAGGAATGAGAAAGACTGACTTATGAACAAGTAACCACAGTGCACTGGGATAATAATTATAATGTTACAATTTATTGAGTGCCTATGTACCAAGCAATTTACATACATTAGTTTATGTATTCTTAAAGGCAACCCAGCAAGACAGGATTTTAATTTTTTAATAGATGAAGAAACTGAGACCCAGACAAATTTAAGAAATTTCTACATACATGGTTAAGAAATGATAGGTCTGAGATTTGATGCAGACACTCTGATCCCATTAAACCACTGTCTCCGAGTATCACATCAAGACAATGAGCAATGTAGAGAGATAGAAGAAGGTGGTGCATGAAGAGCTCTTTGGGGAAGAGCTGACAAAGTTTTGGGAAACCTTAAAGGATGAATCAGTGTCCACAGATTAGACAAACAAAGTTTTTGATATCTCACAGGGAAACCCTATCATACTGTAACTAATATTTTCAGGTTATTGTTACTTCTAAATAAACCTTAGTTTGAGATAAAGAACCATATTTTATGTAACTAAACATATTGTGTCTAAAGGTCCTTTGGCTGATTAAGTATTCTGAATCCTGTTTTCCTTTTTTCACCCCAAAACTTTGCAGATGAAAAGATTTCAGACATCAACCCATGGCCTTCTTTAAATTGTTGACAGAATTGGGGAACCTCTTGAGTGTAGGTCAGCAGAGAATGTACATTACTTTGGGGGAACTGAACTCGAATGGGAAGAAATTAGTGAGTAAGTGGAATGACTAACTGGCACAAAGAATGCTCTTGATGAAGGCCTGCAGGAATTTGGATGAAATGCACAACTTGTTTGTGTTTTGGATGTTCAAGGATCTGAAGAAGCTGGACTTCAAATCCTGTAAGATTTTCACATCTTTGACCCAAGAGATCTTCGGTGTGAGATGAGTCGCCATCTTGGTTGAAAGCTCATTGTTTGTGGGAAGAAAGAAGCATCAAAGACTACAGCCTAGTTTATTCAAGGTTCACTTTTCTTAATTTCCTGGGAATGTGTACGTTTAGATTTATTCTTTAAACTCCTCATGCCACCTTCTGATCTTTGTTTGTCACCTAAATTCAGCCATACGGGACAAGACTTCTTCAAGTAGATATGTCAAAGCAAAGCAGGATTCACACTGTGACCCTAATCGTCAAGATTAGTGTCTTAAATTGAGCTCCTCAGCTATGAAATTCCAAGCAGAGCCATCTTAACAAAAGAGAAACTGAAACTTCTGAAAAGGCAACTTTCATAATCCAGGACAAAATGATCCATTGGCTTCTATCACAAATGCCCATCATCTGATATTTGTGTCTGTCAAACATTTCCCTGTCCTCTAGGGCATCTCTCCCCACTCACACTCTTGATGTTTGCATGGGACTGACTTCCCTGGAGTCCTGCTTCTGGAGGTGACAGCCTTGACCAAATAGAAATTCTACAAATGCTGGATTCTTGGGTAAGTAGCACACTGCAAATCCAAACTAATAAGCCTCAACTTTAGGACTTTTTAGAACTATTTGAAAAGAGAAGCTTACTCTACAGGGAATGCTTGCTGTTAGGATGATTTAAGACTGGAGTTTCTAGCAGCCATATTTTTCCCTCAAGGGGATCCAGGCAAAGAATGTGGGTAACACGGAAGTAATTGAATTTGGGAGCCAGAGGAACAAGTTCCTGGTAACACTATTGACATATCTGAATCCAGTCATGCAGAAGCCAGTGTCACCAATGGACTTTTCAAAATGTGACCCAATAAATTATTCTGTGCTAGGTTGAATGGAGTCCCCTGTCACTTATAAGCAAGAATCCTGATACCATCTCTATTTAAGGCGCCCCAGCCGACTTCCAGATGACTTAAAGCATATCATAAAATTCTCAAAAATTATACAAAAAACTTACAGAAAGTTCATTTGAATTTAAAATAAGACTATATGAGTGGGATATGGATGTCATTATATCCAAAAGACAGTTATAAGAAAAAGCAACTGACCAGTTAAAATTAGGAATCATTCATTTCATGGTCACCCATTCATGATTTCAACAGAGCTCGGTCTTCCAACATGGCAGCCAGGAGCCACGTGTGACAATGGGGCACTTGATGTCTGGCTGGTCCGAATGAAATGAAAATGATCTGGGAGTGTAAAGCAGACCCTAGATTTAAAACACTTGGCACAAACAAAAGAATTAAGCTATCTCATTAGTAATTTTATATTGCTTACATGTCAAAGTGAAACTATTTTGGACTTATTAGGTTAAATAAAAAGTATCAAATAAATTTCACCTTTTTTTTTTTTAACTTTCTACTTTTTATATTATGGCTGCTAGGTAATTATAATTAAAATATATGTCTATTTCTATATTTCTACTCACAATATATTTCTACCGTGCCATGCTGTATTAGAGCTGTAATTATTACAAGATTCCACTTTCTGTTGCACCCAAATCTCTGTCTCTGACACTCCCACCCTGTTTTTCCTTATCTTGAACTAATGTGGTTGACCTTGGGGAACAAAACATGAATCAGATCTATTATTCACACTACAGCCCCTCAGCTATTTGAAACAGCTCCAGTTTCTTCCCATAACTTCTATTTTCTCAGCCAAACACCCTACACTCTTCAACCTCTTTTCGTATAATCTAGTTTCTTCCCTGGTCTTTGGACAGATTCCAGTTTCCCAAGGATCCTCTGAAAAACATGGTGCTCTGCCTTGGACCTGGCATGCTGGCAGTAGTCTGAGCACTGAGGTTCTCATCTCCTTGGACTAGACACCATGCTTCTAGTCATTAGACTCCATTGCTACTAAACAGCTTTAGAAGCTGAGGGCTTCTTTCTACAAGTGGTTTTCAAAGGTTAATCCACAGACCAGCAGCAGTATCAACACCACCTTTGAACTAGGTCAAAGTGCACATTGTCTGGCTCCACCCAAGACCTCCTGAATCACAAACTCTGGGTATAGGGCCCAGTGACTTGGGGTTTAGTAAGCCTTCTAGGGAATTCTTATGTGTGAATGAGTGTGAGAAGTATTGGCTTATACCCAGAGCCTTCTAAAATTCTTTTGTCTTTCAGACAGCTTTTCCCTGTCATAATGGTTGGACTCTTTGAACCATAATGCACCAGTTTGCATTTATTCCTGTTAGTGCATCATGATTTTGATCCATGGTTGTAGTTTGTCTAAACCTTATAGAATGAATACACATTCTTCCATTTCTCCCTGCAGTGTCAACTGCACACTAAATAACATTGCCTTCCATCTTTATCTAGAGCTTTGATATGAATGTTAAATGTCTGTGTTAGACCCCAAATCAGGATCATACTTCCTGCATGCCTTAGGTCATGCTGGTCCCTCTGCCTCTGAGTTGCATCTCCAAAGCTCCCTCCCTCACCTTCCAATTGGCTCTCCCTGGCTAGCCCCACCAGGGCCTGCATCTCCACTTAGATGTCATATCTAGCAATACAATTCATTCAGGGCTGGTCATCTTTCAACCAAGATGGTCATCTGAGGATGAAGCCTCTGTACCAACAGCTATCAGTGTGTGGTCAATGGCCCTCTCCTCTCCTGGAACACTGGTTCTCAATTGTGTCCATTTTGCCCTTGGGGACATTTGGCAATGTTTAAACACATTTTTGAGTTGCTATATTTGGGGGTTACTACTGGTATTCAGTGGGTCAAGATCAAGAATGCTGCTAAACTCCCTTCAAAAGCACAGAGCAGGCTCCCCCAACAAAGAATGATCTGGCTCAAATGCCAACAGTACTGAGGGGGATGAACCTGCCCCAGAGTCAAGTCCCTGGTCCCTTTTGGTCACCAATTTTACTTCCAGCCCCAACAGAAGGTGTGGCCTAAAGGTAGTTCCAAATAAATATTCATTGAATGATTAAATGCCATCTCCCTTATTGGGAGGAAGCATGAGACAAACCAATCCAGGTTATCTGTAGGTTTCTAACTTTCTGTTTTAGGGAGTAACCTGTCTGGGGAGTACTATAGTTGAGGACAAATGAAAACCATTTTTAATGAAAAGATAAACTGGCTTTGTAATTAGCATACCTCTTGCTAATTAACACATGTGCTTCCAAAGTACTAACAAACCCCTGAAACATCTTTGGGTCTCTAAGGTGGCCGAGCACGCTCCTTTTGCTATAGTATTACCCTACTAATTTTTTGAGTAATAAGATATTTATCAACCGTGTGAACTTGAAGCCTCAGTGTTTGCAAAATGGGTATAAAGATACTGACACTTCCTAAAGCCCTTTGATGGAAATGATGAGGATGAAGGCACTAAATAAATGCACTACTTGGCCTGAAGTAATCATCTGTCATCGTAGTTACTGTTTCCTCATTTAATTCTCACAAGAATCGTTGTGGGGGCCAGTGTCATCTTACTCTCACAGATGATGCTGCTGAAGTTTCAAACAGGACAACTGGTTGACTTTTTGTCCAGTTTTTCACCAATGAAGATACCTAACTGATGTTTATGATTGATCTTGACTGATCTGAAGAAAGAAAATTTCCCCATCAACAGCTTTTCTGGAAGCATCTAAAAAATTAAAAACAATGTTCATCAAACCATCTAGCACAAGGATCCAAAGCATTCAAGGTCAGCCATTACTTTCAGAGATTTCCAGTGGAGTGGGCTCATGGAGGGAGATCAGACTCGTGTGCGATGGTATTTGAACTCTCGAAGGAAGTCAGCAAACATGGGCAGGGGGATCCTGCACTAGGGTTGAACCTTCGCATGGAAACTTCCCTGCGTTGTGTTTCCATCTAAGCTCACTCTGCAGAGTCCACGCTGACCTGGAGCCAGACAGCAGCTGCTCTCCTGTTCTGCAGCGAGAAGGACCCTGGCTGAGTGTCTCCCAGTGCGAGGCAAAGCCTGGGAGCCAGTGAGTCATCGGTCTTGGCACAGTGTCCTCAAGGCCCTTGGGAGAAACAAGCAGACTTTGTTGCAAAGAAACCCTCCTGCGTATGAATGGCCCCCAGTCAAGCCCTCAGAGCAGGCCTGTAACCTGCTTCGGCCCCTGCTTCCCCTTCTTGGCCTGGAGAAACCACAGTGACTTGGGGGCAGGGGTGGAAGTTTGGACTTCAGGCCTTTGTTGTCAGCCTAGAACAAAGGCCCAGACCCTGGCTGGAGAGACATTTCCTGGGGCCCAAGCAGGGGCACCGGCTGCTGACTCAAGATTTAGCTGTCTCACTACTGCTCGGGCAAACGAGACTCAGACTGGACACTCATTCCTGTAATCTCACTTTAGTTGTCTGGATGGCTCTCAGGCTTCTCCCTAATATTGAAAGTATCCTCACTTTGGGAGTGCCCTTTCGCGATGCCTATTCACCTTTGTTTAAGGAATTTCTCAGCTGAACACACAGCTTTATTATGTAATGTTATAGGGAATATTTTATTTTCTTGGCAGCTGTCATGAGAATTTCTTATGGGCAGACACCCAGTCTTTGGAGAGAAGAATATCCAAAAAGGTCTCTTTGGGGAGAGATGACAGGAACTAGCTTCCTGGGCCTGAACATGAGCAGGCCGATGGAGACAGGGACACCTTTGTGCATTGCTCCAGAGAGGGAAGGAAGAGGAAGTGATGACAGCACTAAAGCTGGTCGGCCCTATGCCCCTGGGATGTACCCTTCCCTGTGATCATCAACCTTTCGGTAAAGCCATGACACTCGAAATGTTTCAGACGAGTGGGTTGATTTTGGAAATCCCTTTAAATAGGAGCTCCTCGTTCAGCTTGCTGAGAGTAGAATGTGAAGTCGCATTTAGGTGCTCGTGAGCTCAGAAGCTGGGAGAAATGTGAGGAAATAATTGTGGGGAGAATTCACAGCAATTGTGGGGACAGCTCCGGGTTCTTGAAAATCTGTGAAATTACGGTTTGGATTAATTTAAACTAAATCTCCTAGGAGTGGGGGCCATGGATAACATCTGAGTTACATTATTGACATCCCTCTGCTAGACAGCGCGGATGCCGCCATTTATCTCCTTTTGTAACAAAGACCGGGGGCCCGGGCTGCATCTGTTGAGGCTTGCTCTGATGGAGGGCATGAAATGTTCCTGAAGGAGGAGGCTATGCACCCATCACGAGGTGTGACCTTGTTTAGAAGCTCCTTGGAGCAAGGCAAGTGAACTGGGACAGTGTGATAGGCGCATGGCAAGTCTGCCACTCATTAACCCAGATAGAGGTCACAGCTCCATCCTGGCTGCCGCCAGGAAACAACAACTTGTCAAAACTTCAGGCGAAAGCACAAGGTTCCAGCTCATTGGAACCCAATTCCTAGATGAGTGCAGGCAGAAGAGGAAGCTGTGCTTGACTAGCCCCAGATAGTCCAAGCAGATGTTGGACCGGGCTCCACTCTGCAAAGCTCAGGCACTGGCTGGGCTCATCATGCAAACAGGGCCCCTGGGAGAGCTGCTGATGAGGGCCCCACAGCGCTGGGAGCCACTGAGCGCTTGGCTCTGCGCCCCGCTCCCAACCTGGGGTGGCCTGGCCCCCAGCCAGCTCAGTTTGGAAGGGAGGGCTAGGCAGCGAGTTGCACATGGGGAACTCTTGCAAAAGACCCAGCATTGCTATCGGGCGGCGTCCCGTCGTCACAGGCTGTGGAGACTTCGTGGGGTCGGGCTGGGGGACCGAAGCTGGGTGCTCGGGGACCACTAACACGCTTATTTTCTGCACCACTCTTCCTCACGGCGGGAGACGGAGATGTAAACTGTGGAATCTTAAACGGGTCCCTGGGCCCCTCTGCCTGCTGTGGCTGGGACAGTAATCAGTGTCCCTCAGGCTGAACAACTGCTTGCCTTGGAACCCCGACACATTCCACAAAGAAACGAGGGGTCTGTGTGTACGTGGTCAAGTGGGTGTGTGTATTGTGTGAGTTTACATTTGTGTGCAAGTGTGTAAGATGCTGTGTGTGGCCAGCGTTGTGCGTGTGCACGTGGCCAGTGGGTGTGTGCTTTCTTCATGTGCCTCTGTGTTTATTAGCACCGTGGGTGTGTGTTGCCTGGCCAAGTATGCCCGTATGTGCATGGCCAATGTGCACCTGTATATATGCATGCTTCCTTGTATGTCCTTGGGTGTACGTGCATGTTTGGCTACAAAGTCAGTGACACATTTGTTTAGGGTATACGAGGGCTGTCCGGAAAGTATCCAGCCATGTAGTATGAAAAATAGAGGCGTTGATAGCTTGATTTTTTTTCCAGACAGCCCTCGTACGTCCTGTGTGTGCGTAGGCTATGAGCTTGTATGTACAGAGGGTGTAGGTCCACCCAGTAGGTATACTGTATGTGCATCCAATGGGTGTGTATGTCCCAAGTGTATGCATTTTTTGCAAAAACCACTGTATGTGTGGACCAGTTGGTGCGAACGAGTGAGAGAGAAAAAGCACAGCTTTGGAAACAGTGACAGTGTCTGTGCTAAGCACCTGTGGCACACCCAGCCTATCCGTGGCCATCTCAAGCCATCAGAGCTCGTTAGCACAGCACACAGGACCTGCCCATCCTCAGGCAGCCCTCCTCCCTCTCCTCCATCCCAGCCCCATGCCCTGCGCCTCCCCCGGCTCCCTCTACTCCAATCCTGTAAAACTGCCCATGGCTCCCTGAAGAGGCCACAGGTTACTCCGTGCCTCTGAGGCTTAGCTCGTGCTGTTCCCTCACCTGGACTGCCCCCTCCCTCCTCCCATCTCCCACTTCTGCGGCACCTACTCCTCGTTTCCGATTCAGTTCAAGTGTTAGCACATCCATGAGGCGTCCTTGATATGACCATTTCCTACTTTGTCTCTCAACTGTGAATTCACACACATTCCCACCCAGGGACCTAACATTTGAGGCACTCGTTTACCTCTGTGTCTGTTCTACTGTCCAAGATGGTAATGCTAGGATGAAGAAGGACAATACTGACCTCTGCATTATTATATCTCAGGTCTTCAGCTAAACCTGCTCTCATCCTCACAGCAGCCTCATTACATAGGCGACTTATCCTCACTTTAGAGATGGAATCACTGAGAATCTCTGAAAGAGTTAATAGAGCTCTTAAACAGCCAGGCAGGAAATGAACCCAGTATCTGACTCCAGGGCCCAGGCGTTATATTTTTATGCCATTCCTAGATTGTAACTTACTGTTCTGATGCATTGATTAATTCAAGAAATATTTATTGAGTGCTTGCAATATAGCAAGTGTTGTTCTAAGCCCTCAGAATAGAGCACACAGTTGCTATATTTCTCACAGAACTTGAATCCTAGTTCTGGTCCACTCCATGAGGTCGGGATGGATGGATGGATGATGTGTGTGTGTGTGTGTGTGTGTGTGTGTGTGTGTGTGTACTCTATCTGTGAGCAGAAAAGTCCTAGGATCCAAGATGGTCTCAGAAGGATGTTACCTGAAAAGTTAGTTGGGCAACTGCCATGTGAAGAAGATGAGGTACAGACCATCAGAGAAGCTATGGCAGGCAGATAATGGCCCCACGAGGTGAACATGTTAGGTTATATAGCAAAGAGGAATTAAGTTTGCAGATGCAGTTAAATTTGCTAATTAGCTGATTTTAAGATGAAGAGATTGTCCTGGATTATAAGTATTCTTAAAATTGCAAGGGCAGGCAAGAGTCAGGGTGAGGTGATCTGGGAAGGATCTAGACTCACCATTGCTGGTTTTGAAGATGGAGGAAGGAGCCAGGAGCCAAAGCATGTGGGCAGCTTCCGGAAGCTGGAAGAGGCAAGATCACAGATTCTCCCCCGGAGCCCCCAGGAGGAACACGGCCCTGCCGACACCTTGACTTTAGCCCAGTGAGACCCATGTTGGAATTCTGACCTCCAGACTCTAAAAGAATGGATGTCTGTTGTGAGTCACCTAGTTTGAGGTAAACTGTTAACAGCAGCCATGAGAAATAGGAACCAGGTTCTCAGATGGGGAGAAACTGGTTCTTGCATTAAAGTAAGATGTGGATGGGGACGTGATGGGCTACTGCCATAATAGGGGGTGAAAGATGCTGAACAAGAAGCACCAATGAGCAAGTTCTGACTATATACCCTCAGGTCATGCGGCAGGCACACCGAGTGTCTGCTTGGCCTTGACCTTCATGCAGTGATAGGTGCATTTCACCAAGTACGGACAGCTACTTGAGGGATGAACACGATGCTAATTTTAGGACAGAAACAAGACCTATTAAGGACTAATGCAACCGTTCCCCATGACAATATGAACCTGACCCCAAATACAATATAATACAGCATGTAAAGGCCCTAATTAAGGTTCATGCATTTGGTCAGGCCACCAACAAGGAGATACTGAGTGCCAACAATGTGCCAGGCTCTATTTTAGGGGCTCTCAGAAGCTATGTAGGTGAAGCTCTGGTGACAGCGAGCCTTACATCCCATCTTGAAAGGAGGCCATTCTGACTCTAGACAGAACCAGTCCACTTAAACGGCGTCCCGAACTGTCCCAAAGCCCAAGGCGGCGATGGCCACTCAGCGTTGGCTGCATCAATAGCAACAAAATGAATAATTACATATTTCCCACTGCTGCTCACTGTTGGGGGCTGAGAGCAAGATCCACAAATAGGGCTGCGACTAAGGAAGCTTCTGAAAGAAACTGGACTGAAGCTGAGCAAGACGAGGGGTGGGTTCCATGACTGCAATTAGCACACTGCATAAACAGCACTTAAGGGCCCTCTCCGGGAGCCTGTGGTGATCCATCTGAAATAGACAACTATGTTATGCAGGGAGGCATGAGGGAAACTCTTTCCACGTTTAATAGTCTGGTCTGCAAACAATGCTCTTCCTCCTGTTCATGCTGTCCCCTCCTTGGCTCGGAGCCAGGCCCCCTCCTCACAGCTGTGCTGCTCCGAATGGTAAATCAAGGCCCCCTGGAAACCTAGTGTGTGGAATCTTCGGGGCACGGCCCGGGCCCTGCTTATTTCATGGTGGGGTTCTGCTGGACGTCTTCCCTCTCCCTCGCAGACCATCGGTGTACTACTGGCCTCTCCTCTCCTGTTCTTTGTGTGGCAGATACAAGGGGTGAGGGAGCCCCGTTTGCTGTAGAGGGAGGGGGTACCTGCAAGGAGTTAAGATGTCCGGGGAGATTTCTGCGCACTTTCCTGACGTTCCTCCCCGGTCCGAGGTGTGCCCCGGGGCACGTTGTTGTTTCTCTTGGGAATCCTGGTCAAGGTGGCCGTTTTGCTGTCCAGCCAGACTCTGGGCAAAGCGACTCGGCTCACCGCTGGGGAAATGCCAACTCCATGGCTTTAGAAACTGAAATATTGTATTCTGTTTTCTACAGACCTCCTCTTCCCCCCCCCCCCCCCCCACCTCCCAGTTTTGGCTTTTTGAAAGGAAATGGCCAAAAAATGTCATGGAGACATGTCAACCAGGCTAAAGATCTATATATAACATTGGGGGTATGACCAGAGCAGGGGTCTGGGTTCCCTGCTCTGTGCCCCATCTCTCCATCTACATGATTTGAGGTGACACACATTTTCTTTATAAAGATTTTGAAATGTTGAAAATGAATGCCTGAATGTTGAGCGATTATGAGCAACTCAAGGATTTTTCTGTAGGTCCCAAATGCCACATCATGGTGGTAAAGATGGCACTTGTTGTGACAATGAAATCTGTGCCCAAACATGGCCAAACGTCTCCCGCGGGCACCATGGCTCCTGGTTAAGAACCACTGTCTTCAATGAATGAATTTGATAGCAACTCTACAAGTTTGAGAGGTGAAGCGTCTCGCCCGGACCACCCAGGTTTTAAGAGTCTGGGTTCAGGCTCAGAGCTCAGGTCCTTTCCATAGCTCTATGGCTGCCCCACAGATTGTTTCCAAAAATCCCACATGGCCTGAAGTGGGGGTGGCTCATCCTGGGCTCTTGTCTAATGGATACTGCACAGTCGAGTCTCCTTCTCAGCATGCGGAGGGCTTCTAGATCTGGTTGCAAAAAGAACAACACTGTCTCTGTTATGAAGAAACCCACAGCTTGGAAAAAAAGAAAGCAAAGGCAGAGACACGTCTGAGTCATCAAGATGACTCATACCTGGGATCACATCGCCTCCAGCCGGCTTCCCGTGGCCTGTCCAGACTTGTGAGGGGCCACGGCGACTTGAAAAGAGAACACTCCCTCTTGAACGCTGGGGACGGATCCACCCGTCTGGGCACAGGGAGAGCTCAGCACAGCCATCAAGATTACTTTATCAGGGATGCGGAATCGTAGGGCAGGGGACCCAGCGTGTGGCACTTGGAAGGTCCTTGGAAGTTTCCAAACCTGTCCTGGCCAGCTCAGGGTGCCCCTCCATGCATAGCTGACAGACTTGGGAGCAGTGGCTAGCCAGAGTGTGCAGAGGAGAGCATTCGGCTATTCGTTAGCAAGACCAGGGCCGGAGGGGAGACGGAGCTTTAGGTTGAGATCCGGGTGGTCATTACCCTGGCAAACGCAGCAAGCTGAGGGGTTCATCTCTTTACATATAAACCCATGTTGTCACTGTGATTACATCAGGCCTCTGGGACACCATGTGCACAACCCTCCATTATCTGTTGATAGATTAGTTTGTAATCGCACTCACGTCGTCTTCTTGAGGACAAGAGGGTGTAATCTTCTTGCTTCGTGGGTCTCACATTTCTCGGTGCACAGTTAATCCCCCATCCAGCTTGCTGAGTGACGGGGTTGACAGAAGAGCCTGTGAATTTCCACCAACCCCATTAGGGGTCTTTGTGTCCCTCCAGCAGACAGTTGCCCAAATCCCACCCATTAAAAAAAAAAAAAAAAAAAAGAATGGGCTAATTAAGCCTGCCAGACTAATTTTGTGCTTTCTAATTTTGCCCTTTAAATGCATCATAATTATCAGATGCAAAATACATTTTCCAATGCAGAGAGACTGATGGGTATATTTTTAAATCTGTGGGGCTAAGACGGGAGTTAGCGAGGAAGCAGACAGTATTTTTAACTTGCTTCAGGGCAGGGAAAGGCCACTGCCTCGCTGATTCCTGCCACCGCATTTGGAATGAAAACAGCATTTACTCGATGTGTTACTGAAATGGACATTATTGTGTTACTGTCCCCGGCGATGCTGCTGGGCCACATGTCCTTTAGGGAGCACTTGCACAAGTGGGGGGTGTGGCCACAACCCTGGGACTCTTAGCTTCACATTAAGGCACAGGGTACGCAAGAAGTCAGGGCTGATGTAGACATGAACTTAGAAGAGCTCTTGGTGACCGTGGGATGCAACCCCTTCCTTAGTATTTTGAAAGTTTTCAGTAGCATTTCTTCGTTATTGGCAAGGTCATATACACGAAGTCTTGGTTCCTGGGGCTTTGAGACAGAACTCTTTTTCTTTCTTCCTGCCCTGGCCTAAGAAGCGTTGCATGATTCTATCCAAAGTGAAGGTCAAAAACAAAACACATTGCAAATAATTACGTATCATATTACTTTTAAAATATATCATTACAGTAGACTCTCTGGGGATTGGTAGATGCCAGACAAATGTAAATAGATTCTCAATTAACCAGAACTCAAGAGATTTTGCTGGTTGCTTGAGTTCTGGTTAATGGAGAGTCTACTATATTTTATTCAGCATACATAATCCACATACACTGAACGCCATACATCAGTACAATAGAATTCATTTCAGTGGATCTAGCATAAAATAATAACCATAATAGCATGTTAGCTTGGGATGCGTACAGTCAAGTTGTTCCCTCTGTCTGTATAAGCACCTCCATTTTATGAAGAACTTTCTTTTAGAGATGGGGAAACTGAGGATCAGAGAGGGGAAGGGTTCCCATGGCATGCTCCTGGGTCTTCTCTGGCTCCCTGCAGGACAAAACAAAAACACGCAGCCCCTCCAGGTGGACTCTGACTCCTTGAGTCCTGAGGCATGTTTGCAGGGAGTCGGCATCTCACTGCAGGGAGGTGGGCTGTAAGACCAGCCCTTCTCCACAGGGCTCTGCCCGCGGGGTTCTGGAAGCCCCTGGGTCCTGCCTGCAAATCCCTTCTAACTAGACACGGTGAAATCGATTACATGACTGTGCACAGCAGCATTGTTTATAATCACCAAACGGTGGAAACAACCCAAATGTCCATCCACTGATAAATGGTAAAACACATTTATTTGTATTAGAGCCACACTATGGAAAATTATTCAGCCATTAAAAAAAAAAGCACTGACACAAGCTAGGACGTAGATGAACCTTGAAAAAACATCATGCTAAGTAAAGGAAGCCAGACACCAAAGCCACATTTTATATGATTCCATTTATGTAAAATGTCCAGAATAAACAAATTCATAGCGAGAGAAAATGATTAGTGCTCGCAGGGGTTGGGTGTAAGGGGGAGGGACTGTTTACAGGTATGGAGTTTCTTTTAGGGGATATGAAAATTTTCTGAAATTAGGGTGACAGTTACACAACCATTGAATCGTATGTTTTAAAGGAGTGCATTTTGTGATATGTGAATAGTATCTCTCTGAAAAGTATTGGGTTACATTATAAAATTAAAAATAAAAGATTATCTCTTTGCCCCTGTATTTTAACTCAGAAGGTGAAACTGAATATTCGTTTCCATGTTTATTCAGTGGTTTCCGAGGTCTCTTCTGAGCCCTGGCCATGGGTCTTCAGGTGGGTGTGAGGGTCCACCTGTGGCGGGACCACTGAAGGGCAGAGGTGATCCTCCAGGCCTCAGATCTTGTTGAGGTTCCAAAGACCAATGTCATAAAACCAACTGGAGCAGAAATGCATTGTCCCTGAAGCCACACGACCTGGATTCAAGTCCTAACTGTGCCCCTTAGAGCTGTGTGACCCTAGGCAGGTTACTTAAACCCTCTGTGCTTGAATTACCTCATACATAAACTGAAGATACTAACAACATTTACCGGGAGGAAATCTTATGGGGATCAAATGATGAACTGTTATTTGTAAAGGGTAGAGTAGGGCCTGCTACTATTTTTTATTTAATAAAAAATAAACTATTAGTTTTTTATTTAATAAAAAATAAACTATTAGTTTATTTTTTATTAAATAAACTAATTTTGCAATTAGTTTTCTTCTGATACTCTAACTACTTACCACAAGCTTAGCAACATAAAACAACACACAGTTGCTATCTTGCAGCTCTGGAGGTCAGAAGTTCAAAATGGGTCTGTCGGGCTAAAGTCAAGATATTAGCAGGACTGCCTTCTTTCTGGAGGCTCTGGGAGGCGGCGGGGGGTGGGGGTCCATTCCTTTCCTTTTCCAGTTTCTAGAGGCCACCTGCATTCTTCAGCTTGTTGTCCTGTGTCACCTGACCTCTGCCTTCTGTCACATCTCCTCTGACTTCAACTCTCCTACCTCCTTCTCATAAGTACCCCTGTGATGGCATACGACCCACCTGGAGAATCACATCTGCACAGTTCCTCTGCCATGCCAGGTAAAACATTCACAGGTTCTGGGTTTAGAATGTGGACATCTTTGGGAGACAGGGGCTCTATTCTGTCTCCATGAGAATATATTAATTTATGGTACAGTTGGTTAGAGCTATATGCAATTAGGTAGGGGGGTGGAAAATATCTGAGACACTGACAGTCAATGAGTCAGAAGACCCATGGAAGCTGGGTTGGCACCCTAAGACTTAAATTCCAATTATTCTATTCCTGTTCCCCTCCCTACATCAGTGGGCAAGGGGGAGACACTGTTCTTCACTCAGGCATCCTCTGACCAAGGGTCTTCATGCTCTCTGTTCCCTATGCCTGAACACAGTTCCCCGCAGGCTTCTTTCACTGTAGATTCAATTGTTACCTTCTCCAGGAGGCTCACCCTGAACACCCTATTTAAAATTATAAACCACCCTGTGCTCCAGGTATTCCCTCACCTTCATCCTCTGCTGGAATTTTCTCCATGTTACCCTCATGCTCTGTATCATGAAATCACTTGTTTAGTTTATTATCTCTTCCCTCCTACTAGAATGTAAACTCCAATAGGGTGGGGGCAGAGATTTGGGGGTCTTGTTTACAAGCACCCAAAACAGAGTCTGGCACATGATTGGCACTCAATGCTACTTGTTGACTGCCTGGCCGAATGAATGAAACTTGATGAGGGCCTTTACATGCTGTATTACACTGTAGATTGAGACTCATCTGTCTGCCTCACTAGACGCAAATTCCTAAAGGTCAAAAGCAAGGCCAAGTTCTCTCAGCAGTCCTTGGCACAGGGCTTGGCACACAGTAGGTGCTACTGTTTGGTGAATGGCCAAAAAAGGCAGAAAGTAGAATCTAATGGTCCAATGCACAGTGATGGCTAGGTTCAGCCCCATGTCTAGATTGGAGATATGGGGAAAGGAAAGATATCATACCAAGGTCTTCCTGGCACATGATACAAAGGTAGGCAGAACCACCTACTCGTATGATTTACGACTTTTAACTTTAAATTGTTGTTGTAGTTATTATTTTTGTACAAGTGACTCTGTACAAAGAGGTTTGTTCTCAGATGATTCCTTGTTTGAGATGACACTGTGCAAAGTGCCCTGGTGCCCTGACTGGGCCAATGGGACCTAGGAATGTGTTGTCCTACCAGGCATGGTGTTGTGAAAGGTGGTGGAGGTGGCACATCCACCTCCCTTGCCTAACCCCAGGCTGGCTTGATTCATTTGCTCATGGGACCATTGTGGCCTTGGAGGCATCTGCTTTAGTGAAAGCTGGAAGCTGAGAGCGCCCGTGAGTACATCCTAGAGTCAGCTTTACAAGCATGTCTACAGGAAAAATAAAAATAAAAACATCACTGCAATGGCCCATCCCTCTTCTATCATCAATGCAGGTACAGATAGTGCAGGGATGAGGCAAGAGATGCTCTCACCCACTCGCCCGTTCATTCACCCAATCGTTCATGCAGTGAATCCTGCTGGCACTCACACTTTCCTCCCTCCCAGCTCTGACTGGCACCATGCTGCCCCTAGCTCTCTCTGCTCTTGCCTCCCTGGTGCTCTTTCAAGTCCTGGAAGACACTGTGGTCTCTCCTGCCACTGGCCTTCGCTCGTGTCATCCTCTTTTCCTGGAGCACTCTCCTTCCCCTGGAGCACTTGCCTTTCCCTGCCTGGCCCAGTTGCTTCCTATTCACCCCTCTGCTTTCCTTAGGGAAGCAGTGCTTTTGTTTCCTTATTTTAAATAATGATTTGATTGCTGTCTGCCTCATCAGTTGGACTATGAGCTCAATGACAGCTGGGCCTTGGGTATTTTCTTGAATGAATGCATCAATGATGGTTGAACAAGTGAATTCTGAAATGGACAACAAGCAAGTGCTAGGGAGGGGCAGCACTGAAATGAGAAAGCAATGGACTCTGGAATGAACAAGTAAGAGAGCAAGAGATAATAAGATGTATGGGTGAATAGTTATAATTCAGCATAAGGAGGGATGTTTGCCATGAGAGATGTTGATATCCACACTGTGAGTTTTGAGGCTAGGAGTTCACTTCCATGGCAGAGAGTAAGGGGTTGGTTTGGGGAGCTTCTTAGGGGATGGTAGAGAGTAAAGGGTTAGTTTGGGGAGCCTAGGGGCTGGAGGGTTTCAACCTAGATTTGTCCTGGGAAACCTCAGACAGGATGAGGCAAACACCAGAAGCTGAGAAGTGCTATGAGGTCATGGAATTCAGGGCCCAGTGGGCTAGTACAGACTGTACCCATATGGGTGTGTCCCCCAAACAACCTATGGGGCCCCAGACTATGGGGATTTTTAGGGAGCTACCAAGCTTGTGTGGGATGGGACTTAAGGCAGCTAAACTAGCAGGTGGGGCTGTCCCCACCCCCTCACCCCATAAATGTGGAGGGGCCCACGTTTCCCTACATGCCAGGGTCAAGCAGTCCTCTGGGGTGGGGTTGTCCCCTGCAGGGGATATTTCACCCATGACCATTTGGATGACAAAAATCTTGGCATAGCCCTTGCCTCCAAGGGAGATCTGGCATCCAAAAAACTCCCTGGCCTGACAAATTACTAGAATTGCTTTAACATAATGAAAGACATTATTAGTAGGACACTCTCTAACATGGTATTAAGGTATTCATATATTAAGGTATGCAGTTCACAGAAAGGGTGGAGGCTCATAGCATTTTGAAAGTGGATGGCATCTCCACTTTATCTAGCCCATGCAAGAATTTCCCATCTAATATATTTTGTTCAAAGTGGTCACTCAATGTATGCTTGGCGATTCCTAATGTAACCAAAGGATGGGTTTTCTGTGTATTTCCTCTGGATGCCCAAACCAGGCCTTTGACATAGCTGTGAAGGGTAGCAAAGGGGTGCTTCTCTCCCCAAAGCCATCTAGAGAGTGAGTTGGAAAGTCTGCCCCAAACTAGGGGGCTATAGGAGGTATACTCTTCTCACAAGGGCCGTTTAAGGGCTCCTGGAAGCAAGCCAGAGGGGTTCTTTTCTGTCTAAATCTATGCAAATCAGTGGTTTGCCCTCCAAACATGAGTGTTTATCTCAGTTTCCTTTTTCAGCTGATTGAGCAATTGGCAGAAAGCAGAGAAGCTGTGACCACCCCTCTCTGCACCCTGCCCCTCTGAAACCATTTGCTCCTCCCGAACCCCGGTACCTTGACCTCCACCACCACTTTTCAATGGAGGAGCCAAAGACTCCTTGCACAGACCTGAGAATGCTTCACCCCCACTGTCTTTGCACCAAAACTGACTTCCCTTCACCACCTGAGACATCCTTGGAGGTACAAAGCAGAGGTCACTCTCCTTAGCCCCTGGGACAGGAAGCACAGGGCTAACCACATTGGCATTCGTATGCACAGTCAGGATGTTAATATGTGTGCTAGGTTCGGGTGACCATCAAGTCCAAATTTTTCATTTTACAGATGAGAAACCAAGGCCAGAGAGAGGAAAGGAATTGCCTAAAGTGACTCAGCTGGTCACTCGAAATGCCTATCCTGAGGACTGCAGATACATAAGGGTAGGGGCAACCTTGTACCACCCTCAGAAGGCTCACCCCACCATTGGATGCAATGTGTATGTTGGATGCAATGGGGTCTTACATTCTCATAACTTTGTACATGTTATCTTCATCTCACGAAAACCTCTAAGGCATCAGTTCCCCAGTGGTGGTACGTGTACCCACCCCATGGGGTATGTGTTCAGTTGTTTAGGGGTACACAAAAAATAATCGGTAATGGCGAAAAAAAAAAAACAAGTAAAAACTGCAAAACGTTAGTTATGGAACAGTAAGTGTTAAGTATGAATCACCATTAATGGAGAAGCTTCAAAATTAGATCACATGAGCCAGTGATGATTGGTGAGGACGTGGCTGTGAACCCTTCCCCCAAACCGCTCTTCTACCAATCATTACACATAGTTTCTGAACAGTCCATCTGAGACTTTTCTAGAACTTCCCCAAATATATAAATACATCTGTAGCCAGGCTGTTTGATCAGTTTAGTTATTGACTGAGTAAAAAATTAGTGCATTATCTTTAATCATGTTTCTTTCCAAGTAGTTTTTTTAATTTAATGTTTAACATAGTTTTAGTTATTATTGTCAGTGATTTTTAAGCATGTCAGTAATGGATCAGTGGCTGAAAATAGAAAAGTTAAAAAACCAAAACTTGATGTGGATTATAACCCATCACCAGGTACTTCTGAACATGTGCTCACAGCTATGAGCACACCCACACCAGGAAATAGTGAAAAGGTGTGTGCCTCAGGTACTACACAGAAGAAAAGGAAATACTCTAAAGAGTGTATTAAATGTGGGTTTTCATTTGTAGGGGATGGTGACTGTCCTTAGACTTTCTGTGTTGTGTGTGGGGAAATATTATCCAATGGTTGCATGAAATCCTTTCTACTCATGAGACATTTAGAAACTAAACATCCTATGTATAAAAACAAAGAAATACATTATTTTCGGCACTTAGAAAAGTGTCCAACTATTACTTCATACATGATGTCAGGAAAGAAAGACAATGAGAATGCAGTTGAGGCTTCATACTTCATTGCTTGTTGCATAGCTAAATATGGTTAAAACTACCCTATAGCTGAAGATTTGATTTCTCCTTGTATTAAGGATACTGTTTTTTTGTATGTTTGGGGAAGAATATGTCTACAAAATCAATATGATATCTTTTTTCAAGCAATACAATGTCTCAACAAATTCAGGAAATATCTGATGATGTTGAAGCTGTGGTAGTAGATAGAATTAGAAAAAGTAAATTCTTTTTAATCCAGGTCAATGGAAGTGTAGATGTTGCTGACTTACCTATTTTGCTCGTCATCATGAGGTACTTGGTAGGAAATGAAATTGAGGAAACCAGTTGCTTTGTTACCCATTGACAGAATGTACCACAGGCAAAGATATTTTAAATGCCATCAATGGTTATTTCATTGAAAAAGACATTAGTAGGTCAAATTGCTGTGGTGTACGCACTGACAGAGGCAAGCCTATGTCAGGTTGTTTTATAGGCCTACACAGCCTATAAAGTAGCTCCCCATGTACCATGGAGTCACTGCTGTGTTCATAGACAAAGTCTTGCCTTCAAGCCTCTTCCTAGTGAACTGAAAGATGTTTTTGATGAGGCTGTAAAAGTTGTAAATTTTATTAAGTTACAACCATGAAACCTCAGATTGTTTAAAGCGCTGTGTGAAGAAATGAATAGCATTCACAGCACATTACTTTTGCATACAGAGGTAAGGTGGCTATCTCATGGCAAAGTACTTACACAGATATTTGAACTTAGACATAAAATCAAGTTATTTTTTGAAGACCATCATTTCCTTCCTGTTCCAAAGTTTCAGAAGAGTGATTGGCTTCAAAGTCTTGCATATTTACCAGATATTTTTCTATAAATAAACGAACTTAAATTGGGATTTCAAAACAACTCAATCACTCTACTCAAAATAATCAACAAAATTAAGTTGATGATTAAAAAACTGGACTTTTGGAAAGCATGTATTGAAAGGGGTCAGCCTGAAGTTTTTGAAATTCTGCACAATTTCTTATCTGAGAATGACTTGCTCCTATCCCAAAACATGAAAGAGAATATTGCAAGTCACTTGGAAGGTCTTAAAGCATCCTTTTATAGGTACTTCCCTTAATGTGGAAAACAACTGGATTGCAGATCCCTTCAATGAAGAATTCTTCAAAGAAGCTAAACTATTAGTGACAAAGAGCAGTTAATCAAACTTTCAACCGATTCTTCTTTAAATTCTGATTTTTAAAAGAAAGCATCTTATTACCTTCTGGGTAGATGTCAGTGAGGGATATGAACAGCTCAGTGAGAAGGTACTCAAATACCTCTTGCTTCTTACACCTTCATAAAAAATAAGTACTGCAACAAGCTTAATGCAAGTCCAGATTTAAGACTGTATGTTGCATCTTTTGAGCCTGATTTCGAGAAACTAAATACATCGAAGCAAGTTCAACCATCTCACTAAAAAGGTTTCAATTTGTTAGTGATCTGCATTACAATTATTACAGACTTTTCAGATAATACAAAAAATATTATTAATAATATTTAATATTATTAATAATTAAAGGTTTATTAAATACTTGATAATCATCATCAATATTTAACTGTGTTACAAATATTGTAAAGTTAAATCTGTGGTTTGTACTAGTGTAGTAATTTTTCTTTCCTCACCTATTATGGCTTTTACACTATTTTACATTAGGACAAGCATTGAATAAAAGTGTCAGTATTTGAAAAAAGCTGTTTAAAAACAAGGGACACAATTTATAGAAATGGGTTTAAAAGGGGTACACAAGTGGAAAATGGTTGGAAACCACTGGTCTAAGGTTTCTTATTTTTTTTCTTAAGAAGTCACTGACCTAGTGAAAAATTTGATGAAATCTAAAACCCTTTCCTTTATAAAAATAAATATGCATCAAAAATTACATTCAATATTAAGGGCTTCTTAAGAATCCATGGACTCCAGGCTACAAGCTCCCGTTTTAAGTTAAGTGTCATTATTTTTTTCATACAGGAAATGATCAAACTGAGGCTAAGAGAAGTTACGTGCTATACTCATATACAGCATAGCAACTCAGGCCCTTAAATACGGATTGGCTGAGCTCCAAAGGTCAAGTTGGTTCCTTCCCCCAATGTACACTGAGATGAAATGCCACCGAAAGCAAATACTTACTCATTTTTTTACCCCAATGATATGTTTTTCTAGGCATCTACTAAGTGCCTGCCATTGATGTAAGGGATGGCCCCTTGGCACTTACAAAAAGGCTTGCATAGCTGGTAGCTAGCTTTCTTTTCTCCAAGAGCAAGCCTTCAGCTGGGAACGTGAGGCCTGCCTCTCCATGATTTATGAGAAGATGTCCTCAGTGAAGGAGGTGGCGTAGACACCCTACTGAGGGCTTTACTGGCTGAACCGAGCAGCAGCTGAGGAAAGAATAATTCAGCCAAGAGCATTCCATCTTAGTTGATATGCAATGTATTCAGATTCTACAGGGGGGCATTCCCATCCTGATATGTTTGCTTACGAGTTTAGGTTTTGTCTCAGAGTGATGTCATGAAATAGGTTCTCTTCTTCTGCCTTCCACAGAGGTGGTGAGGCTAGAGATCACATGACACTGGGTTGACCCTCTCCACCCCTCTATGTGTATCCAAGTGAGGTCTGACTTAAGAGCACAGAGACAACAGTGGGAATGGGGGTCATCAGGAAAGCCCGAGACTACTAAGTGAGCAATGCTGTTTAGAGCAGAGCCAAGTAACCCAGCCTGGTTTGCAGAGGTGATGTAAGGACTTAAGTGACTTTTTCTTACTCCATGTTCTGCCTGACTCAGTAATGTCTCCAGTCACTGCAGCACCTAGGGCTTCTCCTAAAATTGGTTCCAGGATACTTCTCCTGATTTCTGGCTACTAGGGTTTCCTCTTCCTGTCCTCAGAAGTAATGAATCTTTTTCAGGGACTCTCTGGTAGCCTAAGATTGACCTTGAAACCAGAACTCCTATATCCAGGGATAGGGAGTTCCCTGGTGGTGTAGTGGCTTAAGGTTTTGGCGCTGGAGTTGTCAATGCTGTGGCCTGGGTTCAATTCCCAGGGAACTACCCACATACAAAAAAAAAAAAAAAAAAGATACTTGCTATATCCAGGGATAATGCCATTCTAGTTCATTCTAGTTAGCCTAGCTCTGGTCTTTATGGAGACCAAGCTTGGAAAATTATCCCTTTGGTGAAGTACCATCAGAAGAGGTTGTGGAGGGGCCCTGGAGCAGGGTGAGAGGGTGGATAGAAGGGCACACTAGGCTGACCAAGCTCCAGTGGCCAATTAACCAATAATATTAAAGCAAGGAGAGTACAGAGTTGAAGTAATTCTCAGCATTCCCTTTGGAAGTGGTCACTCAGTGAGGCTCCCAACCCTCCTGTATATTAAGGGCCTTGAGTTCTAGTCCTGCCTCAGCCACGAAGTCTGTGTGATTTTGAACACGTCACTTCTCTTGGGATCTCAGTTTCTCTAACTACACAATGGGTGGGACCATATGATTTTGCCAGGCCTCTTTCTGTCTCCCAAATCTAGGCATTTTTTGGTTTGAGACTTGCGAAACAAAGCATTCAACATGATTTGGTTAAACTGGGGTATAATTTACACAGTGAAATGCTTTTCAGTGCACTGTTGACTCAGTTTTGACAAACACATGTACTGTGTAACCTCACTGCAACCAACCAGGACATAGAATGTTTCCATCTCCGCGGGAAATTTCCTTGTGCCATTTTTCAGTCAATTTTCTACCCCAGAAACAACCATGGATCTGATTTCTATCACCATAGGTTAGCTTTGCATATTCTAGCATGTCATATAAGTGAAATTGCATAAGATGTACTTCTGTGTCTAACTTCTTTCACTAAACATATTATTTTAAAGATTCACTCATGTTGTTGCATGTATGTTGTGTATCTCACTTTTTTCCTGAGTATTATTGTATGAATATATCATAGTTTATCCATTTTTTATAGGTCGATATTTGATCTTTTTCCAGTGTTGGGCTATTAGGAGTAAAGCTGCTATGAACATTCTTATAAACAGCTTTTTGTAGATTTATGTTTTCATTTCTCTTGGATAAATATCTAGGAGTAGAATTGCTGGGTGATTAGGTATTTGTATGTTTAACTTCTTAAGAAACTGTTAAAAAGTTTCTAAGATTTGAGTTTTGAAAGTGTTTTTGTTTGTTTTTTGTTTTGTACCATTTTATACTCCCACCAACAGTGTATGAGAATTCTGGTTGTTCCACATTCTCTCCATCATTAGATATTCTCCTTAGCTATTTCTTTCTTCTTCTTCTTCTTCTTCTTCTTCTTCTTCTTCTTCTTCTTCTTCTTCTTCTTGTTTTAATTGTGTGTGTGTGTGTGTGTGTGTGTGTGTGTGTGTGTGTGTGTGTGTTTCCCTGGCTGGGAATCGAACCCAGGCCACAGTGTTGAGAGCACCGAAGCCTAGCCACTACACCACCAGGGAACCCCCACCTTAGCCATTTCTTTCTGAATAGTGAGTATGTGTGTGTGTGGGGGGGGTGTGCGTGTGTGTTTTGATTCTCTAATTTCTGTAGCTGCAGTTCAGGGTGAGTGCAAGCCATTGGGTTTTTTTCCCCACAGTTTATGATGATGGTCTATTTTCGGCTGCTGGACATAACTCCTTTGCAAAGTTTGGACTTGCCTTTGAAGAGGAGGAGGAAAACAAAGAATGAGCCGTCACAAGCAGAGTTTAGCAAAATTATCTGAGCTGCTACTGGGTTAGGAGAGGGTAGTAAGGGTGTTCTGATGAGCAGTCCAGGCCGCCTGTGTCAGAGATGCTCGCTAAGCCAGTTCTCATTCCTGAGATCTAATGAAAAGGGCCACATAGACTGAAAATCTGAGGGTCCTCATGTCCTACAAAGAGCAGGGACTTGAACCATAAAATCTCCCAAGTCATAATAAAATCTTATGTTAAAGAAGGTTACTCTCTTTAGGGTAGTCAAGAGTCAACTCTAGGAAGAACGTTAGGGATAGGAAAAGGTAAGCAAGCAAACTTAAAGCGAGATAGGAAGTCTACTTAGTGAAGTAATGGAATAGTCCAAGCAGGAGAAGATGGGAGCTTGAGCTGTGGCCACTGTGATGGACATTGAATGAATTCATTAGGTATGTATGAGGTCATTCAGCAGAACCTGTTGTACTGAACGACATGTTGTACTGAACGACAAGGCAGAATCTCAACACCTGAAGGTTGAAAATAGCTGATTGTACAGGAGGTGTTTGGTACAACCCCTTATACTGGGAAGATATGACTCAGTTATCCATTGGAAGCTAGAAAAAGCCAAGTAGCTCCTGTAGGGAGCAGTTTCTGTGACTATACAACCCCCGATTCCTCTGAGGATAAGGGTTATGGTTTGGTTATGACCATGACCTAGACATGAATAGCCAGACCATCCATTGTGGACCAACTGCAAGGGTCGAGAGAGAAGGCTCCATCTCAATTCATGAGGTTCTGGACTTACTGTATGGGGATCGTGAGGAAGGAGGATTCTGGGAGTGGTCAGGAAATCAAGGTACCCGCAGAGAGGAGCAGTGAATTCCTTTTTAATGAGTCTGTTTCCCCAAGGCTTTGCTTCTCTATGGGATGGCCTTAGGACTAACCAATGTCCTAGCAGTCATGTAGCCAGAGTAAGCTGAGATCCTTCCTCTCCCCTCCACCCCCGCCACCTCATGCATCTAATGAATCCCCAGTTAGTCCCCAGGTTCTGCTGAATGACCTCATACATACCTAATGAATTCATTCAATGTCCGTCACAGTGGCCACAGCTCAAGCTCCCATCTTCTCCTGCTTGGACTATTCCATTACTTCACTAAGTAGACTTCCTATCTCCAATGTTGACCTTTTCAAGACTAACTGATGCTCTGGAGTCAGAGAGATTGTTTGAGAACTTGAATCCTACTCTGCAATGACATCACTTAAACTGCCGACACATGCAGAAGATGCAGGTTAACTTCCATAGCTGAGGTCACGGGTCCTCCCTGACCTCACCTGGCCTTCCTGTCAGTGTCCTCACCCCACAGTCTCTCTGTCTCCTGGTCTCCTCCACTTCATCAGCTGTTGGCCATTCCTCATACACATCTCACCTACTCCTTCTTGCCTCATTGATTTTATTCATTGAATTCCTCCCCATGAAATGGGTTTCTTCCCAAGCTGGGCGGGAGCCTTCTTCTCAGGGCTCCCAGGGCCTCCCTGACCCACACCTCTTACTCCCCGATCACAGAGTTGCATAATGATTTGTTTATGTGTGGGACCTCCCTCTGTGACTTCCAGAGGGAGTAAACCTGGGTTGAATTTGCCATTGCACCCTCATCATCTATCCCAGTGCGGCCACATGGTCAATATAAAGTAAGTACGCCTTGCGTGAGAAATGGCTTACACAGTTTATCCTTAACCTAGACCCAGGCAGTCGTTAACTTTATAGACATGAGTTCAAATCTTTGCTTCATCACTTTCAAGCGATGTGCCCAGAAACAGACCTATTCACATACAATACCTCCTTCCTTTTCATCAAATAACAGAAATGCAAGCTTCCCAGAGATCCCATCTGTGTCTGTCACCATTAACAAGTGTAGTGGATTGTGGGCATCTTGAAGGTATGCATAGAAACCAGAGAAAGGAAGTCGGAGCAAAAGGCTCACTCACTCTGACAAATACTAACGTGTTATACACGAAGTGTTTTTTTGTCTCAATGTGTTAGATCTAAGCTACAAGTCTGGCTTTGGTTTCTGGTGTAAAGCATCTGTGAAAAATGGCCTATGACCTCATTATCTAGTCTCACAGTCTCTGTGAGAAAACTCATTTCTCAATTTAGTGAAATCCAAGAAGTAATTATGTAGAAGAATCTTACACATAATCACTTACACTTACTACTGCTTTCAAAACAAACACAGTGATGCCTATTAACACCCAAGGTATCAACTTGTGTGGGGATCCTTGGAAATCAGAAGTTATTACTGGCAGTTTCTATCAAGGCTAACTATACTTAACTATCAGAAGAGGTTGAAAGATTTACCCAATTTAAATCCCTTTCATGGCCTTCTGGTCTGCTGTTGTTCTCTGACCTACCACAGACCAAAACAATCATTCTGTTTGTCAAAGTCATGGTTGGCCATTGTGCAAGAACCTCACGTTACTCAGGAAAGATCATCAGAAACGATTATGACAAATCCCCTATTATTGTTGGTTCTCTCTTGTTTTTTTTCAGAACCTTTCTCAATCTTCTGTCCTATCTTTCTTTTTAAGTTTCCACAGTGTCTTATTTGAAATAAAGTGAGCTGGTCTGGATTTATAAAATGGCATATGGGCTTGGTATCAAAGTTTTGTTTTGTTTTGTTTTGAAAGAGAGTAATTGTGAGAGTCAACTTGTTGCCAGGAACTCTGCAAGATACTTACTACATTGTAGGGGTCTCCTTTTATGATCATGACAACCTGGAAAAAAATGTTATGTCCATGAAGAAACTGAGGTTCAGAGAAATTTGACTTGTCTAAGGTCACACAAATAGCAAACAGTGGAGATGGAATTAAAAACCTTTTCGAGATTAATCCAAAGTCTCCACGTTGCATTACCCTGTCTTGATACCTCTGGGATTTTGTTTCCTAGCCACAACTCTGAGCAAGTTTTTCCACGGTGGAGAACAGAGTCAGGGAAAAGTCACAGTGGTAACCCAACAGGAAGAAGAAAGAGCCTCTTGTCTCTCCCCAGATTGAGAAGACACATTGTTGGGCCAGCCATTAAATATCTACTCCTCATCAGAGAGGAGAAGTTACTGACAGAGAGATTGAAAAGCAGCCTGTAGAGATTTCCTCTTGAGTTATAAAAGCTAATGTTCTTGATCTTAAAAATATTAAATCAGCTCAATTATAGCATAGAAGGTAAAATTTCTTTCTAGGGGTACCCAGAGACCATTGATTGCATCTATGAAAGTGACAAATGCTGCTAAAATAATCATGTGTTGACATTCTGATAGACTCTGAGCTTCCAGAATACTCCTGTTCACCACAGAGATGATCCCCACATCTTCCACTGGAATCTTGAAGTCTCCCTTGAATCTAAAGTTTGCTGCTGCTGAATCTGGGTCCCTCCCCTTCAGAAGAGACCACTTTCAGTTGGGATTCATGTAAATGCTTCTTTGCCAAGAAGTATTGCTGAGAGATTTGTTAATTCCAGAATCTGGAATAGCTGCATATTAATTGCATTTAATTATGCAAGACTAGATTATCAAATATCTTCTAGGGACTTTGTGCATCATTTGAGGTACGGATGTATAATTTGAAGCATAAATAACGCAAATGTCCCTTTTGGAAATTCTAACTGGTCCACTGTTCTACCTAATGGGGGTGATTCCTTAGCTGTTTGTGAGATTACGTTTTCTTACCTGCACTGGAGTTGGAGGTAACCAAAGAGTCATTCTTGCCCCAACAGACAGCATTTGGCCCTAAGCAATCTGTGAATAATTAAGCAGTGAATACAGCTGCAAGTTTTAAAATATTCAAGATTTAATACAGGTTAAGTGACATTTCTTCCTCCCATTGGAGAGAGGAGACCAAACAAAAGAGATATTTTTGTCTAGATTTAGGCTCTATTCCCTCAAATTCATTTAGGTGATAACTTTGTTCACAGACCCGTGTTGAAGAACTGCCCCTCCTCCACCAACTAGGCCAGTGAAGTCTTCACATCTTAAAGAGAGTGGATGAGCTGAACAAAAAGTGTAGTTTACTGGAAGACTAGGGGCTCTGTACCTCATGTGCCCAGTATTCTCTGGGGAACATTGGGTGGACCCAGTGTATCTCTAACTCTCATGTTGTTCTCCTATAAAACAAGAGGATTGACCTGATTTCTAAACTCCCCTTTAAAACTCATGTTTTCTATATTTATGGCAAACTACAGAAGAGCTAAAAACTGTTCCCAAATATGGGCATAGCAAATGACCACTAGGGCAAGAGGTTAAAGAGGTGGTGGACAGCTAATGTGAGACAACAGAGAACTGGGTTTGAGTTCTGTCTCTTACAGATTGTATAACCTCAAATACGTTATGCCACTTCTGTAAACTTTTAATTCTTTCTTTGTAAAAAATATTTAATAATATTATATGCCTGTGGGATAGTGGTAGGGATTAACTGTGATGACTATAAGGCACGTGGTATAGTTCTAAGGTAGAACAAACTCTAAATAAAAACTTAAAAGACAATAATCTGGCACATCCTGTACGTCAGGTGCACGCCTCCTGAAGCTGTCTTCTTTGGTCTGTCCATCTTTGTGCTCTCTCTGGCTGGTTCTTGTTTACCTCCTTCTATTAAACATATCTAAAAATCAGTGCCAGTATATTTGGTAATTGCTCAAAGTAGGGCTGAGTTATCTCTTTCATTGGAAATTAACAGGGGCACTTGTTCATTATGTCCTTTGCTGGCCCGAAGCTAGTCTTCCCCCAGCTTGTACCCATGCTACTCCTTAGTTTATTTACATACTGTAGCCAGATGATCATATTTATCCAACATGTAAATCTCTTTAATAGCATCCCATTGATTTTATTTATTGATAACGTAAAAATTCTTAACAGAGCCTTGCTAATTTAAGAGCTTGCCAGTTCCACCAGACTCATTTTTACATTTCTACTTTCTCCAATGATACATTTTATTGCAGAACCTTAAAAATAACACGCTCATTTGTGTATCAGGACTATTGACATAATGCTTCTGCCACCTGAAGCATTAGCCCCTTCTGCATATATTCCTGGTCCCCAGCTCAAAAATCTTCTCCTCCAGGAAGCACTCCTTGATATTTACTCTCACTCCATCCATTCAAGACAAGATCAGAACTTACTGGCAAATATGTTCATAAGAAGCCTACTGTACAACTGTACAACTCCTTTTTAAAATTGCAACCATTATGATCGAAATTTAACAATTATTGGTGAAAGCCATATTTTGATGTCTACTTTTGCCTCCTCCTCATGTAAGTTCAAGATTCAGGCAGTGACTGTCCTTTCTACTACTATATTCTCACAATACAGTACCCAGCACATAGTAGGTATTCAATAATTTTTAGTGACTGGCTATTTGAATGAAGGCATACACATACAAGGTGAAGGTTTATCCGTTCGTCCTGTATTGCAAGATGTGGAGTTGGATGCTCATAAATTATTTAAAAAGTTAGACAGTTGACAGGAACAAAATGATCCTGAAAGGCTCCAGGATGTACAGTTGCTGAAATGTCACCTTTAAGATGTGGATATTGATTTACAGTTTGCATTCTTGAGTACATAGAATTCTGTACTAGCAGGGAAAAAAATCCAATTTCTGCATCTCAGTGAAGGAGAAGGCTAAGTCAGGTTTGGTATTATCTGTCGGAAGTTTTGTGTGTCTGTGTGTGTGTGTATGTGTGTGTATACACTCTCCTTTAAGGGTTTTATATCGACTAGAATTCTTGGTGGTAAAAAGAAAAAGTTGTAAGACTTACTTTTTCTCATCAGAGATTAGTTTTGCCTGTTTCAATCCTTCAACTGAATGAAATAATTCAGTAATACTCTTATACCTGGCTTCTTCTGCTTTGTGTAATGTTTTAGAGGTCATCCATGTTATGATATATATTCATAGTTTGTGACTTTTCATCACTATGTAGTATTCCACTGTGTGGATATATGATAAGTTGTTTATCCACTTCGTTTTTGTGGACATCTGTTATTTATATTATTAATGAAGTTTCCATAGATATTCTTGTACAAGTCTTTTTTGTGTATATATGTTTCATTTCTTGGGAGTAAAGATCTAAGAGTGATCTTGCTGGGACATGGGGTATGTGCAAGTTGACCTTTGTGCTATGGCTATACTGATTTTCAAAGTGAGTCTATCATTTTGCACTCCCCTACATCAACATCTGGTGTTTTCAATCTCTTACATTGTAGCCATCCTAGTGAGTATATAATACTATCTCATTGTTTGGATTTGTATTTTCCTGATGACTAAGGTTCTTTCTTTCATAAGTTTGTGTGAGTCTTCTATCCATTTTATTTTAAACTGTGTCATTTATCTTCAAAATATTAAGTTTTAGGGGTTATTTATATATTTTGAATGTGAGTCCTAAGTTGGATAAATGTATTGCAACTATTTTCTCCAAGTCTGTGACTTTTCTTCACTTTTTTAAAATGTGTCTTTTGAAGGGCAGAGGGGCATAATTTTGATGGAGTCTATTTTTATCAATTTTTTCTTTATGGGTAATACTTTTTGTATCCTAAGAAACCCTTTGCTCACTTAGATATTATGAATATATTCCCTAGTTTTTTTATAGAAGCTTTATAGTTTTAGCTTTTATGTGGAGGTCTATGAACCATCTTCAGTTGATAGTTGTATCTGATGTTAGATATGAGTTGAAGTTCATTTTTTCCCATATAAATAAATTCCTGTCCCTACTAAAATGCTTTGGTCCCTTTGTTGAAAATTAATTGACTATTTCTAATTATTTGGCATTTAACTATGCTCTTTGGTTCATTTATATCTGTCATATCTGTATGGTAGAAATATTATATAATGATTCATGTCAGGTTCTTCCCAACTCTGTGTTCTGTGACGTCAGGTTGGCAGCTTTGAAATCAGCTGTGGGAACATTTACACCATGGGAACAAGCAAACACTACATATCAAGGCTAATTTATTGTTATTTTGATTCTATAGACTGAAGAATGTGCTGGACACAATGTTAATAATGCAGAGTAGCCTTAAAATTGTACCTTGTCTATAGCTATGACATTGTGAATAGCACAAAAAGTTGAGAAAACAGGTTTCCAGTATTTAAAAGCCATTATCTGAGTCAGCAAAGAACTCACGCACTTTACTGATGAATAATTTCCTTCATAATTCATTTCACTTCCGTCCTGTTCATTACCGTAAACAAAAATATTAACAAATATTCATGTGGGAAATCCCTTCACCTGTCTATTGTAACCAGAGTAGGCTACAGATCTAAATGTTTAATAAAAAAAAAAACACAAAAAAACAAAAGCATTTTGTGAGAAGCAATGTGCTATGTGGAATTTACGGAAAGGAGTGTTGACTGCTTCGTTATTGTTTTTACATGTTGTGCTTTCTAGTCTTTATATCAGCAGCATTGACAACAAATGCAGGTATGCACAGATAAGCACGTTACCTCCCTTCCCCATCCCAAGAGGTGGCTGTTAAGCATTTATCACCAGCACATACTGCCTAACTCACAGCCTCGTGAGGGTTAGACTATGAGAGTGCCTGTGGGAGTGCTTGCACATTGCAGGGTTATGGGAAGTGAGGATTACCTTAGATGGTCTCCAATGGTAATCTGGAGAAAGTTGGGGAAATACTTTACAGGTGGGAGCTCTAATGGCTTTGAAGGAGGAAATGGATGGTCACATGGCTTATGACCACAGCCCCGCTGAAATCTGCACCTGAGGAAAGGCACACAGGTGGCAAGGCAATCTTGGAAATGGTCCTGCCTCCAGGTTGGACAGAGTGTTGGTCGGTCAAGGCTAGTGGTGAAGAAAAGACAGAGAAAGTTGGATTGGAGAAATTGTGTGAATATCCTTGAATTCTATATTGTAGAGTTTGTATTTGCATTAGTGGGCAGTGGGGGCCATTGCAAATCTTTATGCAAGGGAATCGCGTGGCCAGAGTTGTGTTTTCCAACCATTAATCTGGCAGTGGGGTAGGACAGATCCGAGAAGGATCTGGAGTCAAGAGAAGTCAGAAGATTTTTCCAAAAATACAGATGAAAACAGGTGACATGAGCCCCAGCTCAGCCAGTGCCCATCAGAATAGAAAGGATATGATAATGGGAAGAAATACATCCATGGTAGAAGTAACAGCACTTGGAAAAGTAATTATATATATTTTAAATTATTATAAAAATTTTTTAACTTATAATTTTTAGTTTTTGTGGTGGTTTGAGGGTGGGAAAGATGTCAATGAATCAAAAAAGTGGAAAACAGGGATATTGAGAGATAGCCCTCTGGTTTGCTTACATTAAACCCCCACTTTTCTTCATTTGCAGGAATTTGGAGTAATTGAGAGTGTTTTTATTCTAAGAAATACTTACATATTTTCATTAATGTACACTTTAACACATATTTACTACTTCCTTTTTAGGAGCTTGCTACTCAATAAAAGGGATAAAATAGAGGCTTGCTTTTTTTTTTTTTCTAAACCAGAAATATTTAAAGAATGCTCTCTGATTGCCTTTGGGTGCATTTTGGTGAGGTGACTTTAGGCCATAAAGACCTGAGTGTTTGGGTCATGTTCTGTCATAGAACTTTCTGGCTTCATCTTGTTTATTTGGAATATAGAGGAGACTTTGTGGAGACCACTTAATTCTCAGGAGCCATATGAAACCAGCCAAGCATAATTCTTAAAAAAGAAGTATATTTTTCTAAGTAGGATTTCTTTTCTGGAAACTATACTAGAATATTCTAGAAGTTTTAGAAGTTTGTTTAGGGTAAAAAAAAATTCTAAAAAGAATATTCTCATGGACCATACATAGAGACCGTAGACTCAGACAACTAGTGAATTGGTATTGTAGCTAAACTGGTCAAAGAGGAGGCATGTCTTTTATTTTGCAAATCACATTGCATTATTTTAAGCTATGTTTTGCCTTTCGTAATTGCAAAAGACATGACTTTATGTTGTTAAGTAATTCAAACAACACACTGGTAGACAGTATAATTCAGGAGGTCAGAAGGCTGTTTGCAGTGTCAGAATACCTGGGTCTGTATCTTTGCAACTATCTTGTTGTGTGGCCTTGGGCACACAACTGTTTTAAGCCTCTGTTGCCTTGCAGTAATATAAAAATAATAACAGAAATTAATTCATAGAGTTGCTGTGGTAAGTAAGTGAGAAGATATATGTAAAGCATTTAAGAACAGTACCTGGCCATATGAGAGCTAGTAATAATTTAGTAATCATGATCATTATTATCATTACTTTAATACCATAGCACCTCAATCAATTATAAAATAATTACTCATTTCATATAATAAATGCTCAAAAAACTAGCTATTATATTTAAGTATATAAGGTGAAAATCCTCATGCCTCAAGAGAGAATCATGATAAACAACATTGTGAATATATATATATGTGTATATTTATGTTTTCAAATAAAATTGGGATCATACAACACATATTGCTTGTCAGTATGTTGTTGTTTCACCTAAACTTTCAAAATTGTTTACCCACAGAAGTGTGCCCAACTGATTTTTGACAGAGATACAAAAGGAATTCAATAGAGGAAGGATAGTCATTTCAACAAATGATGCTGAAGCAACTGGACATCCATAGACAAAAACAAAAGAAAGAGAGAATCTTTTCATTGATCAAGTCATGACAAATCATGCCTAAATTTCATACCTTATCCATCAACTTAAAATGGATCACGGTTGTAAGTGGAAAACATAAAACTATAACATTTCTAGAAAACTAATACAACAATATCTTTAAGAAGTAGGTCTAGTCAAAGAGATCTTAGACTGGATGCTAAAAGTATGATCCACAAAAGGGAAAGCTGAGAAATTGGATCTCATCAAAATTAAAATCTCTTGCTCTGTGAAAAATCCCATTAAGAAGATAAGAAGGTAAACTACAGACTGAGAGAAAAGATTTTTGCCACATATTCAACAAAGGATTAGTATCTAGAATATATAGAGAACTCTCAAAATTCAACAGTAAAACACACACACACACACACACACACACACACACACAGCAAGCAATCCCATTAGGAAATGGACAAAGGACATAAATAGACATTCTACTAATGAGGATATATAGATGGCAAATGAACACATGAAAAGATGTTCATTGATAGCCATTAGGTAAGAGCAATTTAAAACCACAATAAAATATTACCACACACCTACCCGAATGGCTAGAATAAAACACCACCAAAGGCTAGTGAAGATGCAGAGAAATGGATCGCTCGGTCATTGCTGGTGGGAAGGCAAAATGGCACAGCCACTCTGGAAACCAACTTGGCGACTTCTATACAATGAAACATGCAATTGTCCTATGACCCAGCCATTACTCTCTTGGACACTTATTCCAGAAAAATGAAAATCTTTACATGAATATTCAGAGTAGCGTTACTCGCAATAGCCTCAAACTGGAAGCAGCAGATACCCTTCAGCAGGTGCATGTTTAAACAGATGGTGGAACATCCCTCATCCATACCATGGAATACTACTCAGCGATGAAAAGGAATGGAACGAGCTATTGCTTCATGGATGAGTCCAGATAATCCTGCTGCACGTAAAAGCCAATCCCCATGAGATCTCGTACTGCGCAATTTCATTCCCATAGCCTTCCTGAAGTGAGAAAGTTACAGAAATGGAAGACAAATTAATTGCTGCCAGGGGCTATGGATGTGGCCGCTCTGGGTTACGTCTGGTCTTTACCAGGACAGCCAAGATGCGATCCACTCCCATAGAGTTGGGAAATACAAGCCCATTATCTCTTACTGGGGAGGCGGTAATGACTGTCGTGGAAGAAGGAGACCTCAATTTGAGCAAACAGCTGTCTTTTCTTGACAACAGAAGGGTAAACAGGACTCCAGTTGGCCCTTAGCGAAGCGATCCATGGGAAGGTAGTTTAAACAGACTCTCTCATGGAGCGCAGCGAGGAAAACACTGAGCCTCCGTTCCTGGCCATGCACAGGTACTGCACAGAGTCCAAGAACCTCGTATCTCTGAGAGCCCAGCAAAATAAAGGGACTCCCCCATCCTTTGCTGCCCTCGTTTCCAGCCTTCTCCCCAGGCTGCCTGTCCAGCATGTGTGCTCTCTTTTTAGGAAGGTTATTTGGAGCCTCCGGCTGGGAGGGTTTGTGATTTGTCTAGAGGGAGTCTCTGTGTCCTATTCTTACCCAATTATCTAATATTTAATTGGCGGGCCCTCTGGTCAATTTCCGTGGGCACCGTGAGGTGGTTTAACATTAAAATTCTTCAGGTTTGCTCCTGGCCTTCGCAGTGGGGAGGACTCCGTTGCAGCCCTGGAGGGCTGTGCAAAGTCCCTTTGTGGTTGACAGTCAGCTGTGATTTTCCATCAGCTGCATCTCATTATCCTGTCAGGGCTCCCTTCGGCCCATCCACGAGAAACAATGGATAATCACTTGCAACTGATTGCAAATCGCTCTGCTCGGCCCATGACCACGTGGCCCAGACTACCAAATGGTTCCCCATGCTGCCTTCATACTGGAGGCTCCAGGAGCTTGGGCACAATGGCCATCCTTTCTTCTTGAGGTGGAGTGGGAGAGTGGCCAGGGGAAAGAGGGACATTGGCTAATCATGAACGACACAGAACTGCAAAGGCAAGTTCAGAACAGCTATTTGTGCAGCTCATTTCAGAGACAAAAACGTGGCCAAGTCTCTTCCCTTCGTGGAGAACCAAATAGGTTCTAGGATTTTGGAACCAGTAATTTGATGGGCGCATGGGCCACATGTTTTCTATTATAATACAGACACTAAAGGCACTCAGATCCAATGCAAGTCCTGATCCTGAGAGTCCCTGTGTGACATTGGGCAAGTCACTTAATCTCTCTGAGCCACAGTTTTCTCATCTGTATAATGGGAATAGCAGGAGCACCAAGATTTAGAGAATGTTCTAATCATTAAATGAGATAATAAATGCAAACTCTTTAAGAGTCACTAAACCCCAGTTGTTGTGTTTATTAATATAATTTGAAGTTGAGGAAGACACTCATTTCCTAGTATTGGACATCAACCCATAATGAGGCCTCTTTCCATTTAAAGAAAAAAAAATATCTGTGACAGAAAAATCCGAAGTTCCAAGTGTCTTCTACTGAAAACTGCAACAGTCCTACAGGAGACAATAGGGGCAGATAAATGTGGTCAACTCCACGTGGAAAAGGAGTTCATAGATCTCAAAGCACATGAGCACCAAGATGTAATGCGGCTCATCATAGCTGCGCCTTAGAATCACTTGAAGAACTTTCAAAACTATCTGTGACCTTAGACCAGTTACATCAGAATCTCTTGAGGTGAAGGCAATGGCATGTTTATTTTTAAATCCCTGCTTGCCCCTCTTTCCCGACCCCATTCCTGCCAGGTGGTCGGAACGTGTGGCCAGGGTCACAGCTACAGCATGGAAGCTCTGATAAATGCTGCAATTACAAACAAAACGTGTCCAACTTTGTTTAAAAGTAGCAGTCCCTACGTTGACAGAGCAATGAATCTCGTCTTCCTCTGTAATACGTGTTGAGAAACCATGCTGGAGGCCTTCTCCAGCTCTTCCTCAGTAAGGGGGTGGCCCGGATTGAACGCTTCCTGACTTTACCCTTCTCTGAGGCTAAAGAGCTCCCTGGAGTCAGGACAGGGAGGGAACAGTCTATAATTACTCTGATTATTCTCAGCAAGAATGCCCAGGAAAAGGCAGAATCGCAGGCATGCCCAGACCCTCCTGCAGGCATCCGGAAAACTTGCAGCCACCCAACTGGGCAAGAGCTGGAACCTGGAGAGCTGGGAGGGAGGGGGCTGCAGATGAGCCTTGGGGGTGAACACAGTGCTCTGGTGTTACGAGGAAGTGGCCAAGCGTCCTAAGAGCAAATGGCAAGGCTGTTTTCTCCCTCACTAGAAAGTCTTTTCAACAGTCCTAGAAAAGGAAGGAGGATGTTCACTCTCTTGCATTTTTAATAATTTAAATGATTGGCTATTGCCAGCTCCCCAAATATCACCACACAACCTGTTGACAAGACAAAGCTGAGTTTACTGCTTAGCTCGGAAAGGAAGAACACCATCTGGACGGACAAATGAGGCAAGATCAGAATTTATTGAAAATTCGATGTTTGGTTTAAGGCATTCCCTTTAATGTGGGGACCCGATTAGAACGGGGTAAAAAAATCACTTACAACAGTCCAGGATGGGGGGAACAGGAAGTTATTCGAAGGCTCTTAGGGCACCAGTCGTCTGTTAATGCTTGGATGAGTTGGTGGGTCTTTGGGGAAGCTTCTGCAATGAACAGTCGTTGCAGGGGGAGAAGTGTCCCTGAATAGTGACGGCATTAATGAAGACAATGGAGTAGTCATGTCATGATAATGCGATGCAGACCTTAAGTTCTGGGTGTGCTGGGGTGGTTTCCGTTCTCAGTGTCCAAGCTGTGTGTGGGGTAAATGACTTCGTTTCTCATTTTTTATTTATTTTAATTGTCATGAGGGAGAATTTTCTTTCAGACCTCCTGCAATTGTTGGGTTTTCCCTGAAAAACCCTTTGATTTTTGTCTCTTGGATACTGCCAAGCTCGGGCTTGATCAGGTTTCCCTCCTTGTTTTGGCCTCAGGGAAGGTCAAAGTCAAACCACCTTTAGTGAATGTAAGTCACACCACTTTAAGGCACAGGCAGGGCCAGCGTGTGTGTGTGTGTGTGTGTGTGTGTGTGTGTGTGTGTGTGTGCTGACCACGGTCCCAATATTTTTGTTTTGTGTTTACTGGTAGTAGTGGTAGGTGAAATGCACAGTGGGCACTCCTTACTGGGAAGAAGGAGTTACATGCCTGGGACAGGGTGCCACATATGTGACTCTGGGTTCCCCCAGGCTGCGGTGCTTGGTACAATGACTTGAAATTCAATAGCAGAAAATTCCAGAGGATGTCAGGCAGTCGAGAAGAAAATCTCTACTTTTTCATTTAGAGGTCTCCTTGGGAAGTTATTTCTGTCCTGGACCTTTATTTCTCCACCAAAATGCTTTTCAGTTGGCATATGTGAACAATTGGGTTTTATTCCTTTAACTACAATTGTAATTGGCATGTCTCATAGGCTTGAAAATATACATATTTGCCATATCATGAAATATTTCAAATATATAAAAAAATACAGGAATTATATAACATAGCCAGTGCAGTCATCACTCAACTTCGTTAAATTTAAACTCTTTACTTGACCATATTGACTTTTAATTGTTTTCCCCTAAATAATGAATCACTAGAAACACAGCTAAAATCCACTGCGTCTCCCCCATTCCATTTCTCTCCCAGAAGGAACTAATTATCCTGAATTTGATGATTATCATTCTGCCTCAGGCTTTATGCTTTTAATAAAGATGTAAATGCCCATAAACAACTTAATAGTATTATAGTCATATTTCAAGTTTTATGTAACCGATAACTTTTAACAACTTTCTTTTTCAATTAATATTATGTTTGGAAGATTAATTTCATTTCAATGTATATATTTCTAGGGGATTTATTTTATCTTCTGAGGAGCATCTCATGGTATGAATGAACCAGAAATCGTTTATCAGTCCTCTTGTGGATGGGCATCTGGGTGGCTTCCCACTCTTGGCTATTATGAACATTCTAGTTTATAGTAGTCAACATTCTAGCAACCGGCACATCACATATACTTGTGCAAAGGTTCTTTCGGGGCATGTTTCCAGAAATGAAATTCCTGCATCTCAATTATTATCATCCTTAATTTCCCTAGATTATGCATAACTAATCTGCAAAGTGATTGTGAAAATGTAAACTCCCATGAGAAGAATGTGAAAATTTACTTCGCTCTGCATTTTTGTCAGCACTTGGTATTGTCAAACTCTTCAGTTTTAGACCCTTATGGGTGTAAAATGGTATCTTAGTGGTGCTTGTGTTTGCATTTCTTTTATTGCTAGTGAGAGTGGGCATTTTTTTTCTTTGACTTATTGGTCATTTGGTTTTCTTCTGTATGGCTTACCTATTCATATATTTTGCTTATTTTATTATTAGCTTCTTTGCCTTTTTCTCACTGATTGCAGGATATTCTGGATCCCAACACTTTAATAGTTATTTTGTGTTGCTAATGTCTTCTCTGTGGTCTTTTAGCTTTATATATGGTGTCTTTGTTGTGTATGATATTCAAATTTTAATAAAGCCAAACTTATCAGTAATTTCCTTTATGTACCATGATTTTTGAGCTACTCTCCTATGTAGTGTGCTAAATTTTTAAATTTTGCTTTTGACGTTTAGGTCTTAAACCATCTGGATTTGTGTGTGTGTGTGTGTGTGTGTGTGTGTGTGTGTGTGTGTGTAATCAGGAAGGGATCTAATTTATTTATCTTATTTTGGAAAACCAATTGCACTTGGACTATTGATTATGTAGTCCTTCCCCCATCCCCACCAATTTTTATGCCCATCATACTCTGTCAAGTTTCCATAAATGCTTAGCTCCATTTTGGAACTTTCTATTCAATTCCATTGGCCTGTTTTTCCTCTCCCTATAACAATCGCTATAGACTTATAATAAACCATGATGCCGGGTAAGTCCCTTACTTCGCTCTGCTTCTGTGAAATGACCCTGACTGTTCTTTGGCTTTCACCTCCCATATGAAATTTTGGTATCATCTCAAGGTTCTTGGCATTTTCACTGGAATTACCTTGAATTTAAATATAGATTAATGGGGAAGAATTGCCAGTTTGCAATCTTCTCACTATGACCATGACTTGTATATTCATGAGATGTTCTTTTATGATCTAAGACAATGTTTTCTATTTTTCCATAGAGTTGTATTCATTTTTGTTATTTTCCTCAAGTGTTTATTATTTAGTTGTCATTATAAATCACACACATTTAATAATACATTTTGGAATTATGTATAGTAAGAACACAATTGATTGGTATGTATTGGGCTTGAATCTGGTAATTTTGGGGAACTCTTCTATTAGTTTCAATAGCTTGTATCTAAAATGCTTTTAAACATACAAGTGGGAGAGGGGTCTGCCCAAATGTCAAATCGGTTGCTTCTTGGTAGAGTGATTAGGGGTGATTTCTTTTTTGTTTTTTTATACTTTTTCAATACTTTAAAATTTTGTATAATAGGTATCATCACCTTAATAATTGAATTGAAAATTAAATAATGATAGTACCGATAATAGCCTCCATCTGATTACTACCTATACTTGTCAAGCATGTGATAAGGGCTTCATATACACAATGTAATTTTGATGCTGACAACAACCTTGCATAGGAGGCATTGCTTTGCTTGTCACATTGCAAATCACATAGCAACTTGCCTAAATAGTTACCTGCCAACTAAATAGTTGAGCTGGGTTTCATGGCACTATGCTATTTTCTGGCAAACTCAGAAGGACAAAATTTTAAGCAAATTTTACTTTGCTGAATCCACTCTGTAGATGGTTCAGTGGGCTAGTTTGTCATAGACGTGGCTGTTTGCCCTGATCTCTGGTCAGAGTTTTAGGGACTTTAGGGAAGGAAGCTTTAGAAAGACTTCCTCCTGGGTCTTCCTCTAGTTCCCAGATCTGCAGTGGACAAGGAGAAGTCAGGCCTGCAGCTACCTGGACTCCAGACCTTGACAATGAAAACAAAACATTTTAAAGGATGAACGATGCCCAGGAAGGTCAGACTCTTCTAAGTTCCTCAACTAGCAACAGCTCCTTATTCAGCAACACAAGAATGGAATCCCACAAGGACAGTATTAGACAGAGGAAGCCTACCATTGAGGGTAAAGATTTAGCCTTTGTCTTCAGTCTCCCTAAAGTTTAATAATCATAAATATGACTTGAAATGTTTTAAGTAATGTAACCTCACAAGTGTGTTACAACAGAGACTGGGAAAGGAACCACGGGATGATTCGAAGTAAATTCACTGCCTTTGCAAATCTTTTTCTAGTGGATTAATGATCATTGAAATGTTAAAAACATGACTTTCAGAAATTGCATTTAAGTCACAAGCCAGGCTCTCTCTAAATAGAGAATGCATGTAGAAGCGTAGTCTTTAACAACTGCTATTGTCATGCCCAAGATCTCACAATTACATTATGTACTCCTACACCTCTAGCTCTGCTATCTTTGCCCCCTTGTGTTCTCCCCTCTCTTCTCCCCTCCCTTCTCCTCCCCTCCCCTTGTTTCTCCTCCATTCTCCCCAGGACTGTGTTATCACTTTGATAGGCCCTAGGCATTTGGGGCCCCTTCTGCCATAAAAATATAATTTAACTATTATCTTTTATGACTGCATTGGTTTAAAGCTGAGTATAATCTAGGCAGGATTCAATATGACATATTCATTATAATTCACTTTTTTTTTCTGATTTTAAAAGCAATTAAAATTATAACATTTCTGTGGATCCCTAAAAGTATTGTGGGTCATGTACCCAATAGAGAGATTAGCCTTGTTCTTGTCATTTGTTCATTCAGTCATTGTTTTTTAATTCCTTTCTTTTTCTTTCTTCCTTTCCCTTCCCCTCCCTTCCCCTTCCTTCTTTCCTTCCTTCCTTCCTTCCTTCCTTCCTTCCTTCCTTCCTTCCTTCTCCCCCTCCTCTATTTTTCCCCTTTCTAGCCCAGACTTGGCATACTAAGACAAACATGTATTCCGTTTCTCCCATATCTTGGTTGCAATCTTTTCTGTTTTAAGAAGAAACAAATAAGACATTTCCTTCAGTTTCCTTTAAAAAAAAATGAAATCCAACTGTGAGTATAAGTTTTTCCTAGAATCCAAAGACTTTCTTTTCATTTTATCATAAGCCCAGCTTAGATTATCTATGTTTTTCTTTTTACTTTTTTTCAGGTCCAGCTCCACAGTATAGAAACTTCTGAGGAGCCCAGAAAGCTCCATTAGCAATTACTTGTGACCCTGGCTCAACTCCTGGGTGCATGCCACTCTCCTTTAGGGTTTAGATGTTAGGGCTGCTGCTGGCACAGTGGATGGCAGGGGAACACAAGAAGTGAGAAGTCCCTCTGGGACGCCTGCTGACTGAAGGGGCCCACGCAGGCGCTGGGCCCTCCTCGTCCTTGGAGCTGCAGCTGGGGTTTCACAGCTGTTTTCCATTGCCCTTGCAGCAGTGTGCATGCCTTCAGAAATGGCCCTTTGGAGTCAAGGGGCCTTCTTCCTGTTCGCTTTTCTAAAAGATAACTTTCCCAACATGGCACTGGAGTCAGAGGAGAACTTCACAGTTACAAACTTAGCCCACGGGATGGTGGGAGGTCCTGGATCTTCTAAATTGTGGGGCTCTGAATCTTTGGGGCTGGGGGGGTTAGGGGAGGCAAGAGGGTCAAGGTGGCTGTCTTGGGTGGGGGCTGGTGCTTTAGAACCCTCCAAATATGTTCCAGGTTTGAGTGGACGGCCATGTTAATATGGGCTCTGCAACAGTCCTTTCCTTATGATGCCTCCTTCCAGCCTCAGGATGAAGAGACAGTGGGCTCCCCACATGGAGCTGCTGATGGAGCAGGTTTGGGGTACACCTGATACTAGACACAGGTACCTGCAGGACACAGAGATGTCAGCACTTCTGTTATTTATATAACTTCAGGTCTCCCTATCTTTCACATCATGAAGGTAGGTAAGGAGAATCCAAAACCAGGCAGACCTCATTTTATTGTGTTTCGCTTTATTGTGCTTCACAGATACTGTGCTTTTTACAAATTGAAGGAGAGACCCTCCACCAGCAAAAAGATTATAGCTTCTTTACTGCGATGCTATTTTTTGCGGTGGTCTGGAACGTAACCCGCAATATTGTCGATGTCTATCTACAGCGATTTGTTTAAAGACTGTTCTCTGTGTTAAATACAGCATGACACACAGCACCTGACACATGGCCAGAACGTGATAATTGCCCCTGAATGAATGAATGAGCAAATAAACCAAGTGCCTCCTGCTGTATTCCCCCCCTCCCTCCTTTCCACTGAGCTCCATTACCATCTTTGTCCCCTGGGTCTTCCCCTGGCATTTCCCCTTGCCCTAGGGCAGGGCTTGACAAACTATGGCCCACAGGCCAAATCCAGCCTGCCACCTAACACCTAAAGATCCTTGTGTGGCCCAGGAGTTAATCATTCGTTTTAAAGGTTATTGTGTTTTTAAAGAATAATATTTCAAGGCACTTAAAGGTTCTATGATGTAAGACCCTATAAGACATTCCCTGAAGCTTCTCAGAAATGACTGGCGTTGACTCTAGAAGGATCTGAAGGCCTATAAGACATGCTATTGGAGATGAGTCAGCAAAAGTTTGTATCAGTTTTATCAGGACTCGGTTTGACCCCACAGTTTATTGAGGATTGGGGAAAGTCCCCTTTGGGTTGACCTGCTCTGACATCCTGCCAGGTCACCACAGATGTGGCTCACGTCTCCCTGCCCAAGAGGAATCTAGAAGAAGAAGCCATTTTCAGTAATGGGAAGACCAAGGAAACATGTTTTCTCCAAAAGAGCCACCTAAATAAATCTGAGATAACGTCAATTTTTGTGCATTTTCTTGGTATTTTAAGTCGTTTTCTCTGCATACAGTTATTGTGGAAAATGCAAAACATTTTAGCAAAATCCAAATGATTATAATCTCACCAGTTCTTTAACTTTTGGGCTATTTCCTTTCAGACCTTTTTGTTTCCCTATTTTCTTCCCTTCTTCTCACCATTCTCTGTTGCTTTTCCTCCTTCTTCTGGTATGATGGTTTTGCATAGATAAGATCATACTCTCTAATTTTGACTCTTCTGGGTTTCCTGCCTATTATAACACAGGCAGTTCCTAAGATTATTGAAAATTTACTGTGGACTGATACTTCTCAAGGTGGGAAGGGGGCAGTTTTGTCCCCCAGGAGACATTCCTCAATGTCTGGAGACATTTTAGTTGTCTTATTTAGAGGGGAGGAGGATTGCTTCTAAACATCCCACAATGTATATAACAAAGAAGTACTTAATTCCCAATGTCAATAAAATCTCATTGCTGAGAAACCCTGCTATAGATACAATTTTTGATGGTTGCATATTGTTCTATTGTTTGAAAGCTTTTATCTATTTAAACATTAGTCCTCTATTGTTGGATACTTATTTTGATGTTTTCCCCCCTAATACAAAGAATATTGAAATATGCTCATGTGTTTTGAACTCAAAACATAAATATTCCTCTCTTTTTCTCTAAATAGTGAACCGAATTACAGCACTGAATATTGTAAATGTCCAAAGATCATGGCCCATCTGCCATGTGAGTTCCTCCAAAGCAGGGCCTGCATGGTTCTTTGTGCTCTCAGGGCCTAGTGGACAGCCTGGAACATAGTAGCTGCTCAATAAACACAATAACTGTACAATAGCCAATGATGTTAATAAATGCTTGTTGGTAGTGAAGGATGTCCAGATTTTTCTGCACAGCATTCAGTCCAACTTTTGCTTAGTCTCTTTTCATGAACTTTGTTGGCTTTTGAGACTGGTAGTTAGAAAGCTGATGTTAAGTCACTTTGTTGCTTTTGTGGTGTCCTGCCCACAGGGATACTGGTGTTAGTGCAGGATTGTTGTGTCAGATCAATAACCACAAAGCAGAAAGGCATCTGTGCAGACATGAGGCTGAGTGCCCTATTTTACAGATGAGAACACTGAAGCCCAGAAGAGAAATGGCTCCACTCATTTTTATATCCCCTGACCTATTAGCCATACAGCTAATAAGAGAAGGCCATTGCCTCAGTGGCCTGTGTGCCATGCCTTGGATATGCTGGAGAGAAACCCTGCAGGGCCTCATGGGCCTTGCTCTGTGACAGCTGGCTGAGCTCTGGGCCTCACTGAGAAGCACCCTGGGCTTCTGCAAAGGAGCCTGCAAGTCTTGCCCGGCCGAGGCCCAGATGCTGGTCTGCTTTCCCTGCCCCTGGTCATTGCTGCCCTACCTTCCCAAGCCGGAGAATGACCAGTTTCCCAAAGGGTGGTCTTGGGCCACCTGCAGCAAAACCTCTGGAACGCTTGCTGACCTTTACATTCCCGAGTCCTACTCCGAATGGACTGATAGTTTTATATCAGTTTCCTATCAGAGTCTCAGGCATGCTGAACTTGGAGCAGCATTGGGCTAGATCAGGAGTCAACAAATATTTTCTCTAATGGGCCAGAGGGTAAATATTTTAGGCTTTGTGGGGCCATAGAATCTCTGTTGCCAAGATTCCACTGGGCATTGCAATGCAGAAGGAGCCCTGGACAAAAACATAAATGACTATGGATGGATTTGGCCTGGGAGCTGTAGTTTGCTGACCTCTGGGCTGGACCTGAGAGTTAAAAGAACCTGAAGCCTAAATTCTTGAGTGAGTCCATCTCCTTTATTCTCATTTGACACAAAGAGACTCTGTGAGACACCGGCTCCATGTTGGGAGGTCTGAGTATAACTGCACGTTCTGCTCTCTCACTGTGTGGCTTCGGCAAGTCACTTCCTTCACTGGGACTCGGTTTCCCCATCTTGTCCCAGTGGATCTCGGTCCTCAGTGAGCCTCGACTGGCAAGCCTCCTTACTGTCTCCTCCATCTGGTAGCATCTGAGGCCCCTGGTGGGGTTCTCCTGCTGCCTGTCCTAGCCTCCATGTGGGGAACAGTGGGTGGAGTAGGGGCCCTGACCTGGCCCAGGCCTCACTTCCCAGCAGCTTCCCCTAGTTGCTCCTAGTTTCCCTGCACAGGATAGAGCTCCAAAGGCCAAGAGTGAGTTACAGGGCGGGGCTCTGCTCACTCCCTCTCTCCAGACACTGCCCTCCAAGGCCCTGGGCTTGCAGGCCCTGGCAGCACGGGAGGCAGGGGCATCTTTCCTCCTGGCCCTGCCCTCGGGCTTCCCTGATGGCTCTTGATAGGATGGGCGGGGTCAGTCAGGCTCCACCCACAGACCTGGGACCTCTTCTCTGTTCTCATTTGCATGTCCCTGTTTACATGCTCAGTAGTCAGGGACTTGGATGTCTTTACAGTATGTCCAAACAATCAAGTCATCTTGAAAGCCAGCTTTACTTCCACATTAACTCTCTCAATCTGCAGTTTTTAGGAACACATCCTAAGAAGTCAATTGTAGTTATGGGAGTATCGTTCATAGTTTGTTCAAACCAGGGGGTGCTGTTATTGGTGCTGCCTGTCTGGTTCTGTGGATTTGAACCCAAACTCTGGTGGGCTGAACCCAAAGATCCAGGGACTTTGCTCCCAAACTGGGCAGGCAGCCAGAACCTGTGTGTTCTTTAACTATGTGTGTCTTTGGGCTTGCACTTGTAATGGGAAACATGGAAAACATGATAATGACACTTGTGCTTAAGTTATGCTTGGATCTTCAGACAGAATAACATTTTAGAATGCAAATATGATAATATCGTACCTTTACATCAATTTCTTCAATGGTTTGTTTTGAGCCTGTCAAGTCCAAGTTCTCTCTTTCTCTCTGACTCATTCTGAGGGAAGCCAGTTACCACTTTATGTACTGCCCTATGGAGAGGGCCACACATCTGGAAACTGAGGTAATGTCCCCATTCAACAGCCAGCAAGGGACTAAGGTCCTCAGTGCAACAGCCTGCAAAGGACTGGATGGTGCCAATCACCACCCATTTGAACTTGGAAGACCCCCCTTCATATGAACCTTCGGATGAGATTGCAGCCCTGACCAACGCCTTGATGGCAGCCTTGTGAGAAACCTTAAGGCAAAGGGACCCAGGTAAGCCATACTTGGGGTCCTAACCCACGGAAATTGCAAGATGAGAGATGTCCATTGTTTCAAATCACTAGATTTTGGGGGCAATTTGTTATGCAGAGATAGAGAATCAATACCATTTGTTAAGCTAGTATTCCAACCTGTGTTTTAACTGCAGGATAAAATTAACCCCCTCACATAAAAACACTCAAATCTTAATTCTGCAGATTTTGTTTTGGCTTATATTTAGCTATTTATAAATCCACATATAAATGTTCAAATTCCTCTAACATCAAATCAAGACCTGCTGTGTGATGAAGAGTGAACTGTGAGTTCCTGGAAATGCAGATCTTGTCCCACTTATCTCTGTACCCCAGGACCTAGGACAAAACTTACCCGCAAAAGCTATTCAATAACTATGTGTTGAATTGAAATGGCTCACCACCGGTGAGCTATTATGGCCCACATTTTACTGAGAGAAGTACCTAGATTTTAGATTTAGAGGTTTTATATTGAAGTTCGGTCTTTTATCCAGATTCTAAGGCTACGATCTGTGTACCCCAGGATTTCCATAGTGGGTAACATAGCCCACTGTAATCTAAACTGGCAATGTTTTTCTTTTTTCCTAACACACTAGCTCAAAATGAGCAGGTAGCTTTTTAAAAAATGCTTTTTATTAGAGGAAAAGTATTTCCTCCAAAAGGGTTTTTTATCTCCCCCCACACCCCCACCTTAAGTACAGTGAAGAGGCTTTTACCATATTTAAACAAATTCCTGGTATATAATTCTTCAATGGTACCATGTTAGAAATAAGTAACAGGTTATTTTAGTCCTCGCTAATAATGTGCATGGAGCAATTGGTGTTTCTTTCTGAGTTAATAGGAAACATTTGCAGTAAAAGCATGAGACTCTGCAGATAAAGCAATTGGCAAGAAATGGTTTGTTTAAATACCAGAAAACAGCCCATATCCAAACAGGTGTGTGATAAAATAGTATAAATAAACTGCTCTGTGTGCAGTTTAGCCTTCACAAAATTGTGTAAAAAACTTCCCTTCTATTGTAAAAAAAAATTTTTTTTAATTAAAAAAAACAAAAAACAAAACAGAAACAGAAAAGCCAACCAGGCCTCTTGTATTCTCCTCAGACTACACAGCTGGAAAAATAGTTCTTAGTCAGAGAGCTGAAAGTAAAAGTTGTTTTACAGTTTTTTTGTATTGTTTGTTTGTTTTGTTTTGCTGTTAATGGCCCGATAAACAAAAGCTTGCTAGAGGAATGATTATGCTTTTGCAAATGTGGCCTTGAGCTAGAATCTTGTGAAAGACTCACCTCTTTTCAACTTTTAGGAAATATGTCTGCTTCTTTGAATTAGCGATGGTCACTTCGTGTTGTGTTATGGTATTTTTTAAAAAAATGTTTTTGTTGGTGCACTTCTCTTAACCACGTGGGCACTTGACTTAGAGTGTTCAAAATAGAGGTGCCTAAGAGAATGTTTGGTTTCCATTAAGACCTGCTAAGTGCACAGGAAACATGGTTTAGGGCTGAAAGAGGTTATAAAAACCGTCCTTCGTTTCGTGCCATTTCCCTCTGGCCAGGAACAAAGGTGGGGCAAGGAGTTGGCCCTTGCCAGAAAGTCTGGAAGTACTGTGGGCGAAACATTTCCCACTGGGCTGTTTCTGATGTTTGGGATCATTTGTTCTTCACCAATCTGTGTCTAGGTGGGGTGGGGGGAGAGGCAAAAACAATGCAGACATAGCCCGAAGCCTCTGGAGATCTCTGATGCTTGACGTGCCTCAGTGGTGGGGCGGTGTACCCCTGCGTAACGGAAAGGGACGGTCTCCCAACTTGGACAGTTCAAACCCCACTCAGCTCTGGCTTATGTGGAACGTGCTCCTTTTGGGTCTCAGTTTTCCGTCCGTAAAATGGCCTCATAGGCATAGCAGCTATGACAAGTCCATGTAAAAACATGCGTGCAGGGTCTGTCACAGAGTGAATGTTCAATTTATCGCAGTTTTAATTTTAACTAGTTACTAATCCCAAGAAGTTTTCCCTTGGCATAAATCCTTCCTCTCAACACATGCATCCCTAGATCCTTCTCCTTTACCCTTGGAATAGCTACCCATAGGCACTGTGCAGAGTCCAATCGGGCTCTGTGGAATAGAGAGGAAGACGGTGGGGTAGAGGTTACCTGGCGTGTCAGTTAAGAGTGTTAATTCTGAACTCAGGCCTACTTTAAATTCAGGCCCGTTTTCTTTCAAGTCAAGTAAATTAGTTGAGCCTCAATGCCCTCAGCTGTATAATGGGACTAATAGCCGTGTATTCTTAATTGAGTTGCTCTCTTTAAAGCACAGAGCACGGATGCTGAGGGGCACTCAAGGGCTTTCTCTTGGCATCTATGTGACCACACAGGCTTCAAATGGTATTTTCCGAGGGTTCCTCAGACTCTGTCTTGTTTCTTAGTTCTAATTCTATTAACTGTTCCAGATAGTTCCAGCCTCTAAATCACCCCTTCAGAAGCAGAAATCACTGGCTAATATTTCAAACCCTATGAACAAACATTTTGACAAACTCGGTGGCTCTGAACTATCGTCACCCCATTCTGCCTGTATCTAGAGTGAAATGGAAAGGCAACCAGCCCTGCTCCTTGGAACAGAATTTTCTTAGGAAATCATGGGTGATTTCTGTTATTAATGAGGGGCAGAGAAAGGGACTCAGTATCATGGCATGAGGTGTCAGAAGCACATTGGCATCATTTTCCTTCTCTCTCTCTCTTTTTCTCTCTCCCACCTCGCTGCGGCAAGTATTATAAATAGGTCTGCTTCTTATCTGATCCTCCCCTAAATGTTTTTCATTTGAAAACCACAGTTAACTTTAGATAATTGTCAGAGATAATCTCAAATTTGTGTGTAAAATAGGCCCTTGTTCTAAGAAAAACATGACCTTTCTGGAAGACCTGGCTTTGGTCCCTCTTCCTCTACCGATACTACAGCCAGCACCTCTGACTTCCGCCTTCTAGCAGAGACAGGTTGGACTGCAGGCCTGCTGGCTCCCTTTTTCAGAAGCAGAGAAATTGTTTTCTCCTGGAAGGCTCCTCCTTCACCCAAGAGCTTTACAGGTGTAAAGCTGGAGATTGGGGCTCAGGGAAGGGAGGCAAGAGCCCCCACCAATGCTGTCCCTGGGATCCCCTTTGCAATGACAGATCCACCCTCTGATCCCCACCAGGCCAGCCCTCTCCCGGTGCCCACGCAGATAACCGCAGTTGTAAATGTTGTGCAAAGGCTGCTACTCAGCTCTTCTAAATAACAGGCTGTTTTTTCAGATCCTGGGCCACATTTGTCCTGGCTCGAGTTAAGAGGTAGAGAACATTCCAGTTGGGAGGCTTGAATGGAAAAAAAATATATTTGAAGTTCTTCTGCTAACAAGGTATGCAGAGGACTCAAGTTCCAGTAAATGAAGGTTCGAGACGGGCTGGTGTGCAGAATACTGTTGTCTACCCCCTTCCTCTTTATTTTTCCATAAAGTGCCATAAAAAGCCACTACACTAACAAACATTTTGGGAAGGGAACAGGCTCCAGGCCAAGAAGCCACAAGCTTCAGTGAGGGAAATCTGAGCCCCGAGGCACGGTTTCCTGAGCAGAGACTTATTACTCAAGAAAGAATCAGGCCTCCACAGCACTGCCCACACCAAATCTGTGGCCACCCTGGGCTCTCCGGGGACAGGCAGGTCAAGAGATAGCCCTCTCCTCCATGGAAATAGTGTCTTCATCTTGACTCAAAACTGATATGTGTGTGCCTCACGAAGACCCAGGTTCTGTGCCTGAGAAACAAGCGCGTGCTGCTCAGTTTGAAGAATGAAAAGCAAATCCATTGCAATCACAGTCAAAACTCCATCTGCATTTATCTGTTTATTTTAAATTTATTGCTGTGAAGCACAGGACTATTGATGCTATTAATAAAATAAATGCAGGAGATTGAAGTTCCCCAGAGAGCTAGGTCAACCATGAAAAAAAAAAAAAAAAAAGGAATATGGGGGGAGGGACTGACCTTACAAAATACTGACATCCCACACAACCATAATAATAAAATCAGTATGGTACTGGCTCAAGAACAGAGAACAAGGAACAGAACAGGCCTATTTATAAATGAGCACTTGAACTATGATTAACACAGCTTATATATCACGGGAAATGGTTAGATTACTTAGTAAATGGTATTGGGGAGCTCACCATATGGAGAACAATAATATCTATGGCCCTATATTACACAAAGGTGGACTCCAGATGAGTAAGAGGTGCAAGGAGAGGCAAAATTATAAGGTTAACAGAAGGAGATTTGGAAGAATATTTTTATGACTTAGAGATGGATAAAACTTTCTAATCAAGACAAACTCAGCAGCCATGGTTTATGTGGAAAAAAAAATGATGGTTTTGATTATTCCAAAATTGAGTTCTTTTTAATAAAAGATAGTAAAGATAAAGTTAAAAAATAGAAATTGGAACGCAATATTTTCTATTTCCAAAACTAAGAACCAATCTAGAATATGTATGGGACACCTGTAAGTTAACAAGAAAAGGATCATAAAATCCAGTAGAAATAGGGGCATAGGATATGACAGGCAACCTGCAAAAGTAGAAATTCAAATGGCCAACACAATACGAAGAGGTGTTTAAACTCATTAGTTCCCAGGGAAATGCACATCAAATCCGGTGAGATACAGCTTTATACCCATCAGATTGGCAACCACGATGAGATGCGGGAACACACATGCCCTCATGTACTGCTCTTGGGAATACTGATTAGCAATGCCATCCTCAAGAATAATCTCATAAAATTGAGTATCCGTATACATTAGAATCAAGTTCCCCTTCTGGGATATCCCAAAGCATCCTCACTTGGCTCCATGAGAGAATATAAGAGGATGCCACAGAGTCAAGACCTGTGGTTGCTGGATCAGGGAGGCAACCATGGGGTCCGCAGTTGAGGAAATGGGGAAATGAAATGTGGTGGGGCCCATCACGAATACCCTGTAGGCAGCAGTTAGAAGAAAGTAGGTGGAATTACCGATTAGCAGTCCGTGAAGTTCTTAAGTGCTGGGTAAAAAGTTAGACACAACCAGTCAGGACTGTTGGGAGGGTCAAACGGCAATGACACAGTCAACATGGCGACTGTCCCAAAGAAGGTATTCAACTCCAGCAACAGGTACAGGGGAAACAGCAAGAGTCAGGTCATCCTGATAAAGGTTTCAGGGTTATATGGAAGGGGATGGTATCTAAAACTATTCAAACTGAAATCTGTGGACTGTTTGCCAGCCAGTTTTTCATCCTGGGTCCTTTCCCACTTGGAGACTGAATCAGGGCTTCCACATGAGGAGAAAACCCCTGTGCATGAAGCACTACTTACTGGCAGACGGTCGACCTGTCCTGATGTCAGTGGGAGAGAGTCCAGTGTGGCCCCAGCCAGGTGCAAGGCTTGCCAAAGTTAATTCTTAGCTATTTATTTATGTGGATTGGTAATTCATCACTGGCTTTCTTGACCTTCGATGTGCAGCCCGCATTACACGGTCATGGGTGGAAGTTCTGCTGAGAGGTCTTGCACTGTGGCATGCCTCACAGAGATGAGCAAATTTTTCATAGACTAGGCAGGAACCAATTTTGATCAGATGAAATGAGACTGTTCTCTCTCTTCCTTTCTACCATGCAAACATTTTTTAGGCTTATCCATTTTATGAGCATGCACGACCAAAGTATCAGTGACTGATAGCCACAGAAGTGAAGACGGGAAACGGACAAGCTTGTCTCACATTCTTGCTCTGGGCAGCCTAAGAGAAGCAATTCCATTCTGCAAGCAGGAGGCCAGGGCGTTCTCTCTTAGTGCAGGCAACAGCAGGTTATTTACACTGCATTTGTGATCGGGGGTCACAGAGAGGGGCAAGGAGCTGAATTCCAAGAATGGAATAGAATCCAACTCTCGCTGAAGGAAATCCAGGGTTTGGAAACCTCCCAAGGAGTAATAATTCAATTGAACTAACCCAATGAACTGTTTTTAAATGAGTTTGGAGAAATATAGTCAAACATTGAACAGCTTCCTAGAACTGAAGCAACCAGGCTTCAGTTCTAAGGTAACCTCTTATGAGACCTTAGCACTACACCCGGTGAACTGGTTGGGGTGTGGGGCTCAGCTCTACCTGGAAGAGGGAAAGGAAAATGTGGCTTTATCCCCACCATTAGGAGGTTCTCTAGAGCAAGGCCCAAGTTTTTCAATTCCTGAGAAACATTATTTCTTTGAATCTAAAATATTAGTCAAATATCAGCTCAATGTATGAAATGCTTCCTCTACATCTGCTGATTTTCAGGGGCTTTTCCTTATTGTATCTCATGCAATCCTCTCACAGTCCTTCAAGAAAGAGATAAATCATTCTTCACTTTTTTCAGAAAAAAAAGGGAGTCTCCAGGAGGTCAGAGAAATTCTCAAGGTCACATCGCTACTAAAAAGATGTGGACTCAAACCCCGACAGCTGATTCCAGATTGAAACGTTCTCCAACCCATCCCACCAGGATCAGACTCATGCTTTCAAGGGACAACAGGCAGCCTAGAGGATCCCATGACACCAGGAATGAAGGGGTAGATTGTCCTTGCCTCATTTTCAAGCAAGTTTGCAAGAGAAGCTGTGTACTGAAATGAAGCTGGGGCAGAAGTAATAATAATAGTGATAGTGAGCTTTCGTTGAGTGCTCGTTACGTGCTAAGTGCTGTGATAAATGGTCTGCATGAGCCGCAGTCCTACGAGCTGGTTGTATGGCGATGGTAGTTGTGGGAATAGTGATGGTGGGATAATGGTGGTGCTAACAGTACTGATGATGGAGGTGGTGGCGATCGGGGTGGTGATGGTGCCGGTGGAGATGCTGGGATGAAGGTGATGATAGAACTAATGGTGGAGGTGGTGGCGATCTTGTTGGTGGAAATGATGGTGGCAGAAGCAGAAGTTGAGTTGACGGGGGGTATAGTAGTAGTGAGGGTGGTGGCTGAGACATTGGTGGTAGCCATGAGGGTGTTGAGAGTGGTTGTTAATATACCCTCCTCTGGATTATTTCTGAGACCTCCTCTAGGGAGTTTCTTAGAAGAAACTCTGTGCCTGGAAGGGCTGATTAGTTATTTTCCCTATAGGTTGGCCCTTAATTCCTCTCCCTCTGTTCACTTCCATGCTGTTGACAAGAGCTGCAGTAGGCCAGGGCCCGCCGGGCAGAGCCAGACCCCGTGACCATTCCACCAAAGGCAGCCTTTGGCCACTCTGTGCTGGAACACATGATCCCCTGCCTCGCCCCTGGCACATTAACCAGGTGACTGCCTCCTGGGGCCCAACCCAGTCCAAAGGATTTGGGATTCAGTGTCCCAAACAAGGCACTGATTAGCTGGTAATCAGGCAGCGATTAGCAGGTCGGGTCACCTGCAGTTCAGTGCCCATTGTTCCTTGCAAAGTCCTGGGATATTTGCCACGCGGCCAGAGTCTGAATGTCTGAGCATCCTGATGCCTGCAGCCCTGTTGTGTAGTGCTGTGATTAGAAAAAAAAAGTCCCTCTGTTCTGCTAAGCCCATCCCTGCCGAGGAGGCAGTGCTATGGATCCCCTCTGTCCATTCACACACAAAGGTTTTGGGGACAGAATGGCCTGCTCGAGAGCCCAGCTGTGACCAGGAGGTGACACCCCGAGGATACACTGAAGAACTAGAAGCAAACGAGCACGTTCCTCCTCAAGCACAATGTTGAGAGTGTGAGAGGTGACATCTGACAGACTTGGGTCCAGGTTGGAGTTCTGCTATGGTCTTGATATGTGACCTTGGATATGATGTTTAACTTTTGAGCCTTGTTTACCTCAGTTTATATGAAGATTAATAATAATTCTTGTGCTTTAGGGTTGTTTGAGGTTTAAATTTTTAAAAATGAACATGGAGTAGTTAATATGGTGTCCAGAAGAACGAAAGGACCCAATAAGTGCTATCGTCATGACCACCAGTTATAGTAGAAATATCTCATTATTTGAAATACTTTATTTTAAAAATGCCCAGTAACATCACTTCTAAGAGGAGAATAACCCCTCCTTTGTAGACAATCATCAGGATGAGGTAAGATGATTCTTATAAAGCACTCAGCACATGGCCTAGCATATAATTAGCACTCAATAAATGATAGTAATGATGATAATAATTGTCATTGTTGTTTGCTTAAAGATGGATGCAAAAGAATGTTTTGCAGCATATTTCCCCACACTGAATGTATAACTGTGAAAATTCAGACAGCATGATTTTGAATTAAAAGGGGCTGAATGAAAGGATCCATGGTGCACTTGTACCACTGAGCCTGTGCAGTTTCTAATCCATGCAACTCAATCACCTGGAGATCTAGTTAAAATGCAGATTTGGATTTGGTTAAGTCTGGGGTGAGGCCTAGATCCTGCATTTCTAATTAATTCCCTGGTGATTCCAGAGCTATGGTCCATAAACTCCACGCTGAGTAAACAGGATATACACTTTTGCGATAAAAAAGTACGTGTATTTTTTTTCTAAACAAGTGTACAAAACATTCCTAGACTATACTCAAGAGTCACTTCTAAATGAGGAACCATGGGTATTTTTCCCTCTTTGCAAAAACATTGCATATTTAGCTAAAATTTAATAATGAACATGTAAAGAAAACATTCAACAATGCAATAAATATTATCGATTTCGAGAGATCTTCCCTTCTCTTAAATGTTGTCACGTGTCCAGGTTTTTCAGCAAATTCCCTGCCAGGTCTGCATGCTTGACGCCCCGATTTTCTCTAATAGCCACACTAGGCCTTTGCAGGGTCCTAACCCCAAGGAAATCACATTACTGCGCACTCATTCTGTAGGCTGCAGCTCCCTGAGGAGCGGGTGGACCCAGCTCGGACCTAGCGGCTGGCCAGCGTTCAGGGCCTGGAAGCGTGCAAACCATCCAGGTGCGAGACGGACAGCTAGTACCTCAGAGGAGCCCAGAGAGTTCGGAAGGCTGACTCTGGCGGCATGTGGAGAGGCATACCAGCCAACGTGGTGGAGAGCTCTTTGGAGTAGGCTAGAGCTCAAGAAAGCCAGTCCTACAATACGGATGGCTCCGCTGGCCCTTCCTCAAGGGGTGGGACGAGGAAAGGCCCCTGGGATCTAAGGGTAGGTGGGCATAGCATCTCTTTTCCCCATCTGAGTTTCCCCCAGAGAGAATTGGGTACGTGAGCCCAGTCCCTCCTCCCCATCAGACCACTATTCTCGCTGAGAGGTTGATCGAAGTCTGAGTGAACACAGACAGAGCGAGACAGAACCTGGGTTGGAGTCTCACCTGGCCATTTAATAGGTAAGCTGCCTTAAGATGTTTTGTGCCATGGAAAATGGGAGAAGCAATGCAATGGTATCTTTCAGATTAGGAATTATGGAACTAAAGATCCTAGTCTCCATCAGCACAAAGTAGGATGTTAAGCATTATGATGACTTTTATTTAGTGTTCGCTGTCCTCTTCGCCTTAGTGTACACCTTGTACTTGCCTAGAACCCTCCACCCACTGTGAAGTCCCTTAGACTGCTCCCTATTATACCATCTCCCCATGTTTCAGTCAGAGGTTAGAGAGAAGCAGATAAATACTCGAACTGGGTCATAGGAGAGCTTAATTAAGGGACTTTTCACAGAGGTGACAACAGGGTTTAGTAAATCAGTAAGGGACAACACAAGCAAGGTCCCAGGGCTGACGACAGTAGTAGGGGTAGGAGTTGGAAAGGTGCATCACCTCCCACCTTGAAGGACTGAGGGGAAGAAGCAATGCAAGAATGCAGAGCAGGCAGCTGTCAGAAAAGGGCTGCCTGACGGTGGCTCTGGGGGAGTGGGCGGCCAGGGAGGGAAGGGCCAGACCCCTCTTTTCCTACCTGCCCATGACCTGCTCACACCTTTGGCAGGATCTTGGCTTGACCTCTTCTCTCACTCATTTCACCTCGATCCTTTCTGATCTTGTTGGGTGGCTAGCTTATGTGCACTGTTGCACGCACAAGAGATGAAAGCCACCATTCCAAGGGGACACTGATAGCTACACCGATGTATGATATACAATGCAGAGACTAAATGTATTAAAGGTGATAGCCATGACATTTGTTTTAAAATTGATCTGTCAAGGATCACCACAGGACACTAGCTGTGTCCTGGACCTCCAGTCCCACTGATGATCTAACCAGGAAACCCACTGAGAGACTGTGGAGAACTTTGAGAAGCAGAAAGCTTCTCCCCAAGATACTACAGAACGAGAAGATGGCACTATGTGGCAGAATTCACGGGGAGCCAGATGACAAGAGAAGCTGTTGTCGTCTGCAAAGTTTGCCTCCCAGGGGCCCAGAGCAAGGGACGGAAGGAGGACAGGGGATCTGGAGGGACGAATAGAACATTGCAGCAAACTTGCTAGCCCAGGTCTGAGCCTCACTTTCTGGACAGCCCACCTTGTCCTACCCCTCCTCTCTTGGAGCTCACACCCACTTTTCCTCCAGCATCTGACACTCCCAACCTCACATTAATTCTTTATACACATCAATCACTTCCTGAGTAGATTGTCAAGTCCTTGAGGGCAGGAAGGTGGTATAATATAATGGATAATATCCTGTGTTTTCAAATGATTATGAAGATTTGGGAAGATAATATGGTCAACATCTTTAGCATGTTCTTGGGCACACAGAGAAAGTGATGAGCACGTAAGTTTATGATTATTTCTTCTTCTTCTATTCTTTCTATCTTCCATCATGCTGAAGATATACCCCCATCACACATGCTCCTTGAAAGGAAATGGCAATGGCATTTCTCTACACCAACATTGGGCCTCTTACCATGTAGAATTTCACATGTATTATTAGGATGTTTCTCCAACTTAGTTATGCACAGGATACATTTAAAGTACGGGGGTGGGGGGAAATCTGACACATTCTTTGAAGTATAATGTTATTTAGATACTTAGAAACTAAAATTCGGTTTAATCTCCTAATGCTTATTGCTCCTCTTAAACAATAAAACAAAACACATGAGTATATTTAAATGCAAACAGAGCTACAATGTATTTAAAACTCAGGCTAACAATTTTAATTCAATGTGACAGATGATATGGTTTTATGACGCTGGTTCAAAACTCACAACATAAAAATGACACCGAACGCTAAAGCACAGGTACGTTTCCATTGACCACGCCTACAAGGTGTGATGACCCAAGTACCCCACCACTGTTCCCCAATTATACTGGGCACTGCAAACAACTTGACAGTAATGCTTGATTCTGAATTTATTTCCCCTTTATTCCTTTATAATAAATGTACAGTCAATCAAATGACACATTTGATTGGTACTATTATATAGGACCAACCTGTTTGCAGTCGGTGACACAAAGATGTCATGGTGGCAGTTATTCACTATAAAGGGCCATCCAGAGAATCCAGAATATGCTTTATCAATTTTATGTTTGAAGTGAAAACACAATATTCAGGAAGTTGGGGAGAGAAGCAGGTTTCCCTGCCTGCATCCTGGGCACATGGCCAAGGTACCTTTAATCTCAGCAGCTTGAGTGAGGTGGGTACAGTTATTTCTCTATGAGGACACTGAGGCTGAGGGGGGTTCAGTGACTACATACCTCGCAAGTAGTGTAGTGAGACTCAGGCCCAAGACTGTGCATCTCTACATGCAGTCTTTCGATAGATTGAACTAATCTTTGGGCATCATCAAGTGGTTAATGCTATATGGTACCTATTAGTGATGAGGGATGGGGTGGGCTGGGTTTGAGGTTGAAGAAGAGATGGAAAGTGAAAGGTAATAAAACTCGTTTAGCCAGAGAGAGTGACCCAAACCCAGTCCACTGTGGCCTTGGGTGCAGTGGCTAGATGGAAAGCACTGAGAGCTTAGAGCCATAGGGAAGATGGGGAGCTATGCAGATGAGGGGTTCTCTGGGTGCACTTCCCGGTCAGGGTGTCACTCTTGGCATCTCCACATCGGCTTAGCAGTAATCAATCCATGAAGACTTGATATGCACGAGTTGCTCCATCTGGCGTCATGTTCTAGGGCCTAGAACGCACGCATTGGCTATTTCCTGCTTTGAGTCTGAGGCTGGGGGTTCTGCCCCAGAACCCTTTGTGTCCATCCCTTTGAGTCTTCGAAGAGTTGTGGAAACGGTGACCCTCAGTTCACATCTGCGTCCCCTTGGGTGCACGCAAAGCTGGGGCCCTCTCTCAGGCCTGAAGAGGAGCCATGGAAGAGGTGCAGCCAACCAGTGTGCTCACTGTAGGCCATGGGAAGGAAGGTGCTGCTCCTCCTCCAACTCCAAGTGTGGAGAGTGCGGGAAACTAACAGGCAGACACAGTAAATTCTCATGTCGATCAAACAGGCCAGTGATACTCAGTCCAACTTTTGCATGGCTTGTGTTTCCTGAAATTACAAATTTATCTGCTGCTAAAATCCCACTACCCCTGTAGCAAAGTTAAATTTCTGTTATTTTACAATGGCCCATTGAGTCATGTGAAGTTTCAGGAAACACACACACACACACACACACACTTATCAGGTAAAGTTGCAACAAAAGTCCTTTTTGCCTTCCATATATTTCCAGGACAATGAAAGCATTCAATCAGTGCCCAGAATGATAATTATCCTTTTGGGCACATGACCTCATATTCTCAATCTATTAAGCACACAAAATCTGAAAATGAGTGGTATTAGTGATTCTCTTGAAATGGATACAAGGGAACTGAAACAAAATAAAGCCCCGCTTTAGTTCTGTAATCCCTGAAGAAATAAGTGCTAAAAGCATGGGTGACTTAGGACACTTAGAAAATAAAAATAAAAGAACACAGGAAAATAGAGGATGCGTGTGGCTTTTTACTGACTGGACGCCTGACCTTCATTCCTTCAGGTCACATCAATTTGGAGTGGAGGTGGGCGTGGGCGTGGACTCGGAGGGGGGCGACAGTTATGATGACCTAGGACCAAAGTCCATGGTCAAATGACAGGTTCCACAACCACCCCTCAGTTATTTCGGTTCTTTTGTTAGGACCCTGGGTAGCCGTGCACATTTCGCTCCTGGAGCCAATCCACAGCATGGTTGGTCACGTCAGGGATGAGGCTTCCGGGAGCCTCACCTTTATGCTAGGGGCAACCTCACCCACATGCTTATGCCCTCCCTTTAGAGATGGGGGTTCAAGTGGTGCCAAGGCATAGTGTTAGAGGATGTGTGATCATGCAGACAAACATCATTCACTGACACAGACCCACAGGTGATCCAGGACAGAGGACAGGCCTCTGATAGCCCTTCCATTCCGGGTCAGCTTCTGCCTCCCTGGAATACTTTCTGTATGAAAAGGAGCCCTGTTACCTGCTCTTAATATGAGTCTCCATTGCTGTGCCTCAGACCCCACCATCCCTGGTTCCAAAGTCGTTATCATTTTCTCCCAGAAGGCCCAGACGTGGTTCTCAGGCAAATGGAGACCTTGGGCAGGCCCCAGAAGTTCTAAGGAAGAAATGCTGATCAAATGTCTCCACTGCCCTTCCCTTTACCTCTCTTAGGCCCCCCACTCCAGCCTCCTGGGGACCAATATTAAAAATGTTTCAGAGCAGAAAAATTGGTTGATGGATTAATCAATCAACCAAGGAGTATTTATTGAAAGCACCTAATTTTTACTCAGCAAATGCTGACTGGAGCTGAATGGTGCAGAGACAGGTAATGGAGGACTCTTCAAAGTCAGTTAGAGGACTTGACCCTGATCCTCAACTCACCATGTAATCATTCAACAGATAGCTATTGAGTACCCATGCAAGAGCGGTGCAGTGTTCTGGGACATGGAGATAAAGAAGTTATAGGAGGCTTTTATTTCATGGAATTTATAGTATATCAGGGTCACAATTTTTTAAAGTACTTAAAATAAAGGTACTTTGTATTATGATTGGAAATAAGTTGCCTAAGCAGTTTACAGTGATGAAGAAAGTGAAAACATTTCAAGCTGTTTTAGGTTTTTGAGACCTGAAAGTATATAGCCCAACAGTGTTTGGGAATCTGATTTTGATGGTGTTAGACAAAATGGATTGAAAAATGAACTTGGTTGAATAATGTTCAAGTCTATCCAGAACCTCAGAATGTGACAGTATTTGGAAATAAAGCCTTTGTAGATGTAAGTAGTTAAGATGAGGTCACCCTGGATAAGGTGGGCCCTGAATTCAATGACTGGGATGCTTATCAGTAGGCCTTGTGGACTCAGAGACACACAGAAGGAAGAAAGGTGTGTGAAGATGGAAGCAGAGACTGGAGTGATGCAGCTGAAAGTCAAGGAACCCCTAGGATTATGGGCCATCACCAGAAGCCAGAAGGGGAACATGGGGTATGGAAACAGTATATTCCCTTCAGAGGGAAATTGGCCCTGCATTCACTGATTTCAGACTTCCAGCCTCTAGGCCTGTGAGAGAATAAGGTTCTAAAGACATACGGTTCCTCACAAGCCAGGGGTAGATGGATAAATGAATCAACCAGTATTTATTGAGCACCTACTATGTGACAGACACTATACCATCTATTTTCAAAAATCATTTTCCTTTCATCTGAAATCTTCACTTGAATTGTTAGCTTTAGAAAGAAGAAATGAGTTTTCATCTAATGATGGGGGACAGGTAGAGAGATGGATCTCATAAGAAGATGGGTTGATGGGGGTTTCCCCTCATTTACCACTAGATACTGCTGAACACTCAGCTAAGTGCTTCAGAGACATTGCCTAATGGGGACCTGACAGCAATTCGAGATTGTTCTATCATGAAGTTCACCTTCGAGATGAGAAAACGATCTCTGTGAAACGTTTGTGAGATTATTTCAACATGCAGGATTCAAAGCTGAGTTTGTCTAGACAAACAACTAAATGATTGTCGGCCTCCCTTTCTTCACATGTAAAAATACCTCTCAGGATTATGTGAGGTTGAATCATGGAAAAAGTCCTCAAGAAATGGAAGGTCTTATTTTCACTCCAACATTTACCCCTTTGGAAAGAGGTCGTCAGGCCTACATTAGACCCTCCTTCCTCTGCAAACATTCCCCATCACTCTCTGGAGCTGGAGACCTCCTGGAGCCAAAAACAGGTGCCAGAAGGTATAGGAAATCAAGTCCATCTGCTTCCCAGGGCCCAAGATGTCTGCTCCTTCCTCCCAGAAAAGAAGTCATGTTAGGGATGTGAACTAAATACAGAACATGACCAAACAGCAGAGGGTGTCTCCAAAAGGGATAATGCAAAACGAGACAATAGTTTCAAGATCAATACGAAACCTTTAAAGGGCACTGATGAGCTAGACTGCAGGGACACTCCTGTTCTGTAAGAGGAAAATAAAATGGATCAATAAGAGACAAAAACTGATATTAAATGGCTGAAATTTACTCCCTGCCCTCAGGCGCTCTTTGCCAAGCTGGTTCTCTGGGCAGAATGTCCATTTCCTTCCTACCCTCTGTGAAGTGACCCGAAGGCCCTGCAAGCAGCCCCTTGAAAGATGGCAGGAGAAAAGCCACTTCTCTGGTCACTGGCTGCCATGATAAGGGGTCATTTGCCTGAATGCAATCAGCTGGGATGGGAGAACATGTGTTCTCAGACTCAGCTCCTTGCCCCACCCTCCAATCTCCAGTCGTGTCTGTGTGCCAGAAAGCTGGTGCATTAAAGAGTTTGGTTGTTCTTTGTTTTTTGTTTTTTTAGTGTGTTTTAAGGGATCCATCTACCAACTCTGTGATTTTAAGCAAATTATTTAAACTCGCTGAGTCTCAGTTTCCTTGTCTATAAATATGTCAGGGCTGTTGCTATGAAATAATATTAATGATCACTGTTAACCTCCTCGTCACCATCACCACCATCACCATTATCACCAGCTCAGCAATTAATGCTGCTAGGCTGAATGCCCATGTGGCTTTGTGGGGGGAGGTGAAAAGCCGGAGGGTAAGTGCGGAGGGGTGTGGGAGAGGAGGGAGGGGGTCAGATACAAGGTGATGGAAGGGGCACTGCCTCTGGGTGGTGAGCACACAGTGCCACATGTAGATGCCATCGTGTAGAACTGTACACTTGAAACCAAAATCTCATTTTACTAACCAGAGTCACCCCAATACATTTAATGATAATATAAGGCAGAAAGATCCAACTGATTAGCTGAGTGGTCGTGAGCAAGTTGTGAACCGTATCTACTCATTCTTATCTAATTCGTTATGGAATGGGAGAGCAACGCCTTTTCTGGTTACTGTGAGGGCTGGAAGAGACAGTAAGGCACTGAGCACAGTGTCCGGCACGTCAGGAGTACTCCTTAGGGGTCCTGTCTCTGCCCCGTGACTCCAGGCTATGATCGGTCCCCCAGGGAAGAGCTTTGGGTTAAAATCTTGGTGAGCCCCATGGACAAGTGAGAGTCCAAGTCAAGAGACAGACCAACACAAGGAGCCCTTTCAGGGAGGAAGCGCGGGTCGAGTGTCGCTTTCTCTTGACCTGGACTCTCACTTGGATTATGGGAGGTTGAGTCCCGGAAAAAGTCCTCAAGAAATGGAAGCTCTTGTTTTCAAAATTATAGAGGTTTCCATAATTCAACTCTCACAAGGGGCACGGGATTGAAAGGAGTCCAGGCAGGCAGGCTCGCCCTTTGAGAGGAAGCCGCCCAGCACTGCTGCCCGCCGCCTTGTTTCTCCTGCTCCTGCCCTGGCACAGAGCCCACGTCTGCACTCCTGCCTGTTTGGGGGCCTGGAGGCCATGACAAGGGGTGAAAGGCTTCTCCTCTTGGGTCCCTGAGCATCTCCTTCCTGCACAATGACAGGAGTACATGGGGACTTTCTGTCTCGTGCCAGTACCCCCTCCCCAACACACACACACCACACACACACACACACACACACACACACACACTGCTGCTGGGTTCTGAGCTTCCCTCGTGTCCAGGAGAGCAGGTTCAATGGGGATCAAGAGGAGTGCCCTTCTGCCATAGGACTGACTCACTCAGCACTACCCGAGCCCCTATGGTGTACCAGGCGTGGGGATGGGCAGCAGGGGCCACGAGATAAACTAAACACAGGCCACACTCATAGGCGTCAGAAGAGGCTCTGCTACCTGACCTGTCATTTCGCCTTAAAGAAGGACCTCTGGAGAATTTATGGTTCTATCCCATGTTCTTTGAACAACTCTTTGGGGCTCTTTCTGGTACAACCCGTAACCCTCAAGAGCCACTCTGAGTCTGTCAGCCACTCGGTCTTTCCCTTTGCCATGATGAGGTGTGTTTGTGTTTTGTTTTTTTAACATCCCCATTTCCTCCCAGCTTTTCTTCTGCAATATCTTTTTATTCCCCCTTGATACACTTGGATAGATTTCCTTCATCTTGTCTCTACTGTTCATTGTCCAAGTGTCCCCAGTGGAGGGTGGGGACATTCTCTTTCTATGTCTCTATTTTTCTCTACTCTCACATAAGTGAATAGGTAAGAGTCTGGGTGGCCAACTCATCCCCTCCCCCCACCCCCAAAGGATTCTCATTAGCCTGACAGCCTATTGTCCTTGTTGTGTGTGGCCTCCAGAGTGTCTCGGTGAGGTACATGCAGATTGTCAAAAAAAAAAAAAATTTTTTTTTAATTAGCAAGCCTAATCTTTCCCTCCTGCTATTGGACTAACAAGGGGTCCTTCCACTATCGTATTTCTTCTGCCATGCTGCTGCTCTTGTCACACCAACTGCGTAGTTCCTCTGAGTTCTCCTGTACACTGTTTAATTTCTCTTGCCTTCATCTTCCTCTTCTAACTCTTTCTTACACATCCTAATTCCTTGGAAAAAGGGAAGGGAACTGACATTTGTTGAATGCCTCTCCATTATAACTAGATGTTATAAAATACTTCCATGATTATAGCTCATGCAGAAATGATTAGCCCCTTTTTAACAGTGAAGAAACTGAGGCTCACGTGTTGAAGATCACACATAATTACACAACATGTCTTCAAGCCTCCATGCTATCTGTCCTTTGAAATACTCACACATGGATGACATATGTGAACGCATGTGAACCCAGTCAGTTGGGCCTGTGTGACATTCATTATAGAAAATGTTTGTTTGATTATTTCTCATTCCTGACTCTCACTGAGGAGCTCTGTGCTGGCTTTAGAATGACTGTCCCCTAAGTGATTCTGCCTTCAAATTTATATAATGAAAAAGACACCGTTTGGGCACCTGTAGGGCAGAGAGAAGAGCCAGAACATTAGGGTTCAAATCCTAGCTCTTCCTATCCAGGTGAGCTCAGGCTATGTGAATAATAGAGGCACCTTCATCACAGGGGTGGCTACGGGTCTTTCACCTCCTGACTGTCTTCTCCTGGAGACTCAGGGTGAGGATCATATAGAACACTGTGCACAACCATGGAGACTGTTGGTGGGCACATTGTATACTGATGATCTTGTTATCTGAGATCTAGTCAGACCTACACGCTACCTGTGAGACTCTTGGATAAATCTCTTGACATCACTAAACTTCGTTTTTCCTGTTGATAAAACAGGCAATATTCCACACATTGGAACTTTGCTATGAGCCTCTGATGAGACCAACCAGGTAAAGCTGCTCACTTAGGCACTTGGTGGTAGTAGGTATTGTCTTGCCAAATACATGCCAGTGCCCTTCCCCTTTGTTTGAGACAGCTTAAAGCACTTTGCACTTAGTAGGATCAATGGAAGAAGCAAGAAGGAGACAAACAAACAATGGGCCTGGATTGGGCTGAAGTCAGCCGAGGAGTCTCCTATTCTCGATTTGCACCAAGAGGTGGTCTGGCCTGGGGAATCAGTTGGAGTCCACCCTACCCCTTTCCCACGTGGTCCCCAAAACTCCTTGGAGAGTGGCCCTATAGACATGGCCTCTTCATGGGCAATGGTGATGATGTGAAAGATTATTCATGCCTGCACTGGGCTCTCCCCGATGCACTCCAGAGCCCAGTGGTGACTGCGAGAAAACATCCAGGATCAATACCACGTTTCCAGATTTCATTAGCATTTTTGGTAGCTCAGTGCTCTTTTGGAAGGCAGCATTGGGCTGCTTAAGTTTTTGGAGACAAAGAGAAATGTTAAGAGGCTACCCTTTGAACTGGACTCTGGGACACCCTGGATCATCTGAGGAATTTATCTTCTTCCAGAAAATGCATGAGCCCGTTTGTTCCTTGGCATGACACAGTTCCCCCTAGTACTGCCTGGAGGCTGAGCATCTCACTGTTCTTCTATGCAGTCAGTTTTTCTTTGGGACATCATGAGCTTGTTCTCTACATCTTTCCCCAAATTCTTCTCTTCTCACCCTCACAATCACCAAATTCTGACAATAGTATTATTCAAATGTCTACCTGCCCTTATTTATTGCTATCACTCACTATCGCTCCAGTTCTAGCCAACACCTGGAGAGGGACCGAGTACAGTAAGCATCAGGCTTCCCAGCAGCCAGAGTGAGCTTTCAAAGTGTCGTGTGCAATGCCTCCTCCCCTCCAGATGCCTGACTTGGTGTCTCCATGCTCTTTGATCTTCCCTGCAGAGCTGGGCATCAATAAATCCCTGCACATCTAACGAAACCCATCTTGCTCTTCATTCATACTGACATTTCCGATCACCAGCACCTACTTGGTAATAGATACATGTTTGTGCAATTAATGAAGGGCAAGTATGAATGGGATAAATCTGAATCAATGCACCAGTGAACCTGGATCCTCCCTGAAAGTCCCATCCTTCTCAATTGGGATCAGTCAGGTTCTGGAGGGCCCCATTCTGTCTTTCACTGGAGTACCACTTCATACCACTTGGGTACCACTTCATACCACTGGGGTACCACTTCACACCCGTATGACATTTCCCCAGGAGACTCTGGATGGTTAATGATCTCTGCCTAGTCCCTTAACTCTCTCCTTTGGGGTGATTAGTGTGAGAGGAAAATGGAATATGGATGAGACCTAGACTGATTTTGTGGCTCTGGAATCCTGCTAGAATATGGACAGCAGAACATGAGAGGTCTCTAAAGATAATTTCTACCTGGGCAGTTGATGAGTTCCACATGCAAAGAAGTGTTTAACACCAAAGGGAACGAATCTGACCCAGGGGTCCTGACTCATCTTTTCTCTAAGCAAGATGATGTTCATCTTCCTGAAGACAAAGAGATATTTCAGAGCATCATGAACCAGGTTTTGACAGAATGTTTCCAGAACCCATGTATGGCAGAACTGACCCTACAGGCCAACCTTCCGTCATACCCCTGTCTAACGCTCACAAACACAGTTGTTACACATTTCATTTCAAAATGAAAGCTATATTTTTTAAGAAGTCACATTACCCAAAACCTTTTAAAAACAAGTTAATCTCTCCTCTCCACATGGTTTCTCACTTGTCGGTAGTCCAGCCCGATCTCCTTTACATGATTGTTGGGTCCCAAGCTTTCAGAGTTCTTAAGACAGTTTTACTTCTGTTCCAGTCTGTTGGTCAATATAAGTCAGAAGGACACCTGAAATTCAGAGGAAGGAGATTCCTCTTGATAGAAGTAGTAGCCTATGTGTACAGGAATGGGAGGCATTGGTGGTGCCTGTCTATGTAGACGATCTCTCTCTCGCTCTCTCTCCCGCCCCCTTTCTCTCCACTTCATGAAATGTAGGACTCATTTCTTCTAACACAAGGCTCAGGATAAACATCCATCATCCCTGATTTCTACCATGAGGCATCTATGACGTCTTCCTTGGATCCCCAAGGCTGAAGACTTCAGGTCCTTCCATTTTGCTTCCATTTTCATTTCCATTGGAATAAAATGTAATAGAAGGACTGGAGGTCAAATGTACTGACCTCTCTGTGTCTCTGTGTGTGCGTTTGTGTGCCTGTGCACGCGTCCATGCACACATGAACGTGTATCCAGCAAGGAGGTGAAGGTTGTCATAGACTTTAATTTACATCTTGAGCTATCCCATGATGCTCTACTTTCAGTTCATAGTTTCCTGCCACTAAACTTTTGCCCAGATCATCGTTCACACCTGATTGTACCATCTTCTGCACAAGATCACGGTTTTTCCCTTTTCTAATGAACAGAACAAGGTCCACTCACTTCAGGCCCTTCATAGTGATTTTTCTAATGCAAACAAGTCTAATAGTCTTGATTTTTTAAAAATTATTATTCTGAGAGATGTTAAAGGGCAAATAGGAGTTCACTAGATGGTGGGGCAGACCATGAAAAGAGAGGAAACAGACTTTGTTAGTCTTATATCTGGAAAAGGGAATGTCTACATAGTTATCTGGTAGGATTTCTTTTCTAGTTTTGCCTCACAGAGAGTGAAGTGAGGTGGACCTTATAGGAAAAAGGATATACATACCTACCTTCCTAACAGGATAAATGTTGAAAAAGCATTGGCATATAAGGTAACAACATAAAGGATATGTTTACATTTGGAGATTTATCTTTGGTTTAACTTGTTTTTGGCAGAAAAGATACACACTAAAATGGTTGTAACAAATTTTGGTGTTCTTAGCAATAATTTTGCCTTATTACCAGCCCAAGGCTGCATCTGTCAGAATGTAGCCAACTCTATTTAACCAAAAGGGAGAGAATTTTCTGTGTAAGTCAATACATGCATAAATCCACTCGTCAAACACAAACAAAGCCATCACTTTTAAAACACTGCACCTCAGAGAGTATAGTATATCTGTGCTTACAGAAACCAGTAGAAACTTCCCCAAACTACAAGTAGATAGCATGGAGGGAAAACCTCTCTTCAAAAATGAACCCTGACCAATGAAACCAAAAGTTGTTTCTTTGAAAAGATCTACAAAATTGGCATGCCTTTAGCTAGACTAACCAAGAAAAGAAGAGAGAAAGAGAGGACTCAAATTATAAAACTAACGTCAGAAATGAAAGCACTCCCAGTTTTACAGAAATATAAACGATTCTAAGAGAACAGTACACTCAGTTGTATGCCAACCAATTGGATAGCTTCTGTCTCTGTCTCAGATGCTCGTCTGGAAGACCACATCCATGCAACAACACTCCCAACTAGCCCTTCTCAGAAACCTTCACTTCCTGCCCCAAATCACCCAAACTTTCCTTCTCACTTGATATTCCACTTACACTTCTAACTCTCAAATGATTCTCCAACACTGGGCTTGGCTCTCTCACACGATTGTCTCTCCTGTCTCCGGTGGCCATTCCACTGACCCAGGCTCACATGTAACATGTGATGATTACAGTAGGAAGTGTGGGCATCCTCTCATCATCTGCCAAACGACACAGGTGGACACTGCTGCCCCCATTTTATAGCAAAAAACACTGAGGGAGAGCAGTGACTTGCCTGTGGACATGGGGCTGGAAAGAGGCCCAGTCATCAAAGCGCAAGTGTTCAACTCAGGAGCCAAGGCTCTCTCCTCTACACCGAGGTTTTCTGTTGTGAACATTGAGGCCGTCATCGGCCGGCTTCCCATGTCGCTGTTGATGAGCCCCCTCCTCGGGGACTAACTGCCAATGAATGGGTGGGTATGGGGTTTCTTTTTGGGGTGATGAGAATGTATTGGAATCAGAGGGATGATGGTTGCGCAATGCTGTGAATATACTAAAATCTACTGTACTGCACATTGTACAGGATACCTTTTACTGTATGTAAATTATACTTTAATTTACACATAGTAAAAAAGAACCCATTCGTACCCCTGGTCTCTAACAACTCTGCCCAGTTGGAGAAAATGTGAATAATTTATCTCCTCTGATGGCTTCCTGTCACACTTAGAAAAAAATCCAAATGACTTTCAGAGCATTAGCAGACTCTGGGGGTGCCCCACCCCAATCACCCAGTGCTTACCCTTCCCGGGCATACCTCCTCCCCAGCAGCATCCTAGTGCAAACACCCCCAGCTTCTCACCTAAGGATTCACTTTTCTCCAGAAGAACCAGAGAGCGACACCCCACTGGAGCAGCCCACAAGGTACCATGGATGGCAACTGATGAATAAGCAGCCCACTTCCTCCCCTGCACAGGATGTCCTGTGGACCGAGCCCCACTGGCCGGTGTGGTCGCCAGGCCAATAACATCAGCTTTACTGGAATCCTTCCCTTCCCTTCTCACTCCCCACTCCCTGTCCCATGTCTCTTGCGATTATCTCCCACACAGCTATTTGCACTCAAACCCTCATCTCGGGGTTCTCTTTCTGGGGAGACCCAACCCAAGACAAGGCTTTCAATGAGGTAGCCACTGCCTACATCTCTGACTCCACCTCCTGCCACAGGCCTTCCACCGGACTCTGTTAACACCTTCACTGAACTTTCCTTTTCCCAAACACCAAGATTGTTTCTACCTTAGGCCCTTGGCACTTGCACTTGGCTCTTTCCGCCAAGAACCACCACCCCCTTCTCTGTGCATCAGTGGCCACAGCTCAAACATCCTTCCCTAAGAGAGGGCTTTCTTGAACTCTACCTGAAATAAATCCCGATGCCCCACCCCATTCCCACTCGCACCCTCGTTTTATCACCTCAAAGCATTTATACCTAGGAGTAGGTGCTGAAAGGGTTGAGTTTGCTCCTCTAGGTCCAGTCTCTGCCCTTCTCTACCCTCTTCTGTGCTCGGAGGGGCTCACCTTCATGGACTGTAGTAGTGGGCTCCCTGGCCCTTAGGCTAAGAGTTGGATTTGACCTTAAGAGGTTCTCACAGGCAGTCAAAGGCAAGAGGAGAGACAGAATATTGATGCCCCAGGGCCCTCCCTACTGGATTCATTGTTTCACCTTGAACCTATCCACACTTTTGAAATAGCCCTTTTTTGCAATTCTCCTTAATTATTCAGTTTGTGCCATCTGTTTCACAGTGTATGTGTGTGTGTGTGGCCTAGTACACACTCTCTGAAATTATTTTAAGTATTGACTTTCTATTATCTAACTCTCCCTATAGGAATGTGAAGTTCACAAGGGAGGATATCGTGCCTGCTTTTTTTCATGACTCTATGTATTCTCAGTGCCTAAAATTGTGCTCAGCCTGGGATAGATGCTTATAAACATTTTTTTTTTCTAGTGTCAATTCCACTTATTTGAAAACTTTTAAAAAGAGAATTCAGCATATTGTTCCTGGTTCAGGTCACCTCCATTTCTTGCAGTGATCACCTTCACCTAACTTACTTCAACTTCCAGGCAACAAACCTTTCTGAGTTCATGGCCCGCCCACCCTCGCCCCCACCTTAACCCCTTTGGCTCTGGAAACTGCAGCACTGTGTTACAAATGAGTTATTCTCTAGAACGGATTTAGCTGTAAACCCCTTCTGTTACAAGTTAATAAAAGCTAGGAAATGGCCTCTAAACAGTCAGAAATACATTGTGGGAAAATGAGAAGACAGTTGAGAAATAAGGATTTGAGTTTTCAACATTTATGTTTGCTTTCACTCCTAATAAATATTTAAGTTAAATTTAATTTAACTTAACTTGATGACTATTTAAGCTTAATAGTCATCTGTTTATAGCAGTACTTTCTGCAAATTTTTAGTTAAGACTCTTTGGCTTTTAACCAAAATGCATTAAAAACAACAACAACAACAAAAACCCAAACTTCCTTCTTCTACTATAAATGTGTAACTCCACACTCACTTACGTAATTGTTGCATGAAGTCAATTTCAGTTGTTTTTCTTTTGTAGAAAAACAGATGGAAAAGGACTCATTTGCATCTGGAATATACTTGGTAAATTTTACAGAATAAATCTGAGATTGTGATAGGCAGAACAATCAGCCCTCAAAGATGTCCATGTCCTCATGCCTGCAAACTGTGATCTTGTGTGGGAGATGGGTTAACACTGCAGATGGAATTAAGGTTGCCAATCAGTTCCTCCTTAACATAGAGAGATTATCTGGGATTATCTGGGTAGGCCCAACGCAATCACAAAGGTCTGTAAAGGTAGAACGGAAGTAGAAGAGAACATTAGACTGATGTGACAGATGAGCCCCTACTCTGTGCATCAGTGGCCTCTTGAGCTGTTGCTGGCTTTGAAGATGGAAGAAGGGGCCATGAGCCAAGCAATGCCCGCAGCTCCTAGAAGCTAGACAAGGCAGAGCTTCCAAAGGACTGCAGCTCTGACACTTTGATTTTAGCCCCGTGAGACCATGTCTAACTTGTGATCTACAGAACTCTGAGATGATGAATTTGTGTTATGGTAAGTCACTAAGTTTATTACAGCAGCAATAGGAAACGAATGAAGACACATAACCACATTCTCTCTTCTAAAGGGGCAGCCATGTTGTCTCTCCTCCACTACATATTTTTATTTTTGTGTGAAATCGTAATTGTGCAAATGTGAATACACAGTCACTTGGATGCATTGTTAAATGTCAGTGAAGGCTTTTGTTTTACAACAAGTATATATTATATTCCAAGTATTCCTATCAAAATGAGAGGTACCCATAAGTTAAATTTGATTTAATCCTTCAATTCCCAGCTCTTTTGCAAGAAGCAAAGGAGAAAAAATATTCAAGCACCTAAAAGTGTGTTGCATATTGAAATAATAGAGATGTGCAGCTCTTGTTTTTCTCACCCCACTGTTGGTGAGCTGTAATACCAGGGGTTAATATCCATGAATACGATTAGACCTAAATTGTGAGGGAAATGGCAGATCTCGGGGGTACTGCATTGTTTTCAAATTACATTTTCCTGCTTCTTGCTTTCCTGCTTCCATGGTGTGAGGAGAACTTGCACTTCTTGACATGTTCCAGCTAGCTTGGACGCTCCGAGAGAGCCAAATGACTCAGTCCCTGGACCACTGCCAACGTTTTCAGGATTGAATCCTGCTCTTATTTTCTAAGGAACAATGTTTAACTGGCCTCAGTGGCACTGTGTCAACTGACATCACCCTTTAATTACAGATATGTCACTTTAGACTACCACTAATATTGAGGGAAGGATCCCAAAACGAGTTAAACAGTATGAGGGAGGCTGTGGTGAATTTTCCATATCTCTGGCCAAGGGGAAGGTCCATATCATGAGCATGTGTGCATTTCAAGCCCTCTCAATCTGACCTCAATGATGCTTAAAAAGGTTAAATCACATTTATCAGCCAGCTAAAGAGAAAGTCATCATGCTACTGTCATCTATTTTAAGGAATTTGCATGAATCACAGTTCTTGAAACACACCAAGCTAGGTTCACACCAAAAGTAATTTTCTCTGCCTCCTCCCTCCATGATTAGTAATGTATGTGCAACGAATTCTGGAACTCAAAATAAGTATTCTCAGACGATTGCTTAGGAATTTTGAAAGTTAATATCTGCATGAAAGATGATGAAATCACCAGCCCAGTGGCCTCTGAATTAGCGAGATTCTGTGAGCTAGATCTTGGCCCAAACTTGTCTTCAGTACCAGGAGAACAAGAGGGACATGGGTCATTTACAGAACTGTCCATTCAGATCTGAGCTCCCACAAAGTCGTTGGTTGGACTCAACTTCTCCTTTACATGAAGAACAACAGCAGCCTTTATTAACTTAAAAAGCTGGGATGATCTCAGGCGGAGGTCTCACATGAGGACACTCACAAAGGTCCTATGACGCTTTCTAATTCCTGGGGAATGAAGGTGATTGACTTGAGAGGCCTTGATGGAGGTGGGAAGAAAGCACAATGGGCAATGTTTAACAGTGCCCCGGAGTTGTTTGGTTTTAGTTCTCTGCTTGAAGGGTACAAATTGCCCCGACCCCCGCTTTACGGATACATATATATTAATAGAATATGGGGCAGCAGCCAGCCTTAAGTAAAACACCAAGATGAGGAAACTAAGAAAACCAAGAGTTTATGAAAAAGATATGGAATTGGGACTGTGATCCAATCAGAGAGCAAGATGGCAGACCAGGAACTGTCCACTTGGAGAGGGTGCCTGAAGATGTAGACAATGCGCACTGAACTAATTTCATATGGGCTCTTTGCTGTGGGGTTTCTTTTCTCAGTCCTAATCTGATTCCCATGTGGGAGCCTTTTGAGTTTTAAGGATGCTATGGGTTGGTGTTTGTGTCCCCCTAAAATTCATGTGTTGAAATTTAATCCCCAATGTGATGGTGTTGGGTCGGGTAGGGGGGAATTTGGGAGGTGGAGACCTCACAAAAGGGGTTTGTGGCCTTGTAAAAGAGACCCCAGAGAGCTTCCTGGCCCCTTCTGCTACATGAGGACACAGTGAGAAGACAGCTGGCTGTCTATGAACCAGGAAGCAGGCTCTCACCAGGAACCAAATCTGCTGGTTCCTTGCCTTGATCTTGGACTTCCCACCCAAGAACAGCGAGAAATACATATCTGTTGCTAAAGCCATCCCATCCATGGTATTTTTGTTATAGCAGCCTGACTATACAGTAGACCCTCCATTAACCAGCAACCATACCGGATAAATGTAGTATTATTTCTTCGATTTGTTTTGCTGGTTTGCTCATGTTCTGGTTAACAGAGAGTCTACTGTCCTAAGACCAAGGGCATCATAGTCTGTTCCTAGTATTTGACTGGAGAGCTCTGATTGCCTGGATGGCCTGCTCCAATCAGGCACAGCTCTGGCAATGAAAAAGGAAGGTGGCCAGAAATATAATAAGCATGGGAGTAGGGGTGGGCAGGGACAATTGCTGAATGAGAATTGCAAAGAAATGAAAGTAGGGCAGGCGTCACGTATAGCATTTATGACGGCAGCTTCAATTGGCTTTGTCAATGTCCCCCCGTTTTCGGGCCTCTCCTGACTCAACATTTGGTTCAGGGACTCTTCTCACAGTTAAGACATTGACTAAGCACTCTGGCTAACACATGCTGGGGAGCTCATCATTCTACATCTCCAAAAGATAAAACATTGTCCTTTTCATTATAATAATACTCGGTTCCAGGCAAGGCACTTTTCATGTGTTATTTCATACTGCTTTCCTGATGTATCCTTTAAAAGAACCTTAGCACATAACCCAGCAATTTGGCCAGCACTGTCCTGAATGACCTGTCTTTGTACCTGTCTGCAAAGGGGCTGGGTAAGGGTCATGTGTGCATTATTTAAGCTGAGGTTGGATTTGAAAATGACCTGGATATTCTAATGCTTATGTTGAATACTCATGCCACTTAAGATGACTTCAGATTCTCAGGCCAAAATGAGACATCAAGGCTGACAGAGTGATCTCCATAAAGTTCTAATAAGTTGGTAAAATAAAATATAATCATAATCCTTCTCAATTTAGCTACAGTTAGTTTTATATAATCTCTAGGCATGTTCTAGGAGAGTTCCAAGTACAGTCCCTGTAGATCTTAAGAGGTCAAGGCTTTGGGGGTGAGACTTCACAAATCTAAACCTTTGACAACACTCCCAGAAACACCCACTCACAGGACAGTTTGAAAACCACTGTTCAGAAGGATAACGTCTTAAACTCTAGTACCAAGCGTCCCCGGTCCCTCCCGCCCTTCTTTATTTTTCTTTTTTCCTCTTCTTTTTTCTTCCTGTCTCATGTATTTCCTTTCTTTCATGTTTTATCTCTTTGTTTTCTCTTGTATTTTCTGCCAAAGTCCACTTTTGTCCACATGCCAATGAGAATCAAGATAAGGACAATTCAATCAAATGTAGTTAAGTAGTTAGGCTTAATTAATTACATGAAGAACACTTGTGTCTGTCAAATTTTCTTTCATAAAGAAAACTTCTTTGGCTAATACTTGGGATACAGACTGTGGCCTTCAGGGACATTGATGTGAACAGCAAGGCTCTGCAGGGGGCAGGGAGAGGAATGTGTTAATGCTGCTCAGCAGAGGAGGGGGAGATAAGGGTGGGTGGGGGCAGGAAGTTGGGATAGAACCACTAAGACTGAGGGGGGAGGGGGGCTTGCAAACCACACTGCGGCCATTCCCAGCCCTCTCTCAAAATTTAAATAACATATACCCAAATGCTCACATAATTAGTTAGTGGAGTTTTTGAATCAACCAATGAAAGCTGAATTCTGTATCTAGTTTGATGCCAGAGAAAAGCAGAGAATCCAGGAAGCCACAGAGAAGCAGGAGGGAACAAACCCCAGGAGCTCAGGGATTTCTGGGGAATCTTGGGGAGGGCTTGTGAGTGCCTGGCACAGGCCATGAAACTGGGGTCTGAACCATGTTTTAAGGTCTCTTAGGAATAAGGTAGCTAAGGAAACCAGGACACTTTTGAGGGTTAAAGGGGACACTTGAAATACGCGAAGGCAATAGGCATAGCCTGGGGGAAATGATCATTCTACCTAGAGAGGACATGTTGTGGAGGAGGTTCAGAAGGTTTCCCCTAACCTATGCTCAGGCTGTTAGGGGACAGAAGAAAAGTGAAAAAAGAAAAAAAAATGACAGCAGCTGGAGGAGAAGATCAGAAACTGAATCTAAATGCCTTTATTTCCCTAAGAAGATCAAATTCTGTGTTGTTAGGTAAAAGATGATAATAGATTCCATTCCCATAGGAGTTAGAGACACTGAGATAAAATCCCAACACTAGTAAAATAAATTTTAAAAAGAAAGGGAAGAAGCAAAAAGGATGAAAGAAGGAAGAGAGACAAAAGAGAGGGAAAGGAAAAGAAAGGGAAGAAAGGAAGGAAAGAACTAAATAAATGAGGTAGGAAGAGAGGAAGGAAGTTAGTTTGAAGCTGTCTGTTCTTGAAACTCTGCCCTGGGATTTCCCTGGATGGCTTGACCTCCCTTGTAAGTTATACTGGCATAGAGATTTCAGGGGGGTCGCAGCGCTTCCCAAGAAGTAGACAGTTATCTCCAAAGGAGCTGAAACTGAAGATCAAAGCAAAGTCCTTGTGACCTCTTGTTAAGAGATATGCCATTGGTGAGACTGTAAACAGAAGGAAATAAAAGCAATAACATCAAAAAACCCAAAGGGTTCAAGTATACAAGCCATGCCAAATGTCACAGGAGAGACTGTTTCAGATTTGAGAGGTCGATTTGCAGCCTCTGCTCACATGGGCGAACGGATGTCCTGGAGCAGGGCTGGGCAAGATGTCAAGTGCAGTCCACTCAGTGGACCACCAGGCAATTTTGGAGTGACTGCCTGAGTAATAAAATAAATGGCTGGTAGACTACAACACTATGAGAAGTAGCCCTTGACCTGAAAACGTCTGCCCAGGCCTGTCCTAGAGGAATGGTGACCTGGAGTCACAGAGAGAAGGCAACTAGTCTAAATGAATTCTCACCTGCAGAGGCTTCCCTTGCAATGTTGCGTGCATACGCATGGGAGTTCAGGGGATGGCATGGGGGTGGGTGAAAGCAAGGGAAGCAAGGGCCTGTGGCCATGGGTCTCACTCCAGGGCAGGGCCAGCCAGGTGTTAATACCTGTCAGAACTAAAGCCCTGCCTTTGAAATTCTTTGTAGGAGTTCCCAAAGTTGCAAAATCTTCCATTTCAAATCTGTAAGCCCACCTCTGGTACAGACAGGCTGCTCTGCTGGAGCATTAAGTGTGCCATTCTCTTGTCTGAGAGAACTCCCAGGAGGGGCCCTTCAGAGCTGCATAAATAAAACAAGTACCACCAGGCTCCCCGGGGAAAACTTGTGAAGAACCAGGAAGCTGGTTCTTAGTACAAGAAGTTTGGTAACTTAAAATGGAATGTTTGATTGAGTCACAGCTCTATTTCTACTTTTGGTAATTTTTTTTTTTTTTTTTTTTTTTTTTTTTTTTTTTTTTTTTTTTTTTTTTTTTTTTTTTTTTTTTTTTTTTTTTTTTGCGTGGGAGCAGGGGCTGAAATACTTTTTCACACTGAGATTCACTCTGAACTGTGCCTGTGAACCATGGCTTGTCCTTGTTGATATCAGCGTATTTCTGTTAAAGGACATGAAACACCAGAGGACTACTGGATGCACGGTCATCTCATCTGCAAGGAGCCACTGTGAACAATAGAACATAGACCATCCTGGGCAATGACCACCCTAGACCATTATGTTGATAGCCTATGGGAAGAATTCTTGCATGTTCATGACTCGGGCTTGGAGAATTGTCTGGGCATCACACAGCTGCATTCTGATCACTTATTTGGGGTTATGTGTGGGTGTGGGTAGGAGGATGGGGTGGAGATGTTTGCTCTCAAAGAGAATGGAAATCCCCATTGTCCAGCATCCTGAGATGAGGTCAACACTAAGGCAAAGATGGAAGGCTGGTCTGGGTCCCATGGAGGTCAGGCAGGGTCACTGGGACTGACACACACTTGTGGTCATCCCTCAGAGGGAGAAGCTGCTCTCCCCCTGAATAGAGAGGTCTAGAATGGACATAGCAAGGCAGCTCTGTGGAGGCCTCATGGCCTCCTAAGAAAGGGTCTAAACAGGATCACCTTCAGTTGCCCTGGACCAATTATTTCATTTCATTTATAGTAAAAACTATAGTCAAGTCTTCCTCAAATGAGAACAAAGTATAAACAGTAACAACAACCATAACAAGGAAGTTCTAACTGTGTGGAGAGTTGGTTCCAAAGGAAAGGAAGGCAACGCCCCCAAACGTGACCCCCGAGGCCCGCTTGGAGTGTGGTACGAGTGCCCGTCTGAGGAGGACGGGTGGAGGTCTGGGGGGGACAGCAAAGGAGACAGGAGGGTGACACAGTGGCCTTCATCCTCAGGTGCCGCAGGCTGGGCACCAGCATGCCCGATGCACTAAAGAAGAGAGAACCGTACGGGCACTGACAACGCGGCCATCAGGGGAGGCCTCACGCATGTCCGCTCCCTGGCTTGGTCACCTCGTTCAGACTTCCAAGCTGGTGAAGCTAATGCAACATACAGATTATAGCGACAACAAGGGTGATATCGAATAACAACCTGGTAGCAGTAGTACTGTGACTGCCCTCTTTGAAAAGCAAACACCCCAAGGACGCGCTGGTTCTCCTACCCCAACAACGGTGACACGCATCTCCTCTCGTCTTCCTGACTTGCTGTTTCCTCCGAATGAGTCATTCCAATAGGAATGTTAATGTAGATGACATGTGTCAACATCACCCCGAAAAAGAAGATGTTGGGTTGTTTTACTGACACACTGACAATGAACGTGTTGGTCTAGGCCTGACACGTACAAGCACGGCATATTCAAACATAATGTCTCACGGAAGCCTTACACCAGTTCACAGAAGGAGTCTGCCTGCCACCTACATTCCTGCCACGCTTCTTTTTAGTTTAATATGTGCTCCTGATAGACCTGTCCTTCTTTCTTTCTTGAACCAAAAACACACATAGAAACTTCACTATGTGCATTCGATCATGGCTGGGCAAGATGTCGGTCATGGTCTACCAGTGGACCACTAAGCAATTTGGGGGTGACTGCCTGAATAATGAAATAAACAGCTCGGGGACCATGACACTTGGGGAAGTGGCCCTTGCCCTAAAAACATATGCTAAGACCTGCATTAGGTATTAACAGTATGAAATAAGTGTCTACATTAACATGTGAAATTGGCAATATAGAGATGATATGCAATAACATACATTAAAATGTAGGTGTTTGCACCAGAACAAGGGTAGCTTTCTGGGTTTTTGGTTAGCTTTTCCGTTTCCAGTGTTAGTGGCGGAAGAGCTTAGCCATTGCTCAACTCATGCTCATTTCCTCCTACCCCATTTGCCTTTCATCAACACCTTTGTACCTTATTACACGATGAGCCATGCAAAATTGTTGCCATTGAGCTCCCTGGCTTTGATTCTTCTTTCTGACGAGGGTGTGAACTGATTCTGAAGGGTGACATGAATGTGGGGGCTGGAACCTCAGCGAGCTGTCACCTGACGTGTGCCTTTTCATCTCATTTCCTATTGGCCCGAAGAACATTCTGAAAATGACACATTGACTCTTAGATATTCTTCCACTCCAACTCTTAGGGTATAAGTTTTCTGATAATATTTTGACATACAAATGTAATGATTCTCGATAGGAACAAAAGGTAAATAAGACCCTGAAGGATTTACAGTCTGGAGGCTGGGGGCAGCTGAGGGAAGGTTCCCAAGGTGGTTCTAAACCTGGGTGGGAAAAAGATCGTTCAAACCCAGAAAGATGGCAAATCTCAGTAGCACAGTGAGCTTCTCTCTCTGATCACCCCATGTTTCATTCATCCACGGTACTTTACATCTCCTTTCCCAAGAAGGCCTCTGTTTTCCTCCCAGTTCTCACGGAAGCTGGGCTAGGTGCTCAGATTAGGTGTTCCCTTGTTCACAAGACTTGTTATGTTTGAGAGAGGATTTGGTCCCAGCCTGGAGGACTTGGCTAAGGGAAAGATGAGGTCTGGCTTTTCTGGAACTTCAAGACAAGTTGTACCAAGGGAGAAATGGCTCCCAGGCTGAAATGACAGGAGGCTGCAGGCCCCAGTGCACTTGTGCTATGTGCATTGACACACACATAAAGGTCTACGGCTCTCAGAGTTCTGGTAAAGTAAAACCAAAACTTGGCTCATAAAGACTTGAGTTTTTCAGGTGCTAACAAGAGTGTATTTACAACAAGGCCGGCTAAATCTTGGCCAACAAAGTTTTCGATGGGTGTACCTCATAAAACATTTAAGTTCAGGCTCATTTCAGTTAAGCCTCCCAGAGCCTTGGGTATTTGTCCAAAGCTTATGTGAACCTGAAACTGTTGGAACCAACCATGTTTGCTGAGACCTGCAAGAACATGCTTCCCCATGAGAAGTTTGGCAATGAGAAGCCCCCTCCCCACACCACAATGCCAGCCTAAAACTATCCCAACTGAAGAAAAATTTCTAAAAAGTTCCATTCCTAAACTATAGAACGTTCCTAAACTATAGAAATTTTGATTTCAGTTTAATCAGACATGCCCCAATTTTTTTTGGGGGGGGGTGTTGAGATCTCAAAAATTATCTTTCTATCTCAGGCAAAGATGTCTAATAATATGGAATTACAATCTGTCCATAGACAAGCAGTGAAGGGCAAAGCATAAAATGTGGTTCTCTCTTTCCTATTCTGGGTTGAAAAGTGTGGATTGAATTGCGATAGATTTGGGTGTCAGGCCAAAATGGAGTTGGTTTCCTCTCACTTCATTAAAAGCTTTTATCTAATATATTTAATAACAATGATAATGACAATAATAACTGACATTAATGGAACCCTTACTCTACACTGGCACTGTGCAGAGCATTCTGTAAGTGATGATCTCATTTTATCCTCGTGGTCACTCTATGGACTGGGTAGTGGGAAGAGATCTACATTGTATAGACAAGAAAAACGGCTGTGGGAGGTTCATTTGTCTGAATTCACATTACTATGTGGCAGGAATTGAATTTGGGTCTCTCTAGTTATACAGCCCATGTTTCTAAGCATTTTGCTGGATGAGTCTCTGCTGAGATACTTTTCATAAGAAAGAACAAAGTTATCATCTAAATAAATGAATCTGGTTCTGTTAATAAGACATAATTGGCATGAAAATGCTTTGAGAGCTGCAAAGCCTCATAGAGAGGTTAAGAATTAATTATTGCAAAGAAAGAAATTCTATAGTGTGGGAGGAACAGCAGAAAAGGGGAAGTGGGCAAGATATTGATCATGAAATTAAAAGAACCATATCTTGAAAACATCAATGTAATGATTATGAATTTGTAAAGCTTAAATATTCAAGGACTGGAAGGAAGAAATATGGAGAAATAGGGGAAAAGATTAATTTGTGGGGAAGTGTGAAATTAAAAACAGATCTTTTCTTTCTCTGATTTAGATTTCCATTAGATCATTTGTGCAAATTAAAAAGGCACATGCATGAATCCACGCTGAGAACGGGGCATTCAGGACTATTGTGTGGTTAACCACAGCCCTCCAAGACACCATCTTGGCATGTCAAAGCTTTGTCACGGAGTAGTATTGGAAGGAACTTAGGTATTACATGGCAAATGTCTGTATTCTTTCAGAAGGCCATACTCTTAGACGTCACCCTAGTCAAAAGGAGGAGGAGAAAGACTATTAGTTTTGTGCTTTGACTTTAAAAAGCTACATACAGGCTCCTCTACTTGTTTTTAGAAGTGCTAATTGCAATGGATCTGAAACTTGAATGTGCATCCGAGTCACCTGGTAACCCTATAAAACTGTAGATTCTCAGATTCATTCCTAAACATTGGGACTCAGAAGTCTAAGGAGGCCAGGGACTCTGCATTACTAATCTCTCCTATTTTAACAATCCATAGGGGCCTGTTAAAATAGGGGAGAAAACAACTTTCTTAACAATTATAGTATTTTCTTTTTTATATTTTAATATTTAATTTTCATGATTATAAAAAGATCATATCAATTTATTCAGTGAATATTTATTAAATTTTGTTTAAGATTGTGTGCTAGGTAGAGAAAGGGGTTGGGATTGGCACTGAACAAGACATAGTCCCTGCCCTTGGGAAACATATTCTAAAAGACACAGCAAAAGTGACACATAGCAAATAAATAACTAAATCCATAGGATGTCAGACAGTGAACATTTGTGTGGAGCATAATGAGAAAGATAAGGAGGAGAGAGTAAATAATTTATATATTAGCTCTACACTTGTATACATATATTTAATGTGTAGCTACCTTTGAAAACATTGAACACTCTGAAAAGAATATAAAATATTGGAGATCCAAGATGGCAGACTAGGTGAACACTGCACCTGCTTCATTTGGTGAACATACTAAAATTGCAACTAAATTATCGAACAACCAGCATGGAGAACCATCTGAAGTCTAGCTGAACAGAAGCTTTATAACTAAGGATACAGAAGAGAGGGCACAGCGAGACTGGTAGGAGGGGTACAGACATGAAAGGAGTCAAATCTCGGGTGGCAGTAGAGAATCAGGAAGGATATCTCAGCTGTGGAGGTTCCCCCCAGAAGAGTGAGGGACCCCAATCCCATACCTGGCTCCCCAGTCTGGAGCTCTGGTGCTGGGAAGAGGAGCCCCACAACATCTGACTGTGAAAAAGTGGAGATTCTGACCAACTGGTTGGGACGGAAGGTTCCGGGAAACCCAGATGTCCTCTTAAAGTGCATGCACAGACTCAGTCACTCACAAGCACTCACCCTGGACTCCAGCAGAGGGACGGTGACTCAAGGGGCATGGGAGGCATGTGAGGGGCAGACTGAGGTGTGTGGCTTTGGAATGAGGGTTGGAGGACCATTGCCATTTTTCCTGGGTAAGACCTCCTCCCATGCATCTGGCTGGTGGGCACCATCTTTCCTTTGTTAAGCCCACCACCATACAGCCATATCTGAACCTGATTGGTCTGTTGAGCTTTACTTGTTTCATCCCACTGACTCACTGGGCCCCCACCTTACCCAACTCTGCCAACAGCAGAGGCATTTTCACTGGTGAGCATCCAGCCCCACCTGAAATGTAATCTTCCTTGGAAAACAATTTAAGTCCGCAGGCCCCATGCTGGTGGTGACCAGCATTGATGTGCTCTGAGACTTTTGCTGAGTAACTCCAGTCACGGCATTGGCATCAAACCAGAATCTACAGGACCACCCAGTGCAGGTGACCAGGGAGACAGTGCCAGGTTCCCACAGGGTACCTATACATAAGGCTATCCAGCAATACTCAGAGATGTAGCAGATCTACCTAATACATAGAAACAAGTACAAAATGAAGAAACAAACAAACGAAAATTACATCTCAAATAAAAGAGTAGCAGAAAATTCCAGAAAAGCTAAACAAGCTAGAGGCAAGCAACCTATCAGATACAGAGCTCAACATGATGATTTTAAGGATGCTCAAGGACCTTAGTGAAAACTTCAACAGAGAGATAGCAAACATAAAGGAAGACATAGCAATCATAAAAAAAAAAGGATGAATCAGAAATGAAGAATATTATAACTGAAATCCAAAATGCAATAGAAGGAATCACCAGCAGACTACATGGAGCAGAAAATCAAATCAGTGAATTAGAAGACAAGGTAGCAGAAAACATCCAGTCAGAACAGCAAAAAGAAAAAAAGAACCCCCCAAAATGAGGATAGTTTAAGGGGCCTCTGGGACAACATCAAGCACAACATTCACATCAGAGGAGTACCAGAAGAGAAGAGAGAAAGCAAGAAATTGAGAACCTATTTGTAGAAATAATGACTGGAAACTTCCCTAACCTGGTGAAGGAAATAGACATACAAGCCCAGGAAGCACAGAGAGTCCCAAACAAGATAAAGCCAAACAGGTCCACACCAAAACACATTATAATTAAAATGGCAAAGAGTAAAGACAAAGAGAAAATACTAAAAGCAGCAAGAGAAAAACAACTAGTTACTTTTAAGGGAGCTCCCATAAGACTGTCAGGTGATTTCTCAACAGAAACTTTGCAGGCCAGAAGGGAGTGGCAGAAAATATTCAGTGTGATGAAAAGCAAGAACCTACAACCAAGATTACTCTACCCAGCAAGGCAATCACTCAAATCAAAGGACAAATAAAGAGCTTCTCAGACAAGAGAAAACTGAAGGAGTTCATCACCACCAAACCAGTATTGCAAGGAATATGTTAGAGGGACTGCTTTAAGATGGGAAAAAAATGAAAAGCAGAATTATGAACAATAAAATGGCAATAGGTACACATCAACAACTACCTTCAATTTAAATGGATTAAAAGCTCCAATCAAAAGACACGAAGGATATTGCACTGAGTGGAGTGTCAGACAGAGGAAGACAGATGCAAGTTGACTTTGCTTATAGGTGAAATCCAAAGAAGGAAATAAACAAGTGGAACAGTTATAGATTCATAGATACAGAAAATATTTGGTTTGTTGCCAGATGGGAGGAAGGTTGGGGAAGAGGGTGATATAAGGGGAAGAGATTGGGAAGTTCAGTTTGGTGGTTCCAAAGTAATAGTTATGGGGATATAGGGTATAACATGGGAATAGAGTCAGTAATGTTGCAATAACTATGGGTGGCATCAGATGAGTACTAGATTTGTTGGGGTGGTAGGAGGAGGGTGGGAGGGGTGAGTAAAATATGGAAAGAAGTCAGGAAGTACAAATTCATAGTCACAAAGCAGTCACAGGGATGTAAAGTGCACCATAGGGCATACAGTCAGTAACACTGTAATAACTATATATGGTGTCGGATGGGAACCAGATGTCAGAATAAGGATTTTGTAAGTTATATAAATATCTCATCACTATGCTGTACACCTGAAACCAATATAACATTGTATGTCAAATGTAATTGAAAAACAAAAATAAATGAGAAAAAAAGAATATAAAATATCACTCATACTCCTATTACATACAGATAACCACTGCTAATAGTTGGGTCTATTTTCTTTTGGACTATTTTTTCCTTCCTAAATGGGACTCATATCCTATCCACTTTCTTAGCATAACCTGCGTTTTTTCCTTTTTACTCAACATGCCATAATCACTTCCCATGTCATTAACATGACTTTATATTTAAAGGTTTGCTAAGTGCCATTGTAGGAATGCACAATTGATTTAGCTATTTCCTCTGTCCTTGGTCATTTAGATTATTTTCCATTTTTCACCAGTATAAATATGACACTGGTGCCCTTTGTTACCTATAAATCTTTGGGTGGCTATCTAAGTATTTTTTTTAGAATAAATTTATGTGTTTTTGAGCCTGTTTTCTTGATGGAATTTTCTAAATTGCCCCCAGAAGCAAGGTGGAGATTCTGCCACCTTGCCACTCCAGGGTGTAGGAAATCTTTTACTAAGCTGTCTAAAGAGTTTCATTCTGGGCTTGCATTTAATCTGCCCAATCTTGAGGGTCCAGTTCTCCCGAGGCCTGATCATACGTATGTCCTATTCCCCAGTGTGACATTCTAAGAGGACCCTTTTTCTCTGCACTATAGAATAGAACGTCTCTGACCACATGGATACCTTCCCCAGAATCTGAAGGGGTGACCTTTGTCCCTTCCCCCAACCTTTGTTTGAGCGAGTCTTAATCTATTCCTGCCCTCTCAGGGCCCCCCTCCAGGATGCTGTAATCACCGCACTAACCTGTGTTCACATTTCCCATTATCGAGCAGAAATCCCCTGTGCATCAACAGAGCCTGGCTGCTTCCTAATGGCCCCCACTCCCAACTTCTAATGGCCCCATCCTCATTTCTCCCAAGAGCCAGCTCTTTTTGCTTGTGTTTTAAGAACCCTGGTCCAGACTAAATTTTCCCCATGATGTCCATCTGGCCAAATTGAAGGTGATGCAGGCAGTGAGACAGAGAGACGGGTGTGTCTGCATCAATAGGACAGAGGAACCTCCCAGGGCTATCCATCTTCTGTCTCCTCCAGTGACATCTAACTGCCCCCCTCCTTGTCTGCGACTAGGGGATGAAAGACGACATCCCTAATTGCTAGTGCCATGCCACAAAGATGGGGTGGATGCTGGTATTCTGAGCACAGCTCTCCCTTTTAGTCCTGACAACAACTTCCTGGAGATGCTGCTCCTTTCTTTGTGGGTAAAACCCATTCAAATGTGGACATTCCCTTTTGCAATTTATCATGTGGAAGATTTCACTTTTGGAGGAAATATTAGCAAGGACAACAAAGATTTTTCTGGATGTTGATCCATTCCAGAGTTTGAGCTGTCCGTGCTGCGTCTCAGGAAGGAGGCCCTCACCCACCCTTGACCTCGATTGCAGTTTCCTCAAAATGGATAAAATGTTGTGCTGATGTAGAGAATGATGATCAGAAGTGATTACCAAGCATGTTGCAAGCACAAACATAATGATTGCTTTAAAAAGGAAAATATTATAAGCACCGGACAATGCCAGCATCTCCCTTTTTTTTTTTTTTTTCAGTTCCTATAAAGCTACCTAGGAATCAAGTTTTCTATTTCTCCCCTCCTTGATCAAGGTGAGGGACTATTCATGTGCTTCCATAGCCAGCTGCTAAGTGCATGGGTTTTATGCTTGGCACCTATTTCTGGGAAAAATAAGGGATGGGTAGTATGGGAATAAAAGGAAAAAAAAAAAAAACTCCTCAGTTGCAAATTCAGGACATTACCTCTGAACTTGGATTTAATTGTTTACCAGTAATTAAATTATTAAAACAAAGAAGAATCTTCTATTCAAATCCCAAAGGATTCCTAGGGAGCAGACTGGAGCCCCTTTGAGTGACAATAATACAAGCCAACAGAAGGACATTCCCAGAAGGTACAGGTGGGTCAGATCTCCTCTCAGGACTCCTGCTCACCTTTTCTCAGATGCTTCTAGCATGTCTGCCTCACTCAAGTTTGAGGAAAAAGCCATTCATTGGCTCAATAAATATGGCGGGGCTCCCACTAGGTTCCAGGAATTCTGCTGATACCAGGGGTTCAAAAGTGAGCAAACTAGAGAGTTCCTCCCCTCAAGGAGCTTTCAGTCTAAGGCAATAGAGGCAGACCATCAACTGGTAAAGAAGGAAAAAAGCATAATAATGTGTGGGCATGAGCAGTGCTTACAGAAAATTAATAGGGCAGGTGATTAAATGTTAGCAATGTTAGCAACTGACTGAGACAATGTCCTCTTCCCCACTTCCCATCCCACTCACAGGAGCCAGAGGGAATGTTTTAAAGGGGAAATGTAATCACGCATAATCATAGGGACTTGACATTTCATTGCTGGTCCTTTAAACATTGTCTTTTTCCCTCCACTAGACTGTAAATGTCATGAAAGCAGGGACAGAATTTCTTTGCTAACTTCATCCCCCCAGTGCTGCACATAGTAGGAATTCATTAAATATTTGTTAAGTGGATGGATGGATGAATGGATGGATGAGTAAAAATAAAGAAAAAAATGGATGGATGGGTGGATGGATGGATGGATGAAGAAAGGGACTGGGAATACTGGACTCCTACTGATTTCTGAGTCCTTCTCTGTCTGGGGAGGCTGCTGTGATTGATACTTAGGTGCAAGCTAATTGGTGTCCATCAGGAAAGCACCCAGATGGAGGGGCAATAAGAAGTGGAGTACAGGATGCCTGTGGAGCTGGGAAGCTGACACCAGGTGCTCTGAAAATGGCAAATCTATAGCCCTTCACCACCAACCCAGGCACTAAGGCCTGCAAAGGTGAACCTCAGAGCCTCAATTTGGTAGTGTTAAGCTTTGAAGGGTTTCCATGGGAAGACCACTGAGAAGGATGATTGACACAATTAATGTCATAATTTAGGGTCCTACAAACATAGGAGAGATTCAGGGAGCAATGGAAGTATAGCCCTCAAGGACCTAGACACTTAAATTATGATCTTTATTATGAAGGTATTCTGGTTTCTTCCTTCATTTGCAGGGTTGGTATCATCTCTAAGTAAGGAGCTTTGCTGTTAGTACATCTGATTCTGTTTAATGTCCACTGCCATTGTTTAAACATTTAAACTCCGATGGCCATTCCAAAAAAAGAGTTCCAAAATTGCTTCTCAGGGTAGACGAGGCATCAGTGCATAGTGTCCCAAGGGGAGCACTTCAAAGGTAACTGTAGTGATAGTCAGCAATGAGGTATGTGGCACTTCTTCGAGGATGAGTTCGTGAAATCAATCGTCCAATCTCGTATGTTTCCTTTGTGACATGAAAAACAGTAAGCCTGGGTTTCTGATGGGTTTAGGTAATAGCTGTAAACATGGGGGTGGGAATTCCCAGTACTAACATAGAGGAAGAGCATACTCCAAGGAAATTTCTATGGCAGGGAGACAGGACACTTGAGGGGCTCTTGGCTAAAAGGAATACCGAAAGCAGGAGAGACAAAGCATTGTGCCGGTCGGTGTCTCACTGGCTGGACAAAGCTTGGTGGGGAGCAGAGGTTGGAACAAGAGGGATTACAGTTAGTGTTCAGGAAGAAAGCTACTTTGCAAGCATTCTTTAAAAGTCAGGGCTGCCTAAAGAACAATAGTGGGACACTGGGGGACAATAGCCAGCGATTATATCAGCCTTCACCAACACAATAATCTGATTTGCTCCAATCCTGACTTTTATTTTCCATAGGTTTGAAAGAAAAGTTTTAGAACATAAACTTTACGGTGAAAGATTATGAGCAGGGTTTCAGCTAGGCTTTTTAAGCTAGGAGGATTTAAGGAAGGAGACGGTACTATCTTTCTGGGACTCAGGGAGTCTCTGGGGATGGATGGAGCTAGAAAGGCTCTCATCAGTCGGGTAATGCTGGGTAGGGAGTTCAAACACATCTCCTTTAAGTCATCAAAAAAGATACATCCCCTGGGCTCCTTCTGTGTTAGGAAACAATGTAAATATGCCCAGGTCCTTTTCCCCACTGGGAAGAGAAGAGGGAAGGCTATTGGGGCCTTTCTGCTGAGCCTATTGGGCAACAGCAGACTGAGTACAGACACGCTTCCCTGTGGTGCCAGGCTCCAAACAAGTGCTAGGATGGTAGACAGCTGTCCGCCAGGTAGAAACCAGCCGTGCCAGCAGAAGCTCCTCCACCAGTCAATCCTGCTCCCAGCTGGGAGCCACAAAGAGAGGAGTAGATTTCATTTCTGACTTTTTTTTTTTTGCTCCTATATTCCCAATCCCTACATTTTGTTGTTGTTTTAAATTTATAACTTACAGGCCATAGGCATTCTGGGAGAGCAGAAAAGCTATCTAAGGAGAAAGGAGAGGAGGGGAACTCTACCTTCAGCCTCGGGTCTTCCGCTGTTACTGTGTGACCTTGGGCCAGACACACTGCTTCTCTGTGCCTCATTTTCCTCACCTTTAAATAGGGTTAATTTGCATGCCCTATTGGCCACTACAATGGCAAAGCCATAACAACAAATTGGAAGGAAGCACCTTGAGGAAGATCCACATAACATGCAAGGGTAAAAACTAGTGATGGGTTAGGATAGGCCTGGGGTCATAAACATGCTCATTGGGAGCACAGTTGGCTGCACATGGGACTAGGTGGGGGTTGTGGACTTCAATAGACACATGCCCAGATGGGGGTCCCTAAGGACCTCCATACCACATGGGCTATCTTAAAGTTGTGCAACAACACAAGGACCTGGGTAGAACCAAGGTTTTTGGAGGGAGACATACTAGGGTTCAAGTCCTGTTTCTGCCTGTAGACCTGGAACAGTGTCTCACTACTCTGTGCCTCAGTTTACCTATCTATAACAAGCTTTAGATAGGATGAAGCATGGCAATGGCTTAGCATAGTGTCTGGTACAGCAAATGACAGTTATTATTAAGATGATTTTATTCAGTAGATTTTTTATTACTCCAAAGTACCCAGTGCTGCATGCATCTCAGGTTTATCTTTCCTGCCCAGGAACTTTCCCTCCCAATTACCGTTTTCTAAACTGAGTCCCTGCTTTGGAGCAATACTGTGGTCTTCAGTGCAAATGCTCCAGACCCAGTGATTGTGTGTGAGCCAGTGTGTGTGGGAGGCAGGGGGCGGGGTTTAGGGATGGGGGCGTGGCGGGGGAAAGGAGAGATTGAACTTTTGGAAGTGTCCCAGAGGCCAGTTAGAGACAGGGGCCAAGGACAGAGGCAAGAGAAGCAGCCGGTGCTCTCGCGCAAGTTCACCGAGTTGATAAAGGTATTAAAACATAAAACACACACATGTACCAGGAAGGAAAAATGAAATAAAACAATCCGCGCGTTCCGCCCTGTACCTTCAGGCTGTGCAAAGCCAGGAGGGCCAGGGAAGCGGGGCGAGGAGGAACTAGTCTGACAGGTGAACGTCCCAGAGACCCAGCCTCCGGGGCGAGGCGCGGGGAGGCGTCCGGCCCCGCCCAGGCTGGCCCCCAACGCTTTCCCGGCCCCTCCTTATTTAAAAAAAAATGAATAAGTAAATAAGCAAATAAGTAAGCAAGTAAACAAACAAACAAACAAACAAGGAGGTAGGAAGAGACGCGGGGCAGTCGCATCCCCCGGCTTCTGCTTCGGGCCCGAGAAGGGGAGGAGCCCAGACTCCCCTCGCTCGCCATTGGTCCATCTGCGTAGCAACAGCGGTGGGCGGGCCAATGGGAGCCGCGGAGCTGTCGGCCCGGGTCCAGAAACCTGGCTGCCAGAAAGTTCCCTGTCCCTGCCAAGAAAGCAAACCCGGGGACTCTTCGAACTCCCCGCTAACTTTTCTTTCTCTCTCTCTCCTCTCCCCCTGGCAACTCTCAGCTGATGGTCTTTACTCTCAGCTGATGGTCGCGTCAGTCCCCGCACTCCGCCGCTAAGGGAGGGCCTTTACCCAAGGTCATCTCTAGCCACACAAGGGAGAACCTCATTGGAGGTAAATGAGAGGGCACCCCCCGCCCCCGACCCTAATCACCAACGACCACTTGCAAACCTCACTTACAACAGATTCACTTTTAATATCTAGGTTTTTTGTTTCATTTGAACAGATCTGCAAGGTCTGTGCCCAAAGGAAGGGCAATTTGAACACCCATTGTGTGCCAGGGTTTGTGCCCCGGGGGTTTCTATGACTTACTGCATTTCATTCTCCTCGTGATTTTGAGAAATGGGTCTCCCACCTCCATTTAATAGATGGGAAATGGAAGTTATAAATGATGAACGGAAGTTTCCAAATTGACTAGATTAGTACGTGGTCTAGTAGGCTTGAGACCAGGCTGGTCTGATTCCAGAGACCGCTGGTTCTCCATGATGTCACCCTCCTCCAGAAGCACATTTCAATGTGATAATATCCTAAAGAAACGGTCATCCTGCAAGAATCTGCTCCAGCACACTACTGGCTGCCAAGCTGGGTGGCTTACGGGGAGTGTGACCTGAACAATTAACCCGGGCCTTGCAGGTAGAGGCCTCACACTAGTTGTGAGGAAGAGGCCCCATGTGTTTCTCTTGTACAGGGCCTGCAAATTGTCTAGCCAGCCCTGCATCCAGAGATGAGGCTTCTAGGACAGTTCTGTGGGGGCAGCTTATTTAAATGTCCCCAAAAAATCAGACATTTGGGGAACCTAGGTCCTTAAGTAAAGGAGGCTGGTAAGTCGTAAGCCTGTCTCTGTCTCTTTCTTTGTCTCTGTCTCTGTCTCTCTCTTTCACACACACACACTTAAACTTCTACACACACCCTGCAGATTAGTCAGTTTTATGACACTGTAACTGTAATTTGAACCCCCAGTCTATTAAATGGGGGTGTATACATTTATGGCTGTGTTTATGTGTATGTGCGTGTGCCTGCGTGTGCTAGCTGGGAGAGGGAACGGGGACTGGGGAATTTACGACACGCAGACACAGCCCTGATTATTGATTCTATTCTTTCCCTTTAGAGACATTATAGGGGATTTGAACCAGGCCCTGCTTTTATGGAATACATACTTGGGAGGTTTTGGGGTGGACATAAATGCTGGTCTGTGTGAGAGTGGGGTTGGGGTGGTGCCAGGTACTCTAGGAGGAGACAAGCCTCAAGTACACTATCTACTGGACCTGGCAGAAATAACCACATATTCTTGCATCTGTTTTACCCCCAAATCCAAGTCATCTTTCCTGGCAAAGAGAGGCCTGGTTTTTATTCTCTGGATTGTGTTGATTTTACTCTCTGAGTTAAGAGATATCAGTGAGTCACTAGAGGTGTGAAAGTCTGGAATAAATAAGAGGAAAGTTTGAAAGTTTCTCTGACACTTACTCTACCAAGACGTAAAGCATGTATTATAGGGGCTGTAAGGGACTCAGAGATGCCAATAACTTTGGAGTATTTTATGTTTAAAGAAACTGAGGTTCAGAGAAATAAGCCAAGTTACTACAGGTTAAGCAGCTGGGTGGTAGTGATGCTTGGGTTAGAAAGCACTTCTTCTGACTTCCATTCCAGACCTCTTTTTTGCTTTCATTTCTGTATGAACAGAAGAATGCCATGAAGCATTGCATAACCAGTTCACGTGGGGAGAGGTGGTAGATTTTTAATGGATAGCAACATGGGGTCAAAGGTGAAGGTCATAAACATTTATTAGTGCTTGGTATATGCTCCTGCTTTGCCTGCATAGTCTCATTCAATTGAATCTTCAGGACAATATTGAGAGAATGTAGGTAATATTATTTTTATTTAATAGATGGGAAAAGTGAGGCTCAGAATTCTGGTGTAACTTGCCTAGGGTCTCTCAATTTGCAAATGAAATATGAATTCAGTTTTTCTTAATTCCTGAACAGCAGATTAAATTATTCAAATCATCATGACTCCATGGTAGCTCATTTTAATAAATCAGTGCAATGTAAAACCATAACTAAAAAACAACACAAGATATATGACCTGGTAAACACACATTAGTATGTCCCCCGAAAGATACGCCCAACCCTCAGAGCCTATGACAGTGACTTTATTTGCAAGAAGGATCTTTGAAAATGTAAGTAAGTTAAGGACCTCAAGATGAGATGATTCTAAATCCCACCATAGGTGCCCTTATAAGAAGAGGAGACGATACAGAGGCAGAATGAGGACAGTGATGTGGAGAGGGAGGCAGGGATGAGAGTGATGCATTTACCAACCAAGGAAACCCAAGGATGGCTGGCAGCAACCAGAAGCTAGGAGAGAGGCCTGGAACATCTCAGGAGCCTCCAAAGCAACCAAAACTGCCTACATTTTGACTTCAGACCGCTGGTCTCCAGGACTGAGAGAAAAAAATTCTATTGTATTCGGCCAACTACTTTGTGGTAGTCTACTCTGGCAGCCCTAAGAAACTAAAAACATACTAAATATTTTTTTACCCTATTTTAAAAAGTAAACACAAGTATTAAAAACAGCATTAAAAGAATTCTAAGCACCAATTGCCTGCCTAGAAATCTATTTGAAGAAATAATAAAAAATGAGATTCATGTGTCTCTATATCAACACATAGTCCATGAGTATCAATCAGTACTTCTATATATATTTCAGAAAGATTTAGCTTAATTTGATTAGCTGGTGAATGACTGGCTGGACATGGAAGCAAACTTGACCTGTGTCAACGAGAGAAGTGGATTTTTGCTGAGAGCTTAACATCTTTGTGTAGAAAGGGTGTCCCACTTCCACCTTGGGTATAGAAAGCTGGATGGAGTATTGTTACTACCTTAACAACAAGAAAAAAGCAGATGCACTCACTTTTTTTGAATCCATGAGAAAGCTGAAGCTACAGGGCAACCAAGTAGCCCCATTTCCAAGTGAACACAGGACTCTTTAAGGGGATGGGAGCACAGGTTTTCCACATGGCAGGTCATGCAAAGAAGCAGCACCAGGAGCCACTTCAAGTTTTTAATAAATTACCAAAGATGGGGTATAGGCTGCCATGAGAGTCTGGAACCAGTAGGAACCATAGACACAATGGGAGCTCTCACTCACTCGCTGTATTTTCAGTGAGGATCTCCATCATATCCTCACAAATAAGATTGGCAGCAAGCAATAGGCCGTTGTGAACCTCCCTCCAGAGTGCAGACCTGAAGGAGGGAAGTGACTGCCATCATGGGAAATCTGAAAGCCTTTTCTATAGGGACTCTTACCCCTATAGAATGAAATCCTTAAGCTGTTTGGAGCGGGCCAACAAACTCTAGTATCCAGGGCACAAGTGAAGGTCTATTAAGGCTGGCGGAAGGCTGGCAGAAGGATAAAAACAATTCCCTCTGTATCTGGTCAATGAAAGAGTTCTGGGACCTGTACCTTTTACCAATACCAACATTGATCTGCTGCTCAGAGGAGGGCAGGAAACTGCTTTCACACAAGACCCACCACAGATGCAAGGCAGAGTTTTGGCTGCCATGGGGAAGAGGGACAGGAACATACAGAAAACCCACCCTGAGGCTCACACACACAAGTCTACTTTACGAAGAATTGGAAGTGTATTGTTTTAAATTTGTTTTACTATACATATAGGGATAAATGTTATTTATAGGTTGACTGTAATAATTTAGAGATGTGTGCAGTAAACCCTAGGGCAGCTACTAAAAATAGCTAAAGAAATAGGTATAAATAATGAGTTAAGAGTGAAGATGGCCTTTTCAACAAATGGTATTGGAATAATTGGATACCCATATGCAAAATAAATGAATACCGGTTCACATTTTGCACTATATACAAAATTTAATTCAAATGGGCCACAGATCTAAATGTAAAACTCTTGAAGAAACTATAGGAAAAAAATTGGGGATACAAGAAAACCCTGGGTTGGGCAAAGATTTCCTTGATACAACAACACAAGTACAATCCATTTTTAAAAATTGGACCTCATCAAAATAAAAAATGTCTGCCCTTTAGAAGACATGGTTAAAGTGAATAAGCCAGCTACGAGCTGTGAGAAACTATTTGCAAAATAAGTATCTGATGAACGGTTTCTATTGAGAATCTATAAAGAACCCTCCAAACTTAATAATAAGAAAACAACCTACTGAAAGAACAGGCAACATATTTGAATAGCTACTTCACCAAGGAAGATAGAGATGATATATATGTACATGAAAAGGTGCTTAACATCATTAGTCATTAGGGAAATTCAAGTTAAAACCACGAGACATCACTACCTATCTATTAGAGTGGTTGAAATAATTAAAAAATTATCACACTGGCAATACAAGTGCTGACAAAAATGGGAACAATTAAAACTGTCAGACATTGCTAGTGGGAATGCAAAATGGTGTAGCCATTTTGGAAAGTAGTTTGGCACTTTCTTACACATTTAAACATGTACTTACATATGTCCTAGTAATTCCATCCATAGGTATTTACCCAAGAGGAATGAAAAAGTACAAAAACCTGAAACAAATGTTGATAGTGGATTTATTCATAATGACCAAAAACCAGAAAACACTCAACGGTCATTCAACTGGTGGCTGGGTAAACAGATCATGGGATAGCCATGCAATGAAATACAACTCAGCAACCAAAAGAAACAGACTTCTGAGACTTCTGATATACGTGTGCAAACACATGGATGGATCTCAAGAGCATTGTTAAGCGAAGGAAGGCAGGCTTGAAAGGAAATCTACTGTATGATTCCAATTATATGACATTCTGAAAAGGAAAAGAAAAAAAAACACAAAACAACTGTAGAAATAGAAAACATATCAGTAAATGGCAAAAGCTGAGAATGGAAAGGAAACTTTTGGGTGCTGGGCATATCCTGTATTTTGAATATGATGGTGGCTATATGACTATAACATTTGTCGAAGGTCACGTAACTGAACGCAAAAAGACTAATTTTATTGTTTAGAAATTATAGCTCAATAAACCTGACTTTAAAAGTAAAAAACAAACTTTGTATTTAGGAAAAGACAAGAGACAGACAAGAAAACATTCTTCATTTGACTCGGGGAAGAATGTGTCTCCTCATAATTGTTCCCGAATGGGTAAGCTCCGATGAAGGTCAGAGATTTTTAAGGAGATGGATATGTTGTTTGTGTTTTCCTCCATGTGTTACAAACTCAGATCCTTAGTTCCTGATGTGGTATGGGAAGATTTCCCAGTGCAGGTGAAGGCATTTGGGCTGTAGTCCCCTTGGCCATCACCATCTATCTCCTCTTTGTGGATTCCCCACTAGTTATCCTTCAAGACCACCAAGCGCCAGGGAGCACAGTTTAAAATAACAGACCTAGCTGAGAATATTCCAGAGTGTCTTCTGTGGGACACCAGATCCATGCAGTGCTCCATGGATAAGAGGGTTCTGTAACCCTAAGTGACAGGTGGCAACTCTGCTTTGGAGATCACAGTGCGGACCAGCATTTAAGTGCACCGGAAAGGGCTGCAGGAAAGAACCTGTGTTGGCTTCCTTTACTCATAATATTCCTCTCACTTTGATTTTGTTACAGACAATCTATTAAATTGCAGGTTAACCTCAGGGAAATGCACTTGTGTCTCACTTTGTAGAAGGGGCTACAGTAGCATCTCTGGAGCATCTGCTATAAACTCAGGCCCCTTTTAGCCACTTTCTAGTTATTATTCTATTACATCCTCTTCACAATGTGAGGAGGTGCATGCACCTATTTTTAGGAGAAGAGATTGAGACTTGGAGACAACAAGTAATGCACTACTTGATGTCTCCAAGTTTACCCGGCAGTGGGCTTGTCTGTCTCCATTACCTAAACTTTGAGGCTTAGCGGATGATCTAATAAGATGGAGTTAGCAAAAGCAGGACTGGAGCTGTTTCAGGTGAGCACAGTGAATTCCTGCAATGTATAGTTTTGCCTGCTCCCTGAATTTTCAGGTTGGAGTCTGCCATTGGTAGATTTCATTTATCATAGAATTGGTGTCTTAAGGATCTTTTGGATGCAAGAAAGAAAACCTTCAGTCTAGAAAATATAAATAAATACAGAGAAACATATAGCATCTATGAAGAAAAAGGAAGTATCTCATGAACTTGTGAGTAGAACAGGCACCTGACCTCATGAGGATGTGGGACCAGAACAGAAAGATATATTCTCTTTCCATCTCCTTCTCTGTTTCTTCTCATGACTTCTCTTCTCTCTGTGGGTCTATGCCAGGCTTTCATCCCCTCCACCTCCCAGATCCACCATGCATTGGAATAAACATCACCATCTCAACTCTATATGTTCTTAAAAGGACACCATCTGCAAGCAAGTGCACCCCTTCCAATATCCTAGGTGAGAAAATGTGATGGGTCCAACTTGATGAGGTGTTTGCCATGGACCAGTCATTAAACTGTACAGAGGACTGTGTCCCACTGACTAGTCTTATGAGAAATTGACCCACCTTTCAGAAACAGTGCTTGATTGGGCCCCTAGACTGTCACTCAGTATTTCCCAAATCTCTCCATGAGGGTAAGAATTCCCTGGGGCACTTTTGTACAATCTGAAAGGTCCCAGAGCAGACAAGATGGGTCACAATCCTGACAGTGGTACTTGGCTGCACTTGAGTTATCACCCAGGTAGTTTTAACGATACCAATGCCTGAATCCCATGCCCTGTGATTCTGATGGAATTGATCTGGAAGACAGCTTGGTGATCAGCAGTTTTGAAATCTCCCCAGTATAATCTAGCGTGCAAGCAAGGTGGAGAGCCCCTGAAAGGACTCGGGAGGGGGTGTTTAGTAAGCATCACAGGTGATTCTTACTATCAGAGGAGTTAGAAAACACTCCTACAAGCTATATACACTGCAGGGAGAAGGCAGCAAGTGCTCTGACGGGTTATTTAAGAAGAGGATGTAGGAGATATTAGCCTAGAAGTTGCCTAAAACAAGGTTGTTTGGGCATAATTGGAGCATTTTCTAGGAAATGAGAATTTTGAGTAGTGGGTTGAAGAAAGAGAGATAGCCAGAACCTTGGAACCGCTTACATTTAATTCTATCATTTCTTCATCCTCCCATTCCACACTTATTAGTCATCTATTATAGACTAGAAACCAAACTAATAAAGAGACGAGGGACCTAGTGGTGAATAATAATATACACACATTGGGATCCTGTAATATTTAAAATGCCCTTGGCAGTCTTAAATGACTGAGGAAAGTCTTGACTGAATTAAAATAAAATAAACAGGATAGTATATTTGCACCTTGGCCCTTTTCATCATACTAAACGCTTTCTCAGAGAAAGCTTACATATATTGAAATCCTGATTTAGAAACACTTAGAGACCCTTGTCAACAATGAGTCCCACGGTATTTTTAGCATCTTAGAAGAATTGAAACTAACAAACAAACAAGGCAAAAATCTCTACACAATGGGGCAATCTTCCAGAGGGAAAATTACAGCTTTCTGACCAGATTTTATGGATGGATTTCTAACCGTTAACCACTGGCTGCAGGAACACACACATTCCAAAGTCACCTCTGGGCACAAAGCTGACCGGGTGGAAGGCTGCGCTCCGTCCCGATTCCAGGAATGAGCAGTGCTCTCCGTCCTCCGTCCTTCCTCCCTTGCACCCCCGCCCCACCCCCACCCCTCTCTCCTGGGAAGGCTCAGGGCTCCCACTCCTGGTCTCCCATCACTAAGTCACGTTTCATTTCAGCACGCCCCGTACGCCAATCCTTTCTGGTGGTGCTTTCATGCTGGAGAAGTGTGAAAACGAAGGAGCACCTTTCCACATCAAGCTTCCCTTTGCCAGATAATTCCCGAGCTCCTGGTTTTACTTCACATGCATGCGATTTCATTTTCTCCCTCGCCATCTTCCAAATCTAAACATTCATAATTTCACAGGCTGCCAAACCATGTTTTATCAGAAGAATGTCGCTGGGTCTGGGTTGTGCAGATGAGAAAGAGGCAGGGGAGGGAAGCTCACCATCTGGGCCAACCTAAGTTCCAGGCGTCTGCAAACGTGCATGCATCTGTCCATCTCTTTAAACCTTCCACTGCCCTGTGAGCTGGTGTTTTTACAGAAATTGGACCTTGTGGGATTTTAATCTCAGGGCTTGGAGAAGCATTGAATGGCAGGAGATATCTCCCCTAAGTGACCATTTTCACTTGCATTTAGAAGAGGGTGGTTGGGCTTCACTTTCATGTTGTGTGATTTGGTTTGGGGCTGGGGGAGGAGGACAAGCCAGCAACTAGCATGTTATTGAGTACAGACCGAAGCTCCTGTCGGACCCTTACACCTCCGATGACTGGAAAGGCTTAGGGTGGAACCCATCGAAGAGTTGGTCCACAGCAGCTCCCCTTTTCTTTTTCACGAGTGCCTTATAGGAACAGAACTGGCTGTTCTGTGTTTTGGGACTACAAGCAGCTGTGAACAAGTCGCGTGGCTCCGGGACATTGTAAGGGGTGCACGACTGAATGGCCGTGAATGTCTCCCACAAACTGGCATGGCTTTGCAATGCCGTGTTCACGGGGGCCCAGGTGCCATTTGGGGGTGGGTGTCCAATCCAGCGGGCATTGTCCCAGTTCTCAAAAGGACTTCTGCTTCTAGGAAGAAGCTGAGAAAAGTAATTCAGGTTCAGAGGGACAGGCTTCTTACTACCTTTTTGTTTGCTGGAGGGAGCATTTCAAACTCGGGGGCTATGTTTTAGTGTGTGTGTGTGGACAGGAAGGTATGGGAACCATACGGCATGATTTGCAACCATATCATTAACGGTTGTCTCATTCCTCATTGCCCTCCCCCACTTCCCCTTCCCAGAAAAACAGTTTTTCTAGCCACTTTTTAAAAAAGGAAACCATTTCATGTTTAGGGAGGTAAGGTATGGATGATATACGTTAAAATGCCTATTAAAGTTGCTATCCAAAGTTCCTATTGTAAAACCTGTATTTACACACATATCTGAATACATACGAGGGCTGTCCAGAAAAACATCCAGCCAGAAATGCCTCTATTTTTCATATAAGGTGGCTGGATACTTTCTGGACAGCCCTTATGTATACATATATAGGACATGTATGTGATTGAATGAATTCAGTCTTTGTTTCGCTCTGTACCTGAAATTGCGCCACAAAGTTCTAATTTGCAAAATAATACGATATTAAATTGAAGGTGAGCGCATTGTGAGCCTTGCAAATATCCTTCCATTGTCCCCATTGCTCTCTTCTCCTCTCTTTCTCCTTCATCTCTCTTTAACCAGCTTCCCCCACGTCCCCTACCGGCCCTTTCCTGCCTCTCTCTGCCCACACGGCCTGGAAGAACCAGTTTCTCTCCTCTCCTGGACTCCACCACCATAAACTTAAAACAAAACACATGGCCCAGGACAGGGTGCTGTCTTCAGTTTTTCACTGCTTTCTTCTGAAACTTTCTTGTTGATTTTGGATCCTGTCCTCCAACCCCCAAGAGTGCACTTTCTAGGTATGGAGCAAAATCTGTTTTTTCTTTCTTTCTTTCTTTCTTTTTTTTTTTTTTTAATTTCTCCACTCAGCAGAATCTTGCTGAGTGTGTGGGATGCACCAACTCAGTGGTGCAAGATTTGATTGGAAGCAGCTGACAAGCCGCCGCCATCTGGTGAGTGCACTCACCAAGAGGCTGTCCCTTGTGGTTGCTTAAGAAAAACATGCGTAGTCTCTGGGTCACAACTGCTTCTCCTTTGTTTTCCTAAATGCTGGACTGAGGCTTCCTTTTCCCCACAGGCCTGGGATGAGGCAGAAAGAGGGGCCTGCAGGCTCACAGGCGGCACCCCAGGTCTGTGTACCACAGAGACCCCATATGTGAATGTCATCCCTTGAGACCCTTCCCCTTGGTTCTTATGGTGATTTGTGTCTCCCTTCTGCCCTTCACTGCTTATTTCCTTGGTCCCTATTGTAGATTAAAACTTGGGTGTTACCTAGTAGTGGGACAGCCTCCCTGACTTCTCCAGGTGACTATAACCTTCTAGAAGGCAGATCCTTCTAATATATAGCCTGGCACAACAGAACCATTTACCGTAGTGTGCCATGTATAATGAGCCTTTTTTTGCCCAAATTTGTGACGGCAAAATAAAGGTGTGGATTATACATGGGTAGTACTAATTCCATATGTATATAAATGATTTTAATTCTTTTGTTTATGCTCATGAGTTAAAAGTGTAACTCTAGAAATCAATAACTATATCCATATGCAAAACAGTACCCTGGAATATGACAGTTTTTTTAATATAAAGAAATTTTATACATAAAATTTCTTGTAGCTTGTATCTATTCTTGTGTTTCGTAATTATTACATAAAATTTCTTGTACCATTATATGTTAAAAAATGCTAAAATTCCTTTATAATACAAAAAAAATACAAGTACTTAGGTATAAACAGATAAAAATTTGAATTAAAAAAATTAAAACAAAAGATTTTTTTCCCCTGAAAGTTTGGGCTGGAAACATGGGCACACATTATACACAGCAAAATACAGTAACTATTTTTATAATACTTCAATGCAATGAATGTGGCCTTTTCCCTCAGCCTCTCCAACCCAGCCCTAGAATGCAGAGGTGTGGCTGAAGGACACAGGTTAGAGACAGGGTTGACTCTGGAAGCCATGGATTCACTGAGCCTCTGACTTTGCAATGAGAAGGATCCCTTCCTTCAAAAGGGCCCCGATTAGATCTGAGGACCCTAAAGTTATGAGTATTCCTACTGTCCATGGGCTCTAGGATAGAACATGGACAGACCCAGGGAATGAACATGCACAAGACCATGGTCTTGAACACTCACCTTAGTGCATACGTATTTTTGTTCTCCAGTGTGAGTGCAATGATGATGTACTTTCTTGAAGGTCTATATTGCAATAGTTTTGTGGTCCTATGTGTGTATAGCTTCATATACAGAGAATGGATTCTCCATGTAACATTGATACCCTGTGCATTTTATAAAACACACAGACCTAGGAGCAAGATTACTTGTGAGCGTGAGTGTGTGTGTGTGTGTGTGTGTGTGTGTTGTAGGGAGGTCAGAATTCTATGTAAGAAACACTTAATAGATTTATTTTTGTAGCATGAAATGAAAGTGCACAGTCACCATGTAGAGACCTATTTCTTTTAGCAGTGGAGAGTATTTAGCTAAGCAGAAGCTGGCTAAGTTGGTGTGGATGATGTAGCAATGATCGCAACCATTAAGATTTACCAGGTATTTAGTAGGACCAGTTCTGGACCAAGGACTTTACATTTGTCTTATTTGATTTTATATCATCCTTTGAGATATCTGTGTGGCCTTGGATCATTTATTTAACTCCTGTATTTCTCCATTTCCTCCTCCGTTACATAGAGAAACACCGATGTCATCAAATAGTGTGTGGGAGAAAATGAGATCACATGCGTGGGCTTCTCAGAGGTAGCTTGCCCACAGTTACTTAGGTACTAAATGACAGAGCCATGGCTCAAATCCATGTGCAGACCATGTCAAATCCATGGTTATGACCTCTACACTACATGTCTTCCCAGGTAGGGAGGGTGTCCTCCGGTTTGAATAATTCTAGAAAGATGGAGGAGTAGGAGTGGATGGGATTGGCCACCCAGAGGCATACTTTCGCCTTTTCTCCATTACCACCTAATGTGCAGGTAGGGTTAGCTAGAGCATGAGAAGCCTCTGTCAACAGGTTTTGAATGAGTTTGCCTTTTTTATTTTTATCTTATTTTTTTACTTCCCACAGGAACATTCTAGAGCATTCCAAGACCCTTCAAATAAAGTTGCTTTATATCCTTCCGTCCTAAATGCTGATTTAATAGCGGTGGTTCTCAGCCTTCCTCATGCCGCGACCCTTTACTACAGGTCCCCATGGTGTGGTGACCCCCATAAAATGATTCTCGTTGCTACCTCATAACTGTCATTTTGCTGCTGTTATGAATCGTCATGTAACGATGTGATATGTGTTTTCCAATGGTCTTAGGTGACCCCTGTGAAAGGGTCATTCGACCCCCAAAAGGGTCGTGACCCACAGGCTGAGAACCGCTGTAATACAGTCATGTTAGAGGACACTCACTTCCTCCTTGTCTTGCTTGATGAGCTGTTGCTCAGCCTTCAAACTCCCCACCACCCCTGCACGTGCGGGTTCGGCCACTACTTTATCATTGGGAACCGCAACCACTGAGCATGAACCTGAGTAGATGTATGAGGCCTGTCCAGAAACAAAACAAAACAAAACACAACCCCCCCAACAAAAACAAAAACAACAACAAAAAACCGGAGCCGCAGTGCCTCTATTTTTCACATTACATGACTAGATACTTTCCAGACAGCCTCGTATTCTGAAATTAAAATGATCAATAAAAAATCTGAACTACTACTCCCCGCTCCCCCCGTCAGGTGTGTGGAGTTACCACGTGGACTTACTTTAATTCCACCCACCTTTCTAGAGAGGGGGAAGAAAATTATCCTTTACCTTCTGCTGTTCAAAAGTGTGCCATGGACTTTTGGAAGCCGTAGTAAAACCACTGCCACCACCACCACAGCAAAGATGTCTTGAGCAATTGGCTGAAAGGAGGGGACATGAACGTGTTTAAGCTTTGGGTTGAAAAGGAAGAATAGTGGTTATTAGAGAAGACTGGGAACAAAATGCTCCCCTCAGAAACCCTAAGAATTAGGAGTCCCTTCTCTTTTTTTGGATGATCTCAAGATGGCTTGAGTTGTAAATATAAATGGGCTTTAAGTGGCCTCCCTCCTGAGTGGCCTGAGCCACCCCACACCAGGAACTGGTCAAAGATCTTTATTTCCCCCAACTACAGGGAGGAAAATGAAGCCTTGGTGAGCTTAATCAGCAGGCAACGTCAAGCCATTTATGCTTTGTATACTGCAGTCAACAGAAAGTTATTGCTTAATTAACCCCTCTGAATGAATACCTGATAATTAATAAACCCACGAAGTATACCCTAAGGCTTTAAGTTGAAGAAGGCTCCTCTCTTCAAGTGGAAAAGAGAAAAAAAAAAAAAAAACAAAACAACAACCAAACAAACCCGAAACAAAACATGCTGAACTAATGGGAAAAAATTCCGGTAGAAGGCAAAGCAATTAGGATTAGTGAATTCCATTTCATTTAAAGTTCCAAGATATAGAGGCCATTTATCTAACAAATTAATAATAGGAGTGACTTGCCTAATATAGTAACAAGTCCTTATATTTTATTAGTGAAAATCCAAACTGAGTAATTTAATGATAGACAAACTTCCATATATATAATTTTTTTGTTAGCCTTTATGAAATAGTGTCACGGCACACAGATAGCTTTAGATTTATGCATCCCTTCTAAATTAGTTTCTACTTCAGTTTGAAATGATACATTTATTATTACAGCTCTGTAGAAAATCAATATTTTTTAGTGTTTTCTTTCATTTTAAAGAACTTTATCATTTGGCTAATTGTGTCACCATAAGGAAAGAGAAGGGTTGATAAGGTGGTTCACAGGTATTATTAAATTTGCCACAGACTATAAATCGGGGTCACTGGGGGGGCTGTTGAATGGGTCATGGGGGAGCTTGGAGGTAGGGCAGAAGGGAAGGTATTAACTTAAGACCACAAAATTAATCTTTCTAGGTTGAAAGAAAATAGAAGGTACGTCCTTAAAAGTGTTTTTATGATAGTGATTTCATGGCAAAGACCTGCTGTGCTCAAGTTTCTCATGGAGCTTCTGAGAGTTTGCTTGGGGCTTAAGACAGGTGACCAGACCCTGGGAACACTGTCCCTCTGACCATCTTTCTGTCTGAGGAGGGATTCATCCATCCATTCAATAGATACCTAATGAGTCCCTGCTATATGCTGGGTATTTGATACAATTTCTAGCCATTTCTGCAAACTGGAAGAACACCTAGAATAGTCCCCTGATCCTCTATCCTCACAGGTCTGTCACATATTAATTCTTAGGGAACAACATGCTCCAAAGTGCTAAAAGCAACTAGCTGAGTAGGAGTGTTTTCTGAAAAAAAATCAAAGACTTGAGAGAAAAGAAGAATGGCACCCAAGTCCTACCAGCCATGATCTTGTACAGGTCTGGGCCTCAGTTTCCTTTACTTACAAAATAGGAATATAAGTATTTTCTACATAGGCTACTTACTATGTTGTAGGAAGAACTTCTGGCATGTGGAATGCTAAATTTTTTCCCCATATTTTGAGTGGTATACATAATCTTGGAGGGATCCCAGAGCATCTAAATAATGCTAATATTAATACTAATAAATACTAATAATAGTTATAATAACACTAAATACCATGCTAGGCACCTTGCATAGATTTTTCTTAGAGTATTTCCAAAAACCCTAAGAGAGCAATATCTTTTAGCCCATTTTAGAGATGTAAAAACGAGGGTCTCTTCTTGTATCATCCATTACTAACACCATTATGACTAATAATGGATGTGTATTGATCATCTGTGACAGTTTGGAAGGCACTTGACATATTTATCTTATGTAGTCCTCATTTACTCATTCAACAAATGTTTACGGAGTGCTGGGTATTCACTGGACATAGGTGGTCTAATTAGTACATACCGGTAAATAGGAGAGAAATCTCAAATCCTGTCAGGAGATGATACACAACCACCATGAGGTAGATACTGTTGTGATCCTTAGTTTAAAGCTCAGGAAAACGAGCAGCTGAGATGTGGCTAGCGAATGGTGAAAACTGAATTCAAATCTACATTTCGCTTTTAACCTTGATACCATACTGCCTCTAAGAAAATTGCTTAAGTTCAGGGGAATTGAGACACTGGGGACAGGGTGGCTGAAATGACCTGTTCTCCAAAGACTGTGAGATGCTTGGGCATAGAAGGTCAATGTGACTACAGGCCATTCCTTATGGTCAATCAGACATAGCTTCCTTGCTAGGGGGACCAGTCCATCTCAAGAGCAAACCCAGGCTCTAAGCAAGCAGCCCTGGTTATACTAACAACCATGTAACCTTGATAAGTCATACATTTTCTCTGCTTTTCTCATCAGTCAAATGGAGATAGCCACACCTGAATTAGAAGGAACATGAGAATACAATGAAACTGTAGTAAAAAAGTGTTTTGATAGCGGGGGCAAAAAACCAATACTATCAAAAAACAAAAACAGAATATCCACTTTAGATACTATTAATTTTAGTAGATGGTGGGAGAAATTTATTATTTAGAAAGAGGTTAAATGTGTTTATTTGCTAGTTACTCTATGAATGCTCTCTCTTTGATTTTGCCTAATAACTATTGATGGCAAATACATACAGGAAAAATGCCACTGAAAATGGAAAACAGGGACTTTAAAAATGTTTACCATGAAAGCGGAGAATCGTTCAGGTTGATTCCACGCATCTTTGCCTATTGCTGTTGGCATAACCAGTCCTGTACTGCTAAAAGTCTCTGCGGAAACATCTTAGCCGATGCATTCTAACCCGGCTAATAAACAAGTTTTTTATATAGAGTGTCTCTGATATTTGTACAGAGGAATCAAATGCATAAATCTAAACACACACATACTCAAAGACCAACTGTATTTAATAATATAATAGGTGTGGTTTTCATCTTTAAAATTCCTGCAAGGGTAGTTTTTCTTTGCAGATTCAATTAGCAAAGTAGGAACAGATGAAGTCAGTTGTCAATTGTTCAAATGCAGGTACATATTAAAGGGACAGATCACAAACTTGGGGGGCTGCTAATGTGGAAAGAAATCCCTCCTCATAAAATGAGTATTAGTAGCAATCTGCACCAATGCATTTGATTTCCCATAGCCTTGTAAACCTTCAGAGCTCAAAGGATGTGATTACTTCCTAGTACCTCACTCAGCTCAGAAAGTTCAGGATCATCTTAAAAATCCCTCTTTATTTTCCCAGTCCACTCTGCTTCAGTCTAAAGAACTGTGGTGTCAACATTCAACAGAACTAGTTAATAAAGGTTTTAAGAAAATTAAAGGCGCAGCTAAGTCTAGACATCCCAAAATAAGTGGATGGTGGGGGTATACATGACTTTGGTCCAGTTATTCTGGCCACCTTCTTAATGGACAATTTGGATCGCTGCACAGTCAATCCGCTTAATTGCCTCTGTGTTGGCCATTAAAACAAATTGAATGCGCTATGGCCAATTTGGTCATGTCATAACAAAATGGCCTATAGGGCCCATCGAGAAGCAGAATTTCAGCCATTATTCGATTATATCTGATCAATGGAGACAGCCTGTATGGGAAATCCAGGAGCCAGAGCTGATCCTATAGGAACCCCCAGTCTACTTTGCTGACCATATTATTAGGATCAACTGTCAACAGCAATGAAATTAGCCAAGTAGTTGACAAGGCTTCACCTTACTCTGTCCCAGGGACAGAAAAGTCAGTACCTCATGACTTTGCCTAAAATATCCAGTCAGCAAACCAACAGGTCATCTTTTCCACTTTGAGTCCAGAGTAATTTGAGAAAGAGATAAAAAACATTCAAAATCTTCACTGGCTTTGCCCTCTAATGTTGGTATAAAAATAGACCTCATGCTGCATTCATTGTGATTAATGCTGGGTAAAGGTAATTTAAGCGAGGCCTAATTTTCTTATTTTTCCAGATCTCATTTCCATGTACTGTACCTTTCCCTGTACCTCTGCTTATCTGAGAGGTCTCAGGATCTTTGTCTGGGGCCTCCACTGCTCATCTGAAGTCACCTTGGTCTTCAGCATCTTTGTGAAGTTATACAAAAGGAAAGACCCCTCAGAAAGGTATTTCTGGATTAGACTTTATATATTTAAGCCAAGGAGAAATAGCAGTGGGGAGTATTTACTGAACATTTGTTACATGCTAGATGCTAACCTCAGCATTTTAAATATATTATATCATTTGCTCTTCAACTGACTTTGAGATGTAGGTTCTGGTGTCTCTACTGTATAGATGAGGCAATTGATACTTAGAATTCAATAACCCATCAAGGAGGGGGTCATCCAATAGTATCAGAATCAGGATGTAACTCCTGGCCTCTCGGGCGTCAAAGCTTGTACTCTCATATACCGTGTTGTCCTAAGTACCACTAATTGCTCCATCAGCCTGTAAAGGGAAGTGTACTCAGTGAACCAGGGGTTCCATGTTCAAGGGGAGCTTAGCAATGTGATAGGAACCAAAAAGAGATCACTACCTGTGCCAACAGAGAGTGTTCTAGTTGGGCTAGAGACCCTATGGGAATATAAAATACTCATGTAGGACACTGGGAGTCACCAGACAGGTGGCTCATACTACTGAGGGTTGGGTCATAGTAGATGGTGAGCAACTGTGAAGGAGTAGCTAGAGCTACCTCTCATCCCAGCTGCTCCCTAAGAGCCTGTGGCCTTGGCATGGATTGATCAGAAATGAAAAAAGCCATTGTGACTCTAAAAGAAGAAAGGGAGAAGAAAAAAAAATGGTGCTGTGTGGCACAGATATAGGACCACGAGTAGCTGGATGCAGTGAGGCAGGTGGAATGGGCCTGGGGTTGGAGGATACAATTTGGGAAGAGGAATAGGGAGATGGGAAGATGGCAAGATAGACATATCCAGCGGGTAGGCATATGGGGACACCAAGAGAAGAACGATGGTTAGGAGTTGGGTGGATGTGCCACCACCGCCACATCATCATTACTGCAAGAAAAGAAACAACAAGCACATCCAAATTATTGCATGCTTTCTGTGGACCAGGGAGAGTGCTGAATGTGTATTTATTTAATCCTCACAGAAACCTTATGCTTTCTTTAAAGATAAGAAAAGGGAGACTTAGCGAGTTCCAGAAATTTTCTAGAGGAAACACAGTAAAGTGTAGAGTTATGCTTTCAACCATTATTTTTGGCTATCACAGAGAAGACAGAGCTATTACTAAGACAGAAACATTGGACAGAACTAAAGAACTCAATAAAACTCAAACCGTTACCATTTCGGGATCAGTCTTGAATAGATCTGATTGGTCTTTAGATTCCCATCCATCAATCCTAACCAAAGCTAACTCTTCATGCTTTTTGCTCAGTGTTTGCTTACTGGTGGCATGAGACCAACATCTGGGAAGTCAGCTGTCAGTGTGCCCAGCTTGTAAACCAACGCCCTATTGGGCGGGCGTAGTCTGCTCTGCCCTCGGGAAGACCACTCCTCCCTCCTCCTGAAAGCAGCTCCTTCAGCTCCCCACAGCCTCTATCTGGAGGCAGGTTGGGTGGAGCTGCACAAAGGGGGTGATCTTCTTTAACGGCTGCTATGTCCGTGGATTCCTTCCTTCTCTCTGAGTATAGTTTAAGTCCTCAGTGATGACTCCATTGAGTGAATTACATACAGCTTGCTGTACTGGTTTGTGTAGAAGACATTTCATAACCCAGGTGGCTTTAGTAATCTGTCTACTGCCATTTCTCTTTCTGAGTTAGAATTCATCATTTTTGTATGTGTTGGAAGGAGAGACTCTTTCATCATTTCTAGCTTAATGCTAGACATCTATTTATCCACAAACTCTGTCTTAGACAGCCAGGGAGATGTGAGAGCATTTGACTTATGAGAAACAGAAGCTAATGAAAAGAATATTTAATCCAGTTTTTTTAGATGGCAAAACTGAAACCCAAAGATCTGGAATGCATTTAGAATTCTTTTCAAGAGTACAAGGAGGATTATTTTTATGAATTTATGTTAAACACATAATGGAGATTTAGAAGCTTTACATCTCTTACTGTTTTGGGATTGATAAACCTCAAGTCAGAGAAGCTTCTCAGGAAGGGAAAAGAAAAAGCACCAATCAACCCCTGTAACAGACAGAAGGTCACAACTTTCCTATAATTATGGTTAAACAGTAATTACAATTTGTAAATGGACAAATTTTAAGAGGACATTTTCATTTGATAAACCAGTTTCAATAGAAGCTCTGCTAAGTGAATTTTAAGTTACATCAGATTTATTAGTAATGAATTACAAGCAACTTTTTATCAAAGCAGTTACTATGCAGGGTGGGAAATACTAGTATTATCACTGCCTGAAATGAATTGTGAGGATTTTCACCTGCCATATTTTCTCAGGTCAAAGGATTACAGAATTGGCAACTTTGATTTCATGCTCTTTCTGGGGCCCTTTCCAAGGGCAAGGGTGTTGTTATAGGCTCTGCTGTGCGTGTACTGAGTGTTTGGCAACAGATAGGATTCAGAGGGGCAAGGTATTTCAAGAGGGGTTTCTCCCTCTCGAAGCCAATAGATCATGGGCTTGTTCTTGTGTAGTCCAGGAAACAAAGGACATTATTCATGTTTTAATTTTTTGGAAAGGAAAAGTAGTAGGTGAAAATATAGAGGTTGGGATCAAAGAACAGTATTCAAGGCCTGTGCTCTATCGCTTACTGGCTAGTTGACTTTGCACAAGGCTCTTAAGTTCTTCAAACTTTACTTTCATCACCTGTAAAACAGGGCTCACAACACATAAGGTCATTAGGATTAAATGAAGTAATGTACAAATGTTTAAAGTGATGTACAAGTCTAACACAGTGCCTGACTGAACAGATGCTTAGGAAAACTGACATAAAATATACCCTTAGTAAGGTTACTGAAAAAACATGGAGATTTGTGTCCACACTGATTGGTGTCAGCCTGAAACCCAGGAAGAAATCAGAATTATACCATGCAAGGAGGAATAAATTTTATTGGCTAAGTGAATGTTAAAACCTTGACGAGTCCCCAAAGAAATTTCCATGTGGGCAGAAGTGTTCTTTAATTCTTAAACCCACTACCCAGGGGCCTCCAGACTGGGGTGGGGTTTCATTTTGTTAGGATTTTTCTTGCTAAATGAGATGATGGGGCACATTATCAAAACGACCCATGTCAGCGCTTAGACGATGTCATGTCTCTTGAGAGAAGAGACATGAGCGCTCACAGCTTTAGCTAACTGATGGTAGATCCCCAGCACGTGAACTGGCTAGATCAGTTCCAGAGAAATAAACTAATCTCAGAAAGCCACTGTGCAAAATGAGTCTGGACACAGCTGTTGGCTCCTGTGCTCCTCTCCCACTAGATTTGTTGTTCAGAACAAGGTAGGGCATTCCGCCTGTCTGCCCTCTCTACAAAACCTGCAGCAGGCTACCAGAGCCCCACCAAGCTACCCACCCTGACATCCTCAGCCATCCAGGGAAGGCTTTAAGCCTTCTGCACCTGGTAACCTTCCTTTTCAGTGTCCCCTGACCTTCCCAATGTGGACATCATTGCCAGAAATCTTTACTCAAAGTTGTTCCTCAGTTGCCACCTCTTCTTGTCAGCTGATCAAACCCCATATAGCCATCAAGCACTGCTTTACAAGTTCCTAATATCTCCTCTGCCATTTCATCTCTATGCTTAGGGACCTCCTCCATACATTCAGGATAATGATGCCAACACCATGGGATCATTGCTCGCCATGGCAGGGACCAGGGCTGGCTCATGTGTGACTCCTCAGCACCTGGCAGCATGTGTGGCATGGAGAAGGCATTCAACATATGAATCGTAAGTGGAGGCATGGAGTGCCTTTCCCAGTCCTTCAGTTCCCTGTGGTGTTGGCCATTTGTCTTTGAAAGTCTTTGAAATGTGTTGGAGTCTCTATACAGAGTTGGCTTCTTCACTTTGAATAAAAGCCATTGTAAGGTGTCCAAATCATGTTAGCCATTTGTATGAAAGTCTCCCAAGGCTGGTATGACAAACTACCATAAACCAAATGGCTTCAAACAACAGAAATTGGTTCTCTCACAGTGTTGGAGGCTGGAAGTCTGAAATCAAGGTGTTGGCAGGGCCTGGCTCCCTCTAAAGGCCCTAGGGGAGGATCTGCTCCACATCTTTTTCTTGGCTTCTACTGTGGCCAGCAAGGCAATATTTGGCTTTCCTTGACTGGTAGATGCATCGCTCCAACCTCTGCCTCCCTTGTCACATGGAGCTCTTCCTGTGTCTTTACGTCATTGTCACATGACGTTATCCCTGTGTGTCTTATGTCACTGCCTTTCTGTGCATGCTTGTGTGTTCACATGGTATTTGTCTCCATGTGTGTCCATTTCTGTGCCTCTCTCTCTCTTTTTTTTTAATGAGGATATCAGACATATTAGGGTAAGGGCCCACCCTACTCCAGTATGACCTTATCTTAAGTTGCATCTTAATTACATCTGCAAAGACCCTATTTCAACATCAGATCGCAAGTGGGGATAATTTTGCCTGCCTCACTGAGGTCCCGTGGGGATTAACTGAGACACCAGGTAGGGCCTCATGCTTAGGAAGTCTTCACCTGTGCCCTGTCTTCCTCTTCCTGCCTCGTCTTCTTCTCAGCTGTTTGCAGTATAATCTATAGACAGTAAAGGAAGTTTCAGCAGGTAGGATTTTGTTCCATGGAGGCCAGTAAGCATCTATCCATTCTCACAGGGCCTTTTTCCTCCCAACCAGGCGACCTTTCCTTGTAGTAAGATCCTCTGCTTAACTTCTTCTCTATGTAGGACACACGGCTTGGACTGGGTCAACTGACTCTAATAAAAGTTTCGGGTGATTCTAGGACAACAGGCCGAAATGTGTGTCTTTGGCTGGTTACCCCTGTCATGAGTGGTAATTTTTTCATGGTCAAAACAAATAAATACATAAAAAGCGCCTAAAACCTATAGGGAATCAAGTTTCCAAACTGTATTCTTGTGGCTGACTTCTGAATCATAGTTTAGTAATTAAAAGAAGAAAACACCAAGTTACACTTGGCAATGAAACATAAATTGTACCTTTGCAAAGGTCAAATACTAGTTGTGATTAACCAGACGAGTCACACTTTATCCTTGTTAAAACAATACTGAATGCTAAGACTATTTATAGGATTCCACAGCCCCTACCCGACCCTCTTCCCTGCAGAAGTTCACGACTGGAATCTGACTTGAAGTGGAGCTTTATTTTTTTTTCCTTTCAATTTGTGAGATGATTTCCATATACTGTGGTTTGGCAGTCTGCACTTGAGCGGTACTATAGCATTATCAGGGTGCCGACAGCTGCTCTAGAATAAACAAGCAGTGATGCATTGAGCTGGCAAGTCCATATGGTTTGGAAAATAAAATGAAATAAAATAAAAACATTTGTTATCATTTTTGGACTTTTTGAACACAACCAGCTTTAGCACCACTCTAATGCCTCGCATGACTTTCTTTAAAAAAAAATAATAATTATAAACGGGAACATTTTGTTTTGCTAGGAAGAGTGGTTAGCTGCATGGATGGGGCAAGAAGCCTCGATTTTCAGCAGCTGTTGCTCATCTCTGGTTCAGGGGTCTCGTGATGGCTCTGGTTTGGCTAAAGCCTGATGGCTGGATCGGGGCAGCCAACGGAATCTTCTTCTGCTTATCATCCCAGACACTGCAGAGCACTGGCACCCCCAGAAGTGGCTGGCTTTCCAACCCCTCTTCCCCCTCCCTCACCTCTCTGCCTCAGGGGATCTCACAGAGGGCTGATAGGAGGGCACTACTCTATCATGTTAACTGGGTCCTTTCTTCTAGGGAGGGAAGTCTGGGATTGTGTCTGGTGTTGTCAGGTCACCTGGTTTTATTTTAACATGTACCAGTATTAATAACTTGAACAAGTAATAATTGTGGCGATTAGCACTGTCCTAGTTGCAAAGCTCCTGGGAATGCACAGTCCCATCTGGGGGTCTCTAGCCTCCAGTACTCTGTTCTTATCCCATTTCCTGGGTGAGCAACCTTCCCTCTGCCAGTTTACACTGCCTTCCCTCACAGTTTCCTCACATAGAAAGTGTGAACTGAAATTCCTACCCCAGGGGTTTATCTGTGATGCTCTGTTTGTTTGTTTGTTTATCTATTTACTATTTTTCAGTTTTATTGAAGCATAATTAACAAATAAAATTGTCACGTGCTGTTGATTCGACAGATTAATCCCTACGAGGGCCATCTGGAAAGTATCCAGCCATGTCATATGAAAAATAGAGGCGTGTATGGCTGGATTTTTTCTGGGCAGCCTTTGTATATGCTATGAACAGATTCCCACCATCTAGGTAATTAACACATCCATATCTGTGATGTTCATGAGAATCAGTGATATGAATGGGAATCAAACGTGCACTAAGACATCTCCTCCCCGCAATGTCATATAAAATATCTTGGCTTTAGGTGAGAGGTCATTGGTTCGTTGTGACCACATTGCTGCTTTCAGTTGACCCAAAGCTCAGATGGGCAGTTTTCCGTGCCTTTAGGTCACTTATAAAAATGAAAAATGGGTGACTAATTATATAGCACGTGCAGATTTAAAAGTGGAAGGAAGAGAAACTCCATGAGCGCGGGGACCTTGTCTGTCTGTCTCACCCCTCATCCCCAGGGCCTGGCAGAGGGCTGCGTCTGATGTGTCTGCACAAGTCAGCTCTCTTCTCTGAGCTGCAGTTTTTACATAAATGCGATGGGTGCTGGGTTTCCTACTCCACAGTGCTGGCACATAATAAGGGCTCAATAAATACAGGATGAATGAATGATAAATAAATATGCAATCTGGGGATGGAGAATAGATAACAGCATGGGATATTAGGCATCGGGGTGCTGCCAAAGGGACACTGGAAAAACCTGAAGTCCTGATTTGCAGCCAGGAACAGTTTAAAGGTGTAAATATTTCCACCATTGCCCACTTCATGCTCTCGGGGAGGGGGTACTGAACACTGAGTTTGGAAGACATGTGCCCTCCGGCTCCAGCATACCTTTGGCTGGGGCCTGGGGAGTGATGTGGGGTACGAAACGACTGCAAACCAGTGCTCCATTTCCTGTTTGTTTTCAAGAAGCTTCTCCTACTGGGCAGAAAGGTTTGGGGACTTCCAGAATGTTTGAGTTTAAACAAATCAAATTGTCCAGCCAATGACATGACCTTTCCCTTTACTTTGGCAGAAGAGAAAGAAGAGTGGGAGGTGCCAGGTAGTGGGTGTGGATGGAAGACCTAGTGAGCCCATTGGTCGGCCGTGGGTTGTGACCATCCTGCAGAGGATGTGTGTCCTTTCACTCTTCACTGACCTAGGAACCCCTCTTGCTCCCCTGCCCTGATGTCTGCCATGAGGAATCCAAGCATTTCTCGGTGGGCATGCCCAGGGGTACGTCAGTGTCACTTTTGTGGCTCCTGATAATTATCTAAGCTTTACAAAGGCCCCAGGATTTTCTTTTCTTCCCAAGATTCATTTTTTATCAGGTAGATCTACTATTTCCCATCCTCTCTTGCAAAATTGCAATGAGTGGCATCAGCACATCTTTGTACAGTCGGCGAATATATTTGGAATGCTTATTTCTGAGAGCTGTTGAAGATGACTAAAAATTTTACACCCCACAGAAGGACTGACAATAAATTTAGGAGTGGCAAATGGAACCACTGTTCTGTTTCCCTCTTGGTAAATAAATAACTGCAAACAAAGCCTGCGCTCCAATACCAGAGCGGCAAATCCATGGCGCCCCGTTGATTAACAAAGGAAATGTCTTTGTGAAAGCGATACATTCAGAAGAGTCCTAGGGCTTGCACCAGGAGCTGACGCTGAAGGTTTTCTTTTAATGTAGCACAAATCAGAGTGAAAGATGTGAAAAGAGTTCTGGTTTTTGTGTGTGTGGAAGATGCCACTTGTTTCTACTCCCGGGAAATGTCTTCCAAACTCTACCAAATCTGCAAGCTGAACCAATTCCACGGTGGCTGCATCGCCCACCGGAAGACCTCAGGGCCCACCAGGAGCCCACAGAGGGCTGGGAGCTGGTGCAAGGTCTGGAACAGAAATTGTGTTCTTGAGTGATTTGCAATATAATGAGGTGTCCCCAGGGCCTTGTATTTCCTCTCACACCACTGAACGCTGACATTTATGTTGGGGCATATTTAAATGGAAATCTGGAAGGAAAGTACACAGCACTTATGTGAATTGGAGCCCATTCCCTAGCCTAGGGATCATCTCTATTTAACAGAAACAGCAAACAGAGATTAATATATATGAACTGCATTAGAAGAAAAATAAGAAAATCATTAGAAGGAGATGGAGGAGGCGAGAGGAGAGAGAGAGAAAGGCAGGGAGGAAGAGAGGCGAGTGAGGAGAGGAAGAGAAGACATACTGGTGTTAGAAAATGGTGCTGCCCCTGATAAAAGTGTGTTCGTACATGCTGTTCCCTAGTCCTAGAATGCCATTCCACCCTTTCTTCACCGGCTGACTCTGACTCAACCTTAGGACCTGAGTATTATTTCCTCAGGGAAACCGTCCGTAAACCAAAGGCTGGGCCAGGTCCCCATAGATGTAGTCTACATCATGTCTATAATGATGGTAATTCCATGCTCATGTACGTATTACAGGCCTGTCTCCCCCACGGTCCAACGGTCTGAACTAGTAAGAGTCCAAAAGCCTGGGGCCACGCTTGGCTCTAAGCAAGAACTTCAAGACACCCAGGGAGTGGGTGAATGATGACTGGATGGATATTTATGATAAAAACGTATTTTATTTTATTATCTGAGCCTTGCCAGTTTTACATAGTCCTGTCTACATGCAGGCATCCCGTGCTAGCCTTGGGAGATAAACAGAAAAGGGGTTCAAGTCCCCCCAGATTGTCAATGTCATTTCTCAGCTCTTAAAAGGGCTATCACCTTGTCAAGGAGGGTCACCCACAGTAGTGAGGAAGCAGAGCTTGGACAGGATCCAGTCTCCCAACACTACAACCCCTGGCATTTAGAGGCAGGCAGAAGGGGAAGGGGACAGTTGAGGTTTGGGGAAAGGGCAGTGGAGAGGCAGGAAAAGTCATCATGACAGAAAAGATTTACTCCTGCCTCCCTCTCCTTTCTTCTTGCATTAAGGACAAGTGTCGCCTGAACACGTAAGCACAAATGGGATCATGATGAGGCATCACTTTTTCCGGGGCTGTGACTAACTCCTCAGGGGAATTGCAGAAGCTGTCCCTCTGAGTTAGCCCTTAAAGATTTCCTTAAATCCCTTGCTGCAGGGAAGCCTGCCAATCAACCCAGGGCTGCTACTGTGAGCTGTGTTCATTCATTCATTCATTCATTCATTCATCCCACAAGTAGTTTTCAGATGTCCACTATGGGCCAGGCATTGTGCTGGGATGGATATGTGTGGATTAGAGTGAGGCTTGTAGGGTGACTAGCTGTCCCAAATTCCCCAAGATGAAGGACTTTCTGTGAGCGGCCCGAGGCAGTTGGTTACCATATTTTGCACGTGAGCTTAGGATGTAGTGTAACTTCCTGTATAGAGTATAGTTCCCAAGAAACACTTACACCAAAGTCACTTGGAAGTGTTTGCTAAAATGCAAATTCTCAGGCCCCACTCCACACCAGTGATCCAAAACCCTTTCGGGACAGGTCTAGAAATTTGCATTTATTGACTCCCCAATTTTTAGTATGCATACTTAAGCATACTTAAGTGAAAGGATAGCTGAGCTCGTGCTGGAGGACTTTGAAGTCACTCAGAATGGGTTCAAATCCCACTTCCATCACTGAAGACCTATGTGAATTTTCACGGATTGCATGATCAGTATGGGCTTCAGTTTCCTTATTTGTAAAAGGGGCCTGAAAATACCCACTTCCTAGTGTTCTTGAATGAATTAAATTTAAAACATGGATTAAAGTCTGAGTATAATACCTGGAATAGAATTAACCATACATTAAATTATTATCAAGACCAAGATGGTTGCCCCAGTAGCTGGAGTCACAGGTTTCTGCTCCTGGATCTGGGATTGCTCTCTCCTTTTCCAAAAGCATAAGTTCATCAGGATCATTATAGAAATGTATTTGCTTTACCTCCTTCTTTCTATCATTTCCCCAGGTGCTTTTTCTTGGTCTCGGAAGTGGTCACGCCCTTTGACACTCTGGGATCCTCATATGTTATGTCTGACATCTTGTCCTCAGCCTGAGGAATAGCCATACAGTCTTTAAAACCCAGCTACAGGATTTCCTCTTTTGGGAAGCTGCCTCATTTCTCCCTGTTTCCTGACACCCTCTTTTCCCTGTTTATCGTACTTAAGCGTGCAAGTAATGACACAAAGATATGCCCTCCCCAATTAATCTGAGCTCTCTTTTACTCATTGATAGCAGAGATCCCAAGTTACAGCCCATGGCCTGATCCAGTTTGCTATGTGTACTTACAACTAAAGCTTTATTGGGACACAGTCACCCTCACGTGTTCATGCATCATCGGTGGCTATTTGCACACTATAGGCAGAGTTGAGTAGTGGGGAGAGAGATTCGAAGGCCCCTCCAAGGCCTAAAGTATCTACCCTCTGCATCTTTACAGAAAATGACATACATAATGGCCTCAGATGCTGGCGTATGATATATTATACCCCATAGTAGATGCTCAATGAATATTTTGAATAAGCAGATCAGCACATCAGAGGGTAGATTAAGAGTCAATGACTCTATCACTGACGGTACAGGTTGTCTTCTTTAAATGCATTCTTCTCCAGATCAAAGAAAGGTCCAGTCACACCTGTGTGTACCGTATTGTGCTTCAATCCACAAAACGGCACAGAGTGCTCAGGCCAAAGGGATGTTATTATAAGAAAGCTTAGCCTCTACCCCATTTTATTTTCTAAGCCAATGTCAAGAGATAGCTGGTATCAAGCATCTGAGTAATCTTCTCCAGGCTTACCTACCCAGTTCCTGGCTTCCAAGTGTGCCCAGCCTGGGGAGATGGTCTGGTGGGCTGCAAGAGCCATAACTCTCCCACAGAGTGACTGCTTTCTGACTTCATCTTTACAGGCTACTCCTTCTTCCATCAGATCATTCTACTTATTCTAGAGGGGCCGGGACAATTCTATACACAGAGTGGGCCATCAACCACCTCCTAATGCCTGAGGAGCAGCATATCCTCAGGATGTGGGGAGAGGGTGGGGGTACAAGCCATTTTTTAACCAAAAATGGAATAGAAAGTCCATTCCAGAGATGAGGCAACATGTGACCCTTGCAAGAAGAATCACTTTTCAGCCATTAGCATGCATTGAAGAGGACTCAGAAATACATGTGGTGTTCTTCTCGTGTAGCAGCTCAGAGACCTGGGCTCAAGCGCAGACTGGAGCACCAGAAGCAGCAAATCCATCCCTAGTTCCTGCCTTTCTTGTTAAGGTCTGGGTAAGGGTCAGACAGGAGAAGTATGGGACAGGGAGATGATTACTTTGTCTTGGAATCATCTTAAATGTAAAGAAGGTCAATATCCTGTTGAAAAGCAAGATTCTCTGTCTTAAGTTGATCATGAATTTCATTGGATACTGAGATTTCTGAAGGGAAGAGAAAAACAAAGACAGAGGGCAAGACTCCATGGAAGTAAGGCCTGTGGCTAACAGGGCCAGACAGAATCTGGAGCCAGTTTTCATTTTGGGTGATCACACCGCTTCCTGTTGGAGACACGGCAGCCGTGGGAGAGTGGAGAGCAGCAGCAGGCTGGAGCTGGGCCAGACCTTAGGAATCCTCTTCCCTAAGCCCTGGTTTTTCACCTGAGGACAGGGAGACCCACAGACTTAGAAGAATTTGCACCACACTTCAGCGACAGCCCCAGGTTTAGAGCCCAGATGGCCTGTCCCAAATACAGGGCATTTGCTTATTTGTTTCTATTTTTTATTTTTCCCTCTTTCTTTCTTTCTTTCTTTCTTTCTTTCTTTCTTTCTTTCTTTCTTTCTTTCTTTCTTTCTTTCTTTTTCATGTGCTACACACATAGACTTTCAGGGGTTCATCCACAATTAGAGAATATTCTGGAAAATTTAAATTTTGTGCCAGACTTATAGAAAAGGTAGCAGGAATATTTGTTGGAGATGATGGGAAAATAATTTAAAAGGCAGGGGGCTTTTGAGCAGTTTAAAGAAAATGCTCTATATCGAGCTTGTCCAACCTGTGGCCCAGGACGGCTTTGAATGCGGCCCAACACAAATTCGTAAACTTTCTTAAAACATTACAAAAATTATGCATGGATCTTTTTGTAGCTCCTCAGCTATCATTAGTGTCAGTGTATTTTATGTGTGGACCAAGACATTTCTTCTTCCAATGTAGCCCAGGGAAGCCAAAAGGTTGGACACTCTTGTCTAGGTAAGGACAAACTTAATTGTCTTATGGAGTCAACTAAAAGTTTATTAAAGACTTAGTGTTGGTCTTCTACATGAGTTGCAACAGGATTCAAAGAATCGTGGTGTTCAAGCTGTCATCCTCCACACAGTTTCAGAGCACGGGTGCCAGGGGCCCACCGACCTGCACTCAAGAGCTGACTCTACCATGAATTAGTTCTACAAATGTGGGCAGGTTCCACAGCATCACTGAGCCTTCACTTCCTCCTCTGCAAAGCAGGCATGACAACGGCACTCACCCTGTACGTTCATCATGAGGATTCACTGTGTTAATTGGAGACACCGAGGTCAAGGCACACCTAGTTCCTCGTCTTACTAATCTCAATGCTTCTTGTCCTAGCTGAGTGACCACTTCCCATTTAGCTCTCTCTTGTGGACCAATTTAAACCCTCCTCAGTATCTCCTACCTCATAGTCCCAAGCTGTCATGGGTTGAATACTGACTGTCTCCTCAAAATTCATGTCCACTTCAAAGCTTAGAATGTGATCTTATTTGGAAATAGGGTCTTTGGAGATATAATCCATTTACAGCATTGAGATGAGGTCATGTTTGATAAGGGTGGACTCTACAGTCAATGAGAGTGACAGAGAGAGAGAGAGACAGATACAGTGAAAATCGAGGCAGAGGTTTGAGTTATGCTGCCACCAACCAAAGAATGTCAGGAGCACCAGAAGTTAGGAAGATGCCAGGAAGTACGGCCTTTGTGCCTCCAGTGGGAACATGGCCTGCCAACCTTTTGATTTTATGTCTAGTTTTAAGGCACAGAGTTTGTGGTCATTTGTCATGGAAGTCCTAGGATACATCAGTTGAAATTCATAACCAACTTAGACAGTGACATACAAGTCAGTCCCTGACTTTGTCACCCAGCTCCCCATCCACACATGCTCCTGTAGATTCTGAGCAGGTGGTGAGTATCCACTACTTCGGGCTTGAATGCCAAGCCTCTGTGTTGCATAAGTAACGGAGAGCCCTGCCTATCCCTGAAAAACTCGTAGGCCCAGAGGGTAGCAAAGAATTGTTAAAAGAAACAAAACAAAACAACGAACAAACAAAAGTAAATTAGAAATGCAAGAGAAAAATGCAGCAACCCAACTGCATAGCTATTCTACCTTTCCCTGAAGGTATGCCCAGCATGTCACATGTAGCTCAGTGGCATTCTGTGGCAATGTTCTACAAGTTTGTTTTGGCGACAGTCACGTCCTTTCATTTCTCAGGTGTCTGTTAGGCCTCAGGGCTGCTTCCCTGCTCTTCTCTCTCCATCAAGCACAAATCTCAGCCACTCGATCTGCTTTCTTCTTTTCTGGGGCTGCCAGTGCTACATCTTGGGGTCTCTCTTCCCCTCAGTCTGGCTGCCTCCTCCTTCATTGCCCAAAAATAAAATAATTAAGTTTCCTTGTTTAAAGGGTTTCAATGTCCATTACTGTAGGAAGACTGGAGAATAACAAAACTGGCAGAGTTCTAATAGCCAACATTTACTGAACACTTCTAAGAGGCCCAGGAAATCTGTAGTCTCATTTTATCCTCACACGGTTCACACAGGGAGATGTTATTGTTGCTATTATATTATTCTCATGTTAAAGGCCAAGACCATGCATGAAGTTGCAGGAAGCTAAGAAAGTTGCCTAAAATTGCATCACTGTTAATCAGGGAAGAGGGACCTAGACTTTATTCTAATGACTTCACAACTCGGGTCAGTGACCAAGGACCTGCTTAGGACTTTATTAAGGTAATGAGTGGTCTCCTACCTAGAGTTTTGACTTACTTCCTGATATATTAACTCAGATGGTGCTATACACTGAATGGGTGTGTCCCCCACAATTCCTATGTTGAAGCCTAGTCCCCAAGGTGATGATATTAGAAGGTGGGGCCTTTGGGAAGTGATTAGGTCATAAGAGTGGGGCCTTCATGAATGGGATTAGTGCCCTTTTAAAAGAGACAGTGGAGAGTTTCCTATCCCCTTCTGCCCTGTCAGGAAACGGAGAAGACAGCTTTCTGTGGACCAGCAAACAGGCCCTCACCAGACACTGAATCTGCCAGGGCCTTGATCTTGGACTTCCCAGCCCCTAGAACTGTGAGACATGAATATTGTTTAAGCCACCTAGTTTGTGGCATTTCTGCTATAGCAGCCTGAGTGGGTTAAGACAAATAGCAATGACAGTAAATAAATAAATAAGCCAGACCATCTCTTGTATTTTTTAAGGTGATTTTTATTCCAGTCTTCCAGCTCCTTCTCTGAAAATCTGACCAGACTGAAACAATTATCACCAACTAGAATCCTTTCAGCAGGACTTTTATTTGGAAGGCATCTCTGAGGACTTGCAGATTGAGAGGAAATATTTTCCTGGGCATCTGCAACAATGGAAGCTGCCTTTTTGGCCTTTTATTTCCTAGAAGTCATCACAGGTAATAGGTATTCCTTGAAAATCTCTTTTTCCATGAGCGAAGACCTTTCAGGAAACCCTGAGATGAAGGCTGCCTGCCTGCTGGACTTGAGAACCTTCTGTTTGCTGATGTACTTTGGTGACCTCTAAGATGAGGCAATAATATGTATCCATTCTTTGGTTAACAAATCCCTCTCTTCATGGAAGGTATCCAGGTTTGGGCTTCTACGGGGCATGCGTCAGGAAATATGACCTTACGCCCTTCCCTTACATTCAGCATTTTCTTCTCTGTGACTTGGGGAGGTGTGTCCACTTCATGTGTCCTGGGAGTTCATTATTTTTGAAGCCTGATCTATGTAAATATCAAATCACTTACAAGACATGGCAGGCCTCCTCGGTGATGAAATCTGCAACGACTTCATCGTTTCCATACTCGTCCAAATGAGTCCTGAAGGATGGGCCTTTGGCTGCTAGAAAATAGGAAACAGAGTCCAGCCTGGCCCTATCTCGAATTATATGTGACAGCTTCCTCTCAGTTTCAGTGACAAAAAAAGAAATGTGTTGAGCTAAAAATAATCTAAGCAGATGTAAATTTGGGAGATGTGACTGCAACACACCCATGCTTGCCATTTGTTCTACTTCAAGTGGCTCCCAGTGCACAGTTGCCACAACCCTAGGCAACCACAGCACCTTGTCCAAACCATCTATTTGTGTGAGTGTACTTCTCACTTACGTGGAGAATACCCCTGTATTAGTCAGTCCCTAAGTGGGCAGGCAGAAATAAACCCCAATGCAGGAGAGGTGTTAGTTTCTCTTAAATAAATGCATGTGCTTTGGCCTCTTTTCTCCAGTATTCCGTACTATTATCAAGGGCTTGATTCTATCCTATGATTGAAAGACACACTACCCCACAAGAGTCCATGGGACAAGTGGGCCTCGATGTAGTCCAGAAGAACCAGCAGCCCATGGGCAATGGTGGAATCTCCCCTCCATGCCAAACCAGGGGCATGTGGGACTCTCCTGGGGGTTAGTGCCTTGTTTGGAAGCTGAATCTTTGTAAGAATTTCTTCAGTGCACCTCTAGGAGATGAGAACTAATACTCATCTTTTATAGAATGGCAATAAGACCAATGACTGTGGCTCATTGAATACATCCTCTGTGTGAAGCACAACCACCAATAGCAGCTTCTTTTATTTATTGGCTTCTGTCATCAAGCTCCAACAGATACGGCACTTCAGTGAGGGGGATGTATGTTTGCATTTTGGCAGAGACAACATAACTTTTCACATCTCTTCCTTTCATCTTGGGCTCTCCTAGGAATGAAAGTATGTGTGAGATTTACCCCAAAAAAGATGAATTATTCAGACTGCAATTTTCCTGAGGATTGCTCTTGATGTGGTCAGCTTCCTTAAAAAAAGCACGGGGCCACCATTTTCAAATAAGCCTTCCCAAATGGATATGATGTTTTGGTTGGGGACTGGGAATTGGCAAATAGAATTGGGATAACTGGCTTGATGCAGATACAGGGCCTGTGGGGAGAATACTCTGGTCATTCTTGAGGAAATCCTGAGTACAGAGCCTCATCATAGCCGATTGAAATTCAGACTCGCCAATCGTCCACCAGGTTCCCCTGGGGACTTGGGAGTCAGGCATGAAAGCATTTGATTTCTGGCTCTGTCACTTACAAGCCTGACTTCACTCCTATAACCCTCCATTTCATCGTCTTGATAATGGGAATGACTGTGCTTAGACAGAGCAGAGTTAGGTCACAGTGACACACGGCACACAGAGAGCTTAGCACATCGTGGGTGCTAGACAAATGACAGCTCCATGGCTGTTGACAGTGAACGACTTGCTGGGTGAATTATCAAGCTATCTTTATGTCTTGATTGAGTTGATGGTACCTTCTTGTCTCTGACTGTTAATGTCTTTGCCAGGAAGAGTGGCACCATCTCAGACTGAAGCCACCCAAGTGGGGACTCAGCCACACTGCGCTCCCAGAGCTGGGCCGGGACCTGTGAGTCACACGGCCTGCCCAATGTGGACGCCAGAGCAAATCACTTTTCCCATCATGAACGACCAGACACGTTCCAGTGTGGTGACGGAAAGTCATTAGGAACGTAAATGACCTAACCAGATGCAGCTTCCACCAGGTTTAAGCCCTGGGTTCTTTTTTTACACTGTAATCGCACACTGTCCCGTGGTGACCCACGGGTGGGAACCGTTACAGAGTGACGTGATCCATCTGCCCATTGAGCCACAGGCTGGGGCGCAGACTGGGGCATGGCACATCTGGCTTCACTTGGGGTTTTGGTGACACCAGGAACATGGATACATGTCCTGCCTTAAGTATGGGGTATTCCAGGACCAGGAGCCACTGTCTTGCAGGCTGTGTTCTCCGTTTCCCAAGCCAAACTCGGAGCGTTCCATTGTGACGTGATATGGCCACAGTGTCATTATCTCCCCCCAGCACTCGATCCCCCTTCCTGTGATGCCTTCAGCTCAAACCCCAACAATCTGGGCTGTGGTCTGGACAGGCCAGTGTAACTCCAGTTATTTGATTATGCCCTTTGCAAACTGCTCCTCATTCTACGACAACCACTGCTTCTGAAGCTGTCAATACCACGACCAGTCACCCTTTACTCTGTGCCAAGTGCCACACTAACCACTTTCACGTATATTTTCTCATGTAATCCCTATGAGGTCAGATTGATGTCACTCCCACTTCCTAGATAAATAGACTGAGACTTAAAGAGGTTAAGTTAATGTGTCTCAGGTCACACAGCCAGTACACAGTAAAGCTGGAATGTGAATCCAGTTCATGTACTGGATTCAAGCTGACCACTACGCTATAGCAACTGTCCTCTGAGCTGAGACGTACATGTTACAAGCATAGAATAATTGAACTGACTTTATTAATACCTCAAGCAACCAGCGAAATTTCTTGCCAATTTCTTGAGAGGCTGGTTGTTTAAGTTCCATTTAATGGAGAGTCTACTTAAATTTATCTGACATTTGCCAATCCCCATGGGTACTGGTTAACTGAGCATCTACTGTATAACACCTAGAAACCATCCAAAGCTAGTTGTTGATACTTAACAAGAAATAATAAGAGATTTTATCAATGAATACAGTAGGGGTCTTGGTACAGTTAGAGAATCCTGACATTGGTTGACATTGCATTTTTAAAATGAGAAATAATGTACCTACAGCAATGTGTGTGAAGTGTATTTACTCATCCTACATATGCAGCTTGAAGAGTTGGTTCCCTTTGTGCCCACTGCTGAGAACGAGAGATAAAGCATTTCCAGCTCTCCAGAAAGTTCCTCAGTGCTTCTCACTTTAGTCTCCTTCCCCTCACCCACTAGCCGTTCTTCCAGCATCATTGATTACTTTCGCCTGTTTTCTAAGTTCCTGTAAGTGGAATTATACAGCATGCACTCTTGTGTCTGACTTCTTCCACTCAACACAATACAGGTGAGATTCTTCCAGACTAATTTGCAGTAGGCAGTACTGTTGTACTTTAGTTTGTTCTTTTAAACTGCTATATAGTATTCCATTGTAGGAATCAACCATCTAGAACATTCTTGTGTATGTCTTTTTGGACATATGCACCCATTTTTAGTGGGTAGTTTTCCTAGGGATAGGATTCCAGAGTTAGGGGGTAGGTATGTGCTGAGTTTTAGTAAAAAAAAAAAAAAGAAAGAAGAAGAAGAAAGAAAACAGTTCCAAAGTATCTTTACTATTTTATATTCTCACCATCAATGTATGAGTGCTCCATTCAGTCACATCCTTGTCAACACTTGGTAATGTCCTGTTGTTTATTTCTATAAAGCCTGAATTGTGTCCATGAGATGAATCACACACCATTTAATACTTTATTTTTTGAGGAAAAAAACTGAAAAAGGGGGTAAAAAGGATGCTGGGATGAGGCAGGGAGATGGAGAATAAATAAAAACAGACTTTACAGAAAAGGATCTTCAAGTCAGGAAGGAACTTAGACATATAATGTCATTACGGACAGCCTACACCAAGGTTTTATTTCATGCATGCATAATTCTGGGTTTATTACAGCCTGCCCCACCATATTTTATAGAGACAAGTTCAATGACTGAGCCTTTGCCAGGTACTTAATGAACGGATACATATACCCCAATTTACCCAAGTTATCAGGTGGCAAATTTGTTTTATTTAGCCAGAAACATTAAATATTCATTGAGCGACTCTGTGGGTTACTCACTTATTCCTTCGTTCGTTCACACAGCGAACATTCATTAAGTATCCAGAGTGGGCCAGGCACTCTGACTGTGTTCAGCTTGTGGACATGACACCAAGTAAGACCAGCATCTCGGCGCTTCCTGGACAGTCCGGGTATTAAACTGGCAAGTTCAATACCTCTCGCTATGTTAAATGAGAGGGAAGGGCCATGTTCTCCATTATTCGTTAGTTCAGTAAGCACCTAATGAATGACTCCCGTGCACACACGTTGCTTGCGTTCTGTATGTTGAAGGTGAGAAAGAGGAATAGAGGTTTAGCTGTCTGTCCCTCAGAGCTTGTAGACCAGGAGGTGAGGGGCGAGATGCCTAACTGCTATGGTCAGCGGTGGCTGCAGAGTGGCATGAAGACTTAGGAAGTGGGAGACAACAGGTATCAGGGTGGGCCCTCATTGCAAGGGACCCCTTATCAGGAACAACCTGGTGGCATGTGCTGCCCCTGAAGTCCCCCCTCCCCATACTCTCAAAGGCTTGTCAAGCCATAGGACATGGCTGTGAGCTCGTGTCAAGGCTGGGCAGGGTGCTAACCATGCTGTGTGCCAAGAACTGGATTCCCCATTTATGCAGGTGGCCCCATTATTTTACAGCCTTCCAAATCCCAGGCATTTTAATTAACATTTGTTAGTGCAGAAACTGAGGCCCAAGTCAGTTTCAACACACATGTGGATGGATTCAAATTTAGAAAACGAAGCCTTTCAACACTTGGGCAGTTTTCATTACAATGTCTAGGATTTTGCATTGTGAATGTGCATGAATTTTTTCATATTAGGGTCGCCACAGTAGTAATAGAGTGTCCAGTCAAATTCTTTAGGAAATCTTTCCTTATATGATGATGGTGGTGTGCTCATGAGTATAATATTACTGTGCCAGGAATTGCACAGACTCTGACGATAATCCATTCTTATCCCATTTTACAGAGGAGTAAACTGAGGTTCAAAGAAGGACTTGTGCAAAGTCACACTGTAGGTAACAAGTAGAAGAAAAAAAAAATCAGAGCTCAGACAGACACCGGAGCCCCTTGTTTTGCAGCTACATTAACTTCCTAAGAGACAGAGGCGAATTCAAATGGACAAATCCATAACTCACGTCAAACGTTGTGTGTACTGCAGGGTGATGGAATGATTTACTGTGTTCTCGGTGGTACTTGCAAACTCATGAGCTTTGCTTGCTCAGATTTAGGTAGGTACAAAGGCACATTTCAACTGTACTCTCCCTTAAGCCCCTCACATTTGAGAATAATGAGGTTGTCTCTATTTTGTGTGATGTCAGGATTTCCCTGCTGGGCTCTGTCCACTCTGACGAGGCCCCTTTGTCCTGGGAATCAAATGACTTGGTCTCTTTCGACAAGCTGGGCAGGGAGCCCTGGCTCCCCCGTGGCCACTGGACACGCTAAGTCAAGAGAGCCGGGACACCCCAACTCCCTCCCCATGTCTACGGCAGGAGGCCTTCTTTTCTGAGGTTGTTCTCTGTGGAGTGGGACATAAACCCCGTTCAGAGCCCTGGTATAAAATACGCCCTTTCTTTCAAAGACATCACCGTTGTCGCTTTTTTTCAGCTGACTGTGTATCTAACATGCATGACCCCGTAAAGAACACTGCGGACATCCCATAGCTGGTACCTTTGGCAGAGAAAGGTGACTTCTCTCAAATACTAAACTTTGCTTTTTTTCAAGTTACTAAAAATAAACATCTGCTTAGAAAGATTATGAACTTTTCAGGTGTTAAAACACATATTTTTCCTATTCTTTTGGTTGTTATTGTTCCTCCCTGATAATTTGAGAACCACCCCACTCTAGGATTAGAAATCGACTCTCCGAAAGGCTTTTGGAGTGTCTCCTGATCTAAGTTCTAACAGGAGCTGTGCTGGGCAGAGGGGGTGAGTCCCAGCGGAGAGGATGGGCTCCCAATTGCTCGCAGCCCTTCCCAGTCCGCGTCCTTGCGATACGCCAGTTCTCACTGGCTTCTGGTGGCTGCGACACTGAGAGACAAAATGCAAACCAAACAAATAATCCATTTCCAAGGTTTGCTTACAGAGAGAGGGATCTGTTTATGAAACATATATTGTTCAGTTTCAGGGGAAAATCATGTAATCATTGTGAGGGGAAAAGCATGGAAAGTGCTTTATTTTGCATAAAAATCTCCTTGCTCTGTGATTTATGTGGCTGAGATTCTCAGGTTGGGGGAGCACGGGTCTTAGTGCCCCACCATGGGAAGGTGGAATTTAAAAATGCAGAGAGAATCGCTGGTCACAACGAAACACTGGCATTTATTAACCTGGCCTAGGATAGGAAGGGAGTGGGATCATGGACAAAACAGAACAATAAAAATGTATTTTGCTTGGGGCGGGGGATAGTAGAAAATAGAGATTAATTGACCCAAGGCTCTAGGCCCCATTCCTACACACAGCAGACAAAGAATTTCCTGCAGTTACTATGTGGGGACTCCACTAGGCTCTGCTGAATTCCTATAGCGTGTTTGGGTTAGCAGTTACCTAGATGCTGCAAAGGAGCTGCCTTTCCTGCTTGCTCTCATGGAGTATACTTTAAGGCAGTCAGTGCATGTTTATGAAATGCCCTCTAGGCATGTCTACCATTTCAAAGGTGCAGTCTCCTAGGGTGTCAAGGCTGGGAGGAGAGGAACAAATCTTTCAACCCAAACACCTGTACAGCACGTGATTCCTCACCATCACATCCTAGAAAAGAAGTCGATTGGCTTCTGCGTCAACAGTTTCAGAGGTGGGGAAATACAAACCTCCCAAGTAGCCCCTACTCGTGTCAGATAACTGTGGTTGGGGTCTCTGATATTGAGTCGGAAATTGGAACTCTTCTCATTTCTAGTTTTGCTCCTTCTGCCCAAAGGTTACAAGTCAGATCTCACCCCTCCACGTACCAGAGTGATTGTAGCTAGCACATCAGAATTCACAGCACAGCTCCATCACTGACTGGGTATAAGATTTTAGGCAAATTCCTTCCTCATTGGAAATACGAAGACACTAATTACTATCTGTATCAGTCAGGGTGAACTTTGTCATGCTGCAGTAACAAATAGCCCCCAAACATCGGTAGCTTTAAATAACTAAGGTCTCAGTTTCACTCATGCTCACTGCAGTCGGGCCAGGGGCAGGTTCCGACCTGTGTTGTCTTCACTCAGTGGCCCTGCTGATGGGTTGATATGTGCTTCTATCCCCAAACTATACATATCGTTGTCACTCACACTTATTGGCCAAAGAAGCTTGCGTGGCTAGGCCTGATTTTTAAAGTGCAGTCCTACTGTGTTCCTACAAGGTGGACAGTCAGAAAGACGTGAACATTGTGAGCCCGCATCCCCTTACAGGCTTGCTTTGCAGACTTAAAGATTTAAAGCATGTGATGTATGCTTTGCAAAATGCTTGGCACCTGCCAAGTCTTATCCCCTAGTAGTTGGCAAATCATTGTAGGTGTTCTCTGAGTTAGACATTTTTAAATCCTACCCAAGTGTCCCTATTAATGTGTGATCCACCAGAAAACAAACATGACATTCTAGCTGAGTAAAGAATTCGGGAGGAGAACAGAACAACCTCTTCCCTTCTTCTAGATACTGCTCCTAAAATCTTACTCTCTTTTAGCTTTTGGCAATCACAGTGCACCGTTGAATTTACTGTCAATTAAACACTCTGCATCTCTGCTATGTATTTTCCTATGAAGCTGTTTCTCCTTAATCCCATACTTGTGTCATTAGCTTTTGAGTCACAGAGAAGTTTCACATTGTTCCCCATTAAACAGCATCTGTTTAACTTGGCCCATTCTTTAGACCCAGTTATAATTACTTCACATGAAGATCTTTGTCCTCCAACTTTCAGACGTCGTGAAATGGGAGAAGTATAAAAATGTCTGTCCCAACAAGACATTCCAACAGATGTCCAAACCTTGGAAAAAATTGCCTCGCCATTTAGAGGTCATCTTTGTTCCTTTAATAGCTTTATTGAGACATGATTGATGTGCAATAAACTGCATATATTTAAAGTGTACAATTTTATGTCTTGACATTTGTATATACCTGTGAAAGCAAGACCACAATTAAGACAAGGAACATATCCCTCACGTCCCCACCCCCCAAATTTCCTGTGACCCTTTCTATCCTTCCTTCTAGCTTAGGAGGCATCTTTTAACCACTCATTCTATTCTACTGATGTCTGTAAACCCTAACACAGTGTTGAGCACAAAACAGATGATTAATGCACATTTGTTGGAGGGCTGATGAAGGGTCCAGAATACCAAAAGGCTTGTCTTGCCCATACAGAAATTACCTGAGATTGGTCCTCATGCAGAGGTTGCCATGTGATCCCAGGTGTTTCACTCATCAGGCCATAGATGATTAGACAAGCACAGGGTCCCATATCCAAAGGTGGACAGGTATGGATGGGCCAGGGGCCTGTGTAGAGCCTGGGTCAGAGCTCTGCTCAGCTAAGACACTAGGGTCTGATTGAACCAACCCCATCCATCCTCTTTGAAGAAACACACGTTATCAAAATCAGCACGCGCAGAGGTGGGACACACCTGTTATCATCTGATAGGGCTTTCATCCAATCCCAAATATATACGAGGGCTGTCCAGAAAGTTTCATGTTCAACCATGTAACATGAAAATAGAGGCATTTATGGCTGGATTATGTTTTCCCAGACAGCCCTTGTATTCAGGGCATTCAACAAGTATGCATGAGAGCTTACTATGCATCAGTCATTGTTCTCAGCACTGGGCCATTAGCAGTGGAAAATACCTGATGAACACCTGTGAGAACAGTCTGGAGATGGAGAGTGAGATGATGCAGGGTTGGACCCAGTACGGGGAGTGGGGCGAAGAGGTGAAAGGTGAAGGGCAGGAAAATCCTGATCATTTGCGAGAACTCCAGACATGCCTTAACAAAGGGAATGTGCTATGCTTTACTGTCCTGGTGCACTTTTGCTTTGCAGTTGTTTGGGCTAAGAGAATGTTATCTAACATTTTCTTTTTCACTTGACCTTTTCCTGCCCATGCAATAATCGGAGCACATGATCTAGCAATGTGTCTGGGAAACACACTCTCATCAATTAATTACTAACTGTTGTCTGGAGTTCTGGGGTGGTGTCCAGGACACAGAGGGCATAATCCTAAAATAAGGAGGCCCTGCTGCTGCTTCTTCATCAAATGAGGTCACTGAGTTGTCTGCTGTCACAGTGGGACTAGCCTCATAGGACTGCCTTCTCAGTGAGAGAGCAAAGGGGAAACTATTTGGAGAAATCCAAATTCTATCGACCCATGATGCGCGAGCCCTGCATTATTCAGCTCCAAGAACTAATGCATGATGCATGCTCTTATCATCAAACTTGTGTTGCAAATAATTCATGCTTGGAATTTTTAAAAGATATATTATTAACATTATCACCTACCGGGTGAATCCTTGGAATTTGATGGAAATGATCACTCCAGTGTATATGTAACAAGGTAAAATTTGGCTCATTAACATCAACTGTGCTTTATTTCTCTCTTTCCAATTTCATTGCAAGGCATTTTGAAAACCTTCTGAATCACCATTTGAAATAGGCAGCAATCCTCTCTACAGATAAACTGATGAAGGCAGAGAGGGATGAAATCAGAAACACAACAACTTTTAGCTGCCTTCTTGGGCAAATACGTGTGATGCATGGTCAATTATATAACTTATCAAAGACTTTTTTTTGTTGAGTCACCACATGCTTCAAAAGATGCACTAACTCCAGAACATCCTGTTCATAGAACCCTAATATTAACTTGATGAATGGGATGGTGTCTACAGAGATGACACTGCTTAATTTCCTGTAGTTATTGTAAACTCCAAGTTCATTAGAGCTTTCTGCTCAGCAGTAAGCCCTGTTCCACAGAAGATACAAGTAGCAGTGATAAATTGACCTTGTAAAGTGATCACAGAGATACTAAGTACAGTACTACATAGTATATACTTTTAATTTCTGGATGACTAATTAAGAAAATACCCCCAATTAATGGGAGGGTTCTTCTCTCGGGGTATGCCCAATCCATCCAGCAAAGGTGGAGCTGGCATGCCCATTTCTATTGACTTGTAGTCCTCTTCTTAAGGGAGAAATCTGGTGTGTCCCTATGTTTGTTTTCTAGCAGACTGTTGGAGTATACAGCCTTTGGTGAAATGTGTCTATTACAGACATTCTTCTGGAAAAGAACATCTAATAAGATGCTCTTGAAATGTGTGCATTTATCTTGGTGTTCCTTAAAGGTCCCTGGGACATCTTCTCTGGGTAAGAGACCCTGGCACAGACACTGCTAAGCAGATAATTCATTTTGAAGTAAAGTATGCAGAGAATAAACAAACACAAACACTGTCATTCTGCTGTTGCTCATAAATCAAATTTTTAGTATTGAATAAATAGCTATAAGGTGTGCCTGTAATGGTAGCTGTGACTTCTAGAAAACAAAAAAGGCTGTTTGTTTTGTGTCTCATCACGAATATTTCTGGAAGGCAGTGAGAAGGCTCTATTCCTTTTAGAAACATTTATTGAGTCCCTACTGTATTTCAGGCACAGTGCCAGGGAAACAAAGCTTAATACAATAACATCCCCATTTGAGGAGGCTCCAAAGCCTGCTGGGCTGCAAAGCTGAGCAACAGTTGTGATACAATTGTAAGGAGCCTGCCCGTGACTAGGTTAGTTGGGAAAAATGTAACCAAGGTGGAGTTCTCCATGAGCCCTGTGAGCATCCCAGGTGAGGCAACATGAACAGGGCATTGGGGCAAAGAGAACAGGCTCAAAGGTGTGGTAGAATGAGAGAGAGACAGAGAGACACATTTAGGAAGCCACGTGAAGGTCTATGTTACAGAAGTAACGGACTCGACAAGGAAGGGCGGAGAGAGTGGGGTGAGCCATGGGGAAGCGTGGAAGGACTGGTGCAGGGGAATCACGTGGCCTTTTTTGTGATTTAAGACGAACCCCACAGTAGAGGGGAGGGCATGTGTGTGGTATAGTAGAGTCAGTGAGGGAGGCTATTGGGGAACAGAAGGGAATGGTGAGGACTGAGGAAGCCAGAGAGCCATGGGGTACAGAGGAGTAGGAGGACCTGGAAGATACCTCAGAAATAGAGTCACTCATTCTTCTAGTTAACACACCTTTTTTAAATTTTTGTTACAGGCATCCTGCTGGGGTCTAGAGACACAAGGTAAAGGAGACACGGTCTTTGCAGTTAGTTTGCTGTCCTCAACTTACATGTTATGTCTTGTGGGGCCCACCCTGACGTGCTGCATGTGCTAGAGCCCTTGCTACGTGTCTCCAGAGCACACAGTCACCTGAGCGCTTCCCTCTATTTCTTAGTGCACTTCATTGCAATTGCATATTTAATTGAATGTCTTCCCTTCCCTCATAAAATATTCATAAGGACCACGACTGCTGTGTTTGTCTTGTTGACCACTGTGTTCACCAAGTACATCATAGATGCTCAATAAATATTGGTTGAATGAACACATGAACAAAAGAGCTCAGCAAGCAATTGGAAGTGGCGGACAGGTAGGTTCGAAGTAAGCACGACGCAGTCTCATAAGCATGCTGGTAGCAGTGTAGCCGGGCACGGTGAGTGCAAGCAGGTCTTCTCTAGGCTGAGTCATGAGTCCATTCCCTTGGTGACTCCATCCCTGGCCACAGAGTCTTCCTCACACACAGGGCATGTTCCTTCGCAATCTGGAGAGACTCATGACCCCTTCCTACACGGAAGCCTTCGAGAAGCTTCTCCAACTACAGATACCATAAAAGATCCCCAGGAGGGAGCTGTGTGTAAAAAGCCATGGCTGTCTCCTACCTTTGCTGTCAGCAAAGAGAAGTTTCTTGGGTAACGGTGGGCCAGGAGCGGGGGGCTGAGAAGGCTGAGGTGGGAAATGGGGAAGTGAACAAAATGGACACGCGTTTGCTGGCAGCCTCTGCAAACACGCCCAGGGCAGTCTGAGGAGCCAGCATTTCCTGTGTCTCCTCTGTGATGGGATGAGGTGAGGTCTCAAAGAAGAAAGGAGACCTTGGTGTTTTGTCAAGTTGGACATATTGAGCTTAAATCAGAGACTCACAGGTTGTTAGAACTTGGGGGAAATTTTAAAATCTTGTATTGAGTTGTTTACCTTTTGCATAAAATTATACATATGTTCCCTGAATATCATACAGACAAGGGAGAAGGTACCCTGGGTGAGAGGCTGAGTAACACAGATCCACTGATGGTTACTCCTCTCCATCTTTTAGGCTTCAGCTTAGATCATCTTTCCTTCCAAAACTCTTCCCCAATTTCCCCAAAGACGGATCAGGAGACCATCCTAGAGAATCTGACACTTCTGTGCAGTATTATAGTAGCCGGCTTCCTCTCAATATCTCCAAACTAGAATATAGTCCCCAAGAAGGTGACACTGCATGCCTTCCTTCATTTAACAAACAAACTGAAATCTGGGAGCCATTCAGTGAGTTAGGCTCTATGGCTATCATGATGGTCAAGAATGACATGATTCTATCCTTCGAGCTTACACTCTAGAAATGATACATGTCCATAATATTATACTTAAGCTAAGCACTCATCATCAGAGCCCTCTCCCTAACTGTTGAATGGATGAATCAAAGAGCAATAAAAGGAGTCTAGGATTAATATTGTTATTTATTGCTCCACAAATACATTTTCTAAAATTGGACCATGGCCACAATTGAGAATAGCCCATACTAATTTTCAGAGTTCAGATAAATAATTCAATCTGTCTCTGCTCAGATGATTTATCAATGGGAAAAGCAGCCTTAAAAACGTTTGCTTTTGGGAAATGGGGTTAGTAGCCCTTTAAATAGAGGCTCTAGCAGACTAAGGAGGCTGCTTAGTTTAACACCAGTAAAAAGGGTGCGGTCACTGTGCTTTTTATGTCCTCTGCAGGACTGATGGGAAAGAACTCCCTGCATGTGTGAAGGGTATCAGTCCAAAACGTCAGCCTGACATCGCGCACACTAACGGTGGCCTGCCCTGTACTCGCCTGCTTTGCTGACAGACCCTGGGTTTATTTGGGGCTGCAATGTACCTAGTCCCATTGCAAGTCATTGTCTATCTCAGATTCTTTATGAGGTCACAGCTCAAGTGGCAGTCTTCTTTGTTCTGGGAAGGCATCTCTTTTGTGGATGAACCAAAAAGACACAGCTATGGGAGTCACCTTTTCTCCCATCCCCGTCTTCCTGTCCCAAATGAGGATGTGATTCAGCAAGAATCATGTGGAGGCCCAGAGGCGAGGCCAAGTGAAACGCTGAGAGATGGGCCTTGCTGTCCCTCACTGTTAGATCCAGATCTTTCAACCTCAGCACTACGGACATCTGGGGTTGGATCAGTCTTCGTTGTGGGGGGCTGTCCTGTTCATTATGGAATGATGAGCAGCATCCTTAGCCTTTATGAAGTAGATGCCAGCAATATTTAGTGACCATCAAAACTGTGTCTCCCAGTTGTCACAACTCAAAATATATCCAGACATCACAAAATGCCCCCTGGGGAGCAAAATCACCCCTGGCTGAGAATCACTGTATTAAACTAATGCCAGAACTTTCCTGCCACCGGATTTTATGCAATAGGAGAACACTAAATTCTTATTTGTTTAAGTCTCTAGGGTCAGGTATTCTGTTACTTGCAGACTTGAAAGTATTTCTTCCCCCACCCCCTGGTATTGTGTAACTTGAATTTATTTAATTTTTAAAATTTATTTATTTATCTTCCCACCACCCACCCACCCCCAACTCGCAAAAGCATTTCCCAAGATGTATATTCAAGGCTGGTATACGTGTGCTCTTCCCCTGTTGCCACGACAGGATATTGTGTGCTCCACCGACTGCCCATCAGGCCTTCACCTCTCTGCAAAGGCTACCTCCAACACGGCCCTTGCTCCACTCTCTATCTCCTTAGCACTTGTGTATTCTATTCTCATCTGTGTATAAACTTAGGACAGTGCCTGGTTCTCAAGACTGTTAGCTGAGAGGCTTACAGTAGTTAGTGGATAAGAGTACTAGATCTGGAGTTATGCTGCTTGGGTTCAAATTTTGACTCTTAGAAACTTAGGAAAGTATCTTAGCTTCTCTGAGTCTCATTTCTCTCCTCTGTAAAATTGGAATAAAAATAGTATCTGCCTCCAAGTCCGTTAAATGGATGAAATATGATGTTGATCCAAGGAGCGCATATATTATTTTAAGGTTAAGATGATGCAGAGATGGGGAAATAGGGTAGTGGGGTTCCTCAGACAGTACAAATCCAGAAAAGAGAAGCTGGATGGAAGATTTGGAGGTAGTGAACTAGGACATGCCTCTGGGCACCCTCCTTTCATGGAAGATTTCTCCATTTCCAGTGAAAAGGATACTGAAGTCAATGGAATCGGTACTCTCAGTGGTGTGGTGCAGACGAGAAACCACAGGCTTATCATTTTTATTTTACTTCCAAAATATTTTGGTTTTGTCACATAGCTACAATCCAGAAAAATTGTTAAATACCTCTGAGGGTCATTAGCTGCATCCTTTAGTCTCCAGAGAGAATGGCCTCCTGTAGCACGTGGCCACCTATTATGTGCCTGAGCACACTCCCCAAGCGCAACGCTCGCAGATGGTCCCCTCGGTGAATTCTGCGTTGTGCCGGGAGGAAGCTCATCCTTCCATGTAACTGTCATTTCTCGTGGTGCCCTGGACAACCATGTTCTCTTGAACTGTCCTCTCAGAAAACAAATCACAGCTCGAGAGAGAGTTGATCAACTCAAAATCGCATTTAGGATGTGTTTAGATGTAGTTGGATCTTCAGAAAACGATTTGTTGTCTTGGTGAGTTTCAGATCCTACTCTCAACCCTGTGTCTCCATCTTTATTAACGGAGAACCAGTCCGTACTCTTTCAAGGCATGACACAGCCCACGATGAAAGATGCCTGCCAGAAAATACGAACCATCGCTCATGTCTCGAAGAAGCACAGTCTCTTAAGAGGAGCAGAGTGGTTTTTCTCATCTTTCTCTTTTCCTGGGCACAGAAATCAGAGTGGGGTCTCTAATGGCTGAAGTTTGTAATAATTACACCTTGGACCCGGCCATCATTTTGGAATGGTGTGAGCGTTAAAAATGGGATTTCTTAATTTGAATTATTGATCAGTATGTTCTCTCAGGCAGCTACTCTCCCCCTTCAAACAGGCAGTAAATCTCAGCTGACAAGTGCTCACATTTTGAAAACTATTAACAAACTCCAGAGCTTCAAATACAGTCATGGACTTTCTCTCTCAAACTGTGAGCTGTCATCCTAAGACATTCTTCCCAGAATCCAGGTGAGACCGGTATGTTACAGACACCAGCATAGCAGTGGGTGGATGTCAAGGTGAGAGGCCTTGCTATGGCGGTCTTCTAGGACAGGGCTTTACCAATGCAAGGTACACATGAACCACCCGGGGATTGTGTAAAAATGCAGATTTGGATTCAGTAGGCCTCAGATTCTGCACTTTAGTGACCCTCAGGTGACATTGGTCATGCTGGCCCATGCTGGCCCCTTTGAGTAAGGTTCTAGCACGTAGGATGTTTTGAAGAGACCGACTATTGGCCTGACTCTGCCTTTTGGTAAGTTACGTCCCTCCAATGGAGATTCCCTGAGGGGTAAGTTGAGACGCTAGAATGTTCTTAAGCAGTGTGATCCAGTGGGAAGGTTATCTCAGGAGAACTTGGCAGTGGTGACTGCATACCCTTGGTCAACTGCTCCAAGGGATTAGCTGAAGCATGACTTTTGTGGGGTAACACCTCAGAGCAGACCTCCAAGGGCTAGGAGTAAATGGTGAAGCAGTCGGAGCAGATGAGACATAATATGGCCAAACTCCGGAAAGCTGCAAAAACAAATTACAAAGCCCCCACAGAGATCAGGACCTTTGGAAGACACTTCAAAAGCCACTGAAGGGAGAACTGCTGACAGATAATTAGGGACATGAAGGCAGTTTGGAGAGAAGTGATTGAAATTAAATTTTCAAAAGGGAAAGAGTTAAAATGGATCCAGATAAGATGAGGGCAATGAAATACAGTAACAGAAAGAGGAGATTTGAAATAATTGTTGTGTGTTAGGTATATACACACCGATACACCTGAACTAAACTAAAACAATGAGAGAAACACTTCAAGGAGAAAAGAAAGACACATTGGAAGATAGAAATCAAGAATGTTTTCCTGAAATAAAATAATTTGTAAACTTACAGTTTTAAAGCATTAAAAGGGATGAGAGATAAAAATAATAGCTCTGAGAAAAAAGGAGATTAAACCTAACACTACCGGTATGCCTAAAATAAGGGCCCAACATCATTAACAAAATAGAGAAAAACATTTTGAAGATACAATTTGACAGAGCACAATGTCCCCCAGCAGAAAGTGATAGAAATGATACTGAGTCCTACCCTTGCATAGTCCTCAAGTTTAAAGAAAAGTGGAACATCTCATGGCAACCCAGTTATGATATATAAGGAGAAAAAAGTCAGACTGATCTCCAGACCTCATGTCAGTGATAATTCAATACTAGAAGACAGTGGAACAGTGTATAAAACACCCTCAGGGAAAGAAAAATGTGACACCTAAAATTTATAGCCAGTCAAACTGTCATTCAAATACAAAGGCCATGGACATACATTGCCTATCATGCGAGAACTCAAGAAATGTAGTTCTTCTCCATTGGATTTGAAAGGGTGTCCTCATTTGGACAATGGGATAGAGATACTCTGGCTGGTTCATATTATCTTTAATATACACATGACTGTTTCTACCCCACAGAGCTGGAGCTCCTGTGTCGGCTGAGATGGGTGAGGGGCCGAAGCACAGAGACACAGCCCCACGGTGGTGAGAGGCGTCCTACGCACGGGTGTTGCTGCTTCCTTCTCTTGGAGTGGGCTGAGTTTAGTGGGTTGATGAATTGCTAATTACCAAGTCTCTACTTCCTGCTGCTGAGATTGGCAGCTGGCCATAGCCGGCTGTGCAGCAAAAGGCTGCGACGAGGCCCACCCTTAACACCCTTCTTATTTTTACTCGTCCTCATCAGAACCCACTTCATCCCACCCTGCACATTCGAGATGAGCATACTGAATCCTCCTCACATTCATGCAACAAATATCGATGATGAGGGGCCAGGTATCGTGCTTAGCAAAACTAAGAATGTGACAATAAAAAAGGGAGACATCAGCCCTGACATAGAGAGGCAGTGAGGGATGTTCATTAAGAAGCTGCATGCTTATTTAATAAACTAACAAAGCGATGCTAGTGAGGTGAGAGCAGAAGTCGGGGTGTTAGGGGGATACACAGAAAGGTGTCATCCAGGCGGAGGGTCAGGGGAATTTCCCAGGAGGCAGTGAAGATGATGTGGAGGCTGGAAGGTAAGATGGGTAGAAACTGGTCCTTTTAAGAACACAGAGTATGTTCTAAGAACAAAGGTAGCATGTGTGATGCTCTTGGGTTGGGCAGGAGTGTAGCCAACCTGAATGACTACAAGATCGGCGGCCTAACGTGTCGTTGGTGAGGGTGCAGGGAAGGCGTAAGAAGGTGCTAAAGAGCGCTGTGGTGTCAGATGGTGCATGGCCTCTAGTATCTTAATGAGGAATTGATGACGCCAATAGTTTGGACAAACAGAGGCATTTCCTCATGCTAGGATAAGGACAAGTCTGGGACTCCTCAAAGAACTTACTGCAACAGCCTTCTGTCTGACCTCTCTGCCTCCATCCTCTCTCCCAACATTCCAGTCCCATAAATAACTCTCAACAAATGCTGCGGCTGCTCAGAATGGGGCAGGGGCTCCATGTTGCCCCCATGCTCTGGTAACAGAGATGTTCCATGACCCAGTCAAGCTTTCCTGCCCTGCTTTACTTTGGCCCTGACATTCCCAGTCCACACCAGTCAGATGCGTGTGTTTACTAAATGCGGTCTTGGTTTGTAGGTAATTGTCTTTGCTGAGTTGCCGGAAAGCTTCTCCATTACTCTGATTTTTAAAAACTCCAGCATGTGTCAAGGCCATAGCATCTGTAGAAACACCAAAGCTCATGGGCTTTGGTATTGTGCAGAAATTGGCTCGAATTGTGTCCTGCTACTTACTAGCTGTGTACAGACAACCCCCTGTAACACGGCACTTCTATAGCACGGCTTCGCTCTAACATGGTTTGAGAATTAGAGAAATCTCCCAACAGCACAGAACATACTAAGAGCTTTTAAGAACAAAAGGTATTTAATATATATTAATGTTATACGTTTGATAAGAACTGCATCAATAAAGATATTTCTCTTCATTATAAAAATACAATTGTATGGGTTTGTTTTTTTTTTAATTTTTGGAAACTAACCTTTTTTGTACTAGTTTTTTTTTTTTTTTTTTTTTTGTATAACAGGGACTCGCATAACACGGCGTTTCCAGAACCTAACAGCTGTGTTATACGGGGGTCAAGTGTATGCCCTTAATCTCTCATCGTATGGCCACTTCCCCATTATCAAAGGGAAGAAAAGGATTGCCTTAACTGCATACGAGGTTGAACAATTAATTTTGTGAGCTCATCCTAGAAAAAGTGCCACATACCCCATTGCTGAGTATCACTACGGTCACCTTCGAAGTCCTCCCCTAGGGAAGCCATGCACCGATGCCAGCGCCTAGTCCACCCTTCAGAGCAATTTAGGAACTCTTTTTCTGGAATGGCCACCAGGGCCTTCGTGGTCCCCAAAATCTGACAATGAAGTTCGTGAACTCGCCACCATGAGCTTACGTTGGCAGCACTGTGCAAACAACTCAGTCAGGTGTCATGACCTTGGCAAGTTCTATACAAACAACCCGATAGGGTAAGCGCACGGCGGCAGGTTCGCGAGCTTCATCGTCAGAGTTTGGGGACCACGAAGGCTCCGAGGGCCATGCCAGAAAAAGAGTTCCAAAATTGCTCTGAAGGGTGGACGAGGCGTGGGCGTCGGTGCACAGCTTCCCAAGGGGAGAGCTTCAAAGGTGACCACAGTGATACTCAGCAATGGGGTATGTGGCACTTTTTCTAGGATGAGTTTGTGAGATTAATTGTTCAACCTCATATTACAGATTTTATAAAAATTAAGTAACTCTTTCTCTCTATCTACACACACACACACACACACACACACACACACACACACCCCATATATCTCAGGCCTGTTATTTACTGGAGGTTTAAGTAACAGTAGTTACTACATGTTTACTTTACTACTAGTACTGGTGGTATTGCAGCTGTTACTTCTACTTCTACTACTACTATAACTGCTACAACTAGTATATTTCAAGTTCTAAAATGTTTCCATTAAATTAAATTTCACAAGACATTCGCTCCATCTAAAGGAATTACTGTTTAAACTACTCACTTAACCCCTTTAGTTCCACGTCCTACATAAGAGTGGAAGCAGCTCTTCGGTTTTAGCAGGGCGTTGTGAGCGTGGGAGCAACATTCTAAACCGTAAGCTGATGTAAAGCCCCAGTGGAAGGTAGGCTCATCCACCCGCCAGTCTCTGGAACCATTTTACTTAATTATTATTAAGGCAGGAATTTCAAACTGAGTCTTCTCATTTAATTTCCTGTGTGAGTTGTGACTGTGAAGAAGTTGCTGAACGATGACAAGCTTCCATATCTTTATCTCCTACCTGTGTAGCCACGAATGGCCTCTCATTCATCCAGTTCCACTCACTTGGGTTCATAATTTGGTGAACGCTGGTACCAACACCTTGGGTGACCTTCTGTTCAGTGTCACATCACCCTGCTGCCAGGGCTACTCCTTGTTTCCCCCTTTCTTTTCCCAACTTAATCATTGTTCGCTGTGATAAGATCTCTTTAGCCTCATGCTGTACTTCTATCGAGCTTCTGTGGTGTCCATTCATATTTCACTTACTCATCCACAAACGTTGAGAGAGTTTCTTGTATATGCCACATCCTGTGTTATGCACCAGAGATGCAGAAATAAATGAATCCAATACCATTCTTGTTCTAGTGGACCTTACAGAGCTTACAGTGTCATGGAAGACCTTCCGTGACCTTCCCTGATCATGACTTCACGGGCTTCTTTTTTCTGTTTATAAAATCAATAGCAGCATCCAGGGTGTAAGTCTTTTTAGTGAATGAATGTCCAATATCCTAGGCTGGCTTTTGGATCCCCACCACTTCTGCTTCCTTTCTTAGCACTCTTCTAACATAATTAATTACTTAAAGTTTCTTTCCCCCAGGCCACAACCCAGACATCAGGGAACTGATGTGACCTGCCCACCACTCTATGCCCAACACCTTGAACAGGCATATGATGGTGTGCAATAAAGAGTTCTTCAATGATGCCACAATTCTAGCGGCATAGCTGTACCCTTTGTCCAAGAGGAGAGCCCGTGATCCCTTCACACAATGTACAGTAGTTAAGGATCAACCTGGACTCAGACCCCCATTGAATTCCACTTTCACAACCTGTGATGTAAATGACCCATGGAACCTTACTTAACCTCCCCGAGGCTCCATTTGATGGTACGCACATGGGGATAACATCAGTACCAAGCTCATGGGGTCACTGTGAGGATTTAAATAACTGACCAATAAAGAATGCCTAGCAAGCACTTAGCACAGTGCCTGGCTCATAGCAAACAATACAGGTTGTCTTATTATTAGTGACCCTTTCCCTCACCATTTGTGATAGGGCAATGGGGCAGGGCTGGGGTTGCACACTCTCATTTTAGGAAGAGAGAGCTACTTGGCTTTCTCTCTCCTCCTCCTCCTGATGGCTTGGTGATGATTGAGGGAGGCACATCGGCCATGTGTACCACTGAGGTCCGTTTCTCCCCAGACATTTTTGGATCATTTCTTTCTCAAAGGAGGGAAACTATGTATGTTGTTGGGTGCCCTGTGTGTCTTTCTTGGTGAGCCACTCATTCCATAGAGATGAGTCATCAATGACTTCAAGTACCCCAGATTATCCTTCATGTGTAACATGCAGCTGGGAGGAACGTGGTGTTGGGGAAAGCGTGCAACGCAGGCACAGATGGAAAACACAGATGGACGCGTTACCCAGGATTGCGGGTAGAGACCCTGATGGTTTGCCAGAACTTTCTGGGATATGGGCTCTATTCACACTCCACAGAAGTGGACCTTAACTTCATGTCGAGGGATGAGATCTATTACAAACCCCTTTGAAAATCTGATACAAAGTCTAAGATACTGATTATCTCTATAACTATTCTAACCTTCCAGATCTGACTGATCACAACGGACATGTGTGTAAACAACCGGTGCAATGACATCAGTTCATGTCAGCTTAATACCAACCCTGCGCCCTGCAAACCATTTCATGGAATTCAGGGACCCTGGTTCCCCACATACTAATTTCAATGACAAGCATTATTTCTTAAGCACATACTCTCTGTCAGGCCCCAGCAATACCCTGGGGTTACTGCAGTGAATCCTGTCCACGTGGTTCCTCACATTTACATCGCAGTTGAGGAGACAGATGTTAAACCAATAATCATGTCAATTCCTACCTAATTAGAATTGTAGTAAGTGCTATGTTGAGCACAAATAACAGAGAGGCCTTACCCAGTTTGGAGACTTGGGGTGAGCTGGAATACATTACAAAAAACTCGCTTAAAGGAGCTACATTAAAGCTCATCCCCAAAGGGTGAGTAAGAGTCAGGCAGGTGAACATGGGAGAAGACTATGCCTAAGAGATTGTAGGAAAGGAGACCGTAAAGAAGAGCAGGAACAAAGATGAGTCTGGACCACAGAGAAAAAGTCAGCTGGTGCTAAGAAATAAGGTCGGAAACAAAGGTAGGCAGAGCAGGTCAGATGTAACCGAGAAGGCCACACTGAGGAGTCAGAGAACTTACCAAAGACAAAGTAGACTCAGCAACTAAAAGAGGTCTGGACTCGCCATCAGTTCGTTGTCACTACTGATTATATGGGCCACTTTCAGATGCTGGATCTCACAGCCAACCACCAAAACTGTTCTAGGTCGTGGCGGGCAGAGACTTAACTTTTTAGTCCCAGATGATACAAACACCCATCACGTCCACCCAACCATCCATATATCCATGCATTCACCAAGCACGATCAATCGTCCGGAAATAGCACTGTGCTGAGGTCCCATGGCAAATAGGACACCATCCCCGCCCTGACAAAGCTTCCAGTCAAATAAGAGAGACAATTCAATGGGCGAAGATAGTAGGGGGAAGTCTGGGCTGGGATGGAGTAAGCATTCAGTAGGAAGAGAGCACAGGGGAGCTGGGCCACCTCGGAGAAGCCTTTCTAGAAGAAGTTGCCGGAACTAAGACATGACGATTAAAGAGGGTGTGGGACAACAACGTGACAGGAAGAGCAAAGGCCAAGAGGTAAAGGAAACAGGGTTGTTTGAAAAGAAGTGAGTCATTTCGAGGTGGCTGGATAAGAGGATGGGACAGCGTGATGAAATGGTGAGAGATAGGAAAGAAGAGGTCAGGTCACGGACTTTAAACAAAGGTAAGTGCATAGCCATTGACCGGGAAAACTGGGGCCCCGGGGGAAGGGGCGCTTGGCGAGACCACACAGCGCGAGGCGCAGAGCCGGGGCGGGACGCCAGGCTGTCTGGTTATGCCGCCTCTCCATTACAACACGCTGCCGCTCCACCCCTCCCCAGACGGATCATTTCCAATGGTGTGGACTAGTGATTTCCAAGACTGACTTGAGGACACCCTCAATTACCCAATTATCCCAGGGGAAGATGCACAGTCGCCAAACTTTCTCTCAACGCAAGTTAGCCTTAGATACATCAAATTGGGGGAAAAAATTCTTACATGTAAAGTATCTAAAGGGCATTAAGTGTTTATTATGTACCAAGTCGAGTGTTAAATGCTTTGGGTCCCTTGTTAGATGAGTACCGTCATGGTCTCTATGTCATGGAGGGAGAAATGGAGCCTTAAAAAAAGTATCTCACCCCTGCGTGCTCAGCATGCGGTGGAGGTAGGATTTGAACCCAGGCAGTCTGACCCCAGAAGCTCCTCCACTTTTAACGATGTGATTGCATCGCACATACACATACCAGGATGAGAGCATCAGACAAAGCCCACTTCCACCTAGAGAACTCATAGGAGGAACGTGCGGGTTGCTGGTGAAATCCATCAACACCCATAGGACCTCAGAAGAGCTGGGGACCAGGAGCACACGCATGCTCAGGGAATCCCAGAGGACAGCTGTAGCAAGGAGCCTGGAACCACAGCAGTGCCAATGGTGGACCTAAAGCTTTAGCTACAGCTCTCTTGCTTGTCTTTACTGGGGGTGGAACTTCCTTTCCAGTTAAAATAACTTTCCTTTCATCTTTTCTGCAGAAGAAAACTCAGAACCAGCTTGGTGGGGTACACTTAAATTTTTTGTGAATTTTCTGTCAGCATAAGGAGCTCCAGAGCTATGCCAAGTGACAGATCCACCCATCCTTCCTTCCCTCTTTCTTTCTTTCTCTCTTTTTTCCTCCTGTGTGTAGTTTATGTAGAACATCTGTTTTTGAAAGTGTCGCAATTTTTAAACATATTAGAATGCTCATGGGCTCAGAATATCAACAGCTGTCCATTGCGGTGAACCACATGTCTGGAGAACATTCCTTGAAACTGAGTTCTTAAATAAATATAAAGCATCTATAACACACAATGCCGCACAACATCCATTTGTAAACTGAATATTTAGACCAGATGAGGTGCAAACGATGGTTTTTCTGGGTGTGACTGTCAGAGTGAGAAGGAAATCTTAACATTTTAGCTCTGAATTCCCTGTGCTTTTGAGCTAAGTCTGGCATCTGGGGGTTTTCACAAAAATACCTGCCTTTGTCCTCTTCCTCTCCCATTTCTGCCAGGGTTTGATGGTTTTGACTTAATTCTCTTATCATTTTCTTATCACTGGCCCACAGTTCATGGAAAGTGCTACTCCCCCCCCCCCCGTTTTTTTTTTCTTTTTCTGTACCAGAATCTCCAGAATAGTAAATTATACTTGACTTTATTCTATAGCTACTCCTTTGTCTCTCTTCCCTCTGGTTCCTTAAGTCTCCAGGAGAGAATTCTATATCTGTGCATGCTCGTGGGTGTGTGTGTGTGTGTGTGTGTGTGTGAATTTATTTGTGCCAGGCACCATTTTAAGGTCTTTCTATGCATTAAGTGAATTAACTCTCTAAATAATGCATGGTGCAAGTACTATTATTAACACCTTACGGATGGTCAAACTGGGGCACAAAGAGGTTAAGAAACTTGAACAAAATCACACAGCTTATATATAGGGGTGGATTAAGTATCATATATGATTAAAACTAGAAACAATTTTCCTATGGTATGATCAAGGCTCTATTTGGGATTCTAGAAGTAGAGTACTAAAGTTTTGGTAAACCAAGTCAAGACACATAATTTTACAAGTACTGGTATCCTTATGGAATCAGTGGGACAGGATATTTGAAGAGGTCTTGACAAAGTTATATGCTTTCTCCATCGAATCATTTGGATGGCACAAAAGGCTCCAGGTCAATATCATTTAGGAGTAGGATTGTCTCATGAACAGCTGAAAAAAAAAACTGCATAATTTATCTAGATGTGAGTATGGCTACTTAATTTCGCCCCCTCCCTAATAGCCCATTAATAAAACAGGACAGAAAAGGAAGAGAAGGCAAATCATGAGCTTCATTAACTTCCTTGAAAATGAACTTCATAGCTATCAACTGCAGTTCGGCTAAAAAAAAAAATGTATGAAGGGTGGGGGATATGGTTCAAAGTGTGTCCCAATCTGCACATGATTAAGCTTTATTTACAGTATATACGAGGGCTGTCCAGAAAAACTCCAGTCCTGAATGCCTCTATTTTTCATAGTACATGGCTGGATACTTTCCGGACAGCCCTTGTATATTTTTTATTCCATTTCCTCTTGGTAGACATGGGCTCCTAACAGTGAAAAGAGATGTGAGCAGTTCTCCAAGATGTCCTTTCAGTCATATTTATCAATGATTCCCAGTGGTCACGGGCAGAGCCCCCACCGGATCAGGTCAGTGTCTACACCAGTGTCTGCGCTACCCACAGGCGTTCAATTGCCTTGGCCTGAAGTTTGGCGCTGAGGCCTCAGTGAGTACCCAGTTCTGACTGGGGCAGTGCTTTCCCCTGTGGGGTACAAGGCGGCTTGTAGTAAATGGCTGGGCATATTCATATTCAATAAATGGGACTCACACAGCCCTACTTAGGGAAACATAACATCTATCTCCAGCTCCTATTTTTACCTTGATGTTAATTCTGCAGCCGAAAGCCCCTCACCTCCCTCCCCAGAGTAAAGTTGAAATCTACATTTAAATGGAGCCATTGCAGGCAGTACAGTACAGGAAAGCTAGTAAACACAAACCCTGCTGCGATTTAACTGGAAATAAGCGCTGATCAGTTGAAGAAAAACAAAGGAACAAGGGCAAGAAATGATATGTGAAGTGGTCCATGAATTTGTGTTGGAAAAGGTGGAAAACCAAACTCAACAAAAACAAAAGGAGAATGATTGGGAACATTTCCATTCAACGGAATGTTTTCTGCTATAGGGTGTTTAGCTGTATTAAGACCATATTCAAGGCACAGAGATGATGGGCTTATCTTTGTATTAAAACAACAACAGAAAGAGAACTGGGCAGATATGAGGGTGTTTTTTTATACTTATTTCCAAACCTCATAAAATATTAGTAGCTGCATCAGCTATAAAAATTAATGGCTCCAGATTCTATTGTGTTACCCTCTTCAATTTCATTTTATCACCATTCTGTTTTGTTTTTTTTTTTCTTCCTCTATTTCAGTTTTTGTCTTTCTATCTCCCTAAGCTGTTTGGGGTTCCAGGGTTTATGAGCTTTATAAGCTTGATAAGACTTGTAGGGCAGAATTTCTAACAAAAAGGGTCGAACAAAAGCTTGTCTGATTCCGTTAACATTAGACTTTCTATGGTACAGTTAGATTGTGATAATAGATGGTGATAACACCGTCAGAAAGAAGAGAAAAAAATTCTAGTCTTCATTATTGAGTTTGTTCCAAACTCACTTTTTCTTTCTTTCATTCCTTTTTTTTCCTCTTTTTTAATAGCAATGACTAAAACTTCCAATGTCCTCAGGCCTAACCTGGCCTTTTAAAATGTTTTCAGGCCACTGTGAACACTGAACTCAATTCAGAATTTGCAGTCACATAATATAATTTTTACCATCAATTAATCGATCACATTTAAATTTCTAAAAGTACCCAGTGAAGTAATAACTACCCCCCGGGTGCTGTAGAAACTTAATTTCCAAACACAAAGGCCACTCTGACTTTCAAAGAGCTGAGTTGAGTTTCCCATTGAGTCAAAACCAAAAATAAAATAAGTCTTTTTTTTATTATGACAATCCTGAAGATTAGTCCAGAAAATTATTTCCTTCAAAGAATAAAGAGAAACACTGAGGTTGTGAGGCCAGAAATTAGGAGTGAACCATTGAGAGCTGGTTCTAGAAGATTCTACCTGTTCTACATGGGTTCATTCTGAATATTACTGTGGCAGGGCATTCCTTTCTTGGGTATAGAATGGTCATTCACCTACAGTTATAAAATGTCTGGCCCGGTGACCCAGATGACCCAGCGCCTAGATATTGGAATTAGGCTACCCAATTCTACAGTATAATCCAAAGCTGATGTACAAATCATTAAATCATTAGGGTAGCATGATGGACCAGACTGGACAGATTTTGGAATGAGAAGACATGAGTTAGAGACCTTGTTCTACCACTAACTATAACTGTTGGGTGGCCTTGGGCAAGTCACCCAACTTCTCCCTAGATGACAATGCCTGTGTTCAGATTTTGTTGTTAGGAGGTGATTTGATTATGGATGTGGAAGTGCCTTGTGAAGCCTGGGGCGGATGGAGGGGTTGTTATTAGGATAAATGCAGGTGTATTAGGGAAATGCTTTCTGTCCTCTGATGGCCATGTTTGACATGAGAGTATCTGGGCAGAAGATGCTACCACTTCTATTCATCACATGGAGTTTAGCCTTATAGGCATCCAGTGGTTGTTTCAACCTTAGTTGTAGATAATAGTAAATATAGCTCAGTGGCGGGCTCTCAGGCAGTGCAACCTAGTATTATAATAACCGAAGTGACCAAAGAATTAGAAAATGAATTAATTTGGGATCTGTAATAGGTGTTGGTTTGGGTTTGGCACATACCCCACACTATCATCGTATGTTTACGTATCTGTCTCCTTGACCAAACTGAAAACTCCTTAAGCACAGAGAACAGGGCTCATGCATCCTTAGATGTCCTCCTTCTTTACTTCCCTGCAAGTACCTAGCCCTGGGCCTAGCTATAGTTGGCACTCACTAAATGTTTGGTGAATGAATGGACCACCGAAGGAAGAAGCATAAAACCAATGAGGTGGAATCTAATTCCACAGCCTGCAAATCAAAATCAGACTGCAAATGGAGGTCATTTTCACAGGGATATATCTCGGCGTCACGTGCAGTTAATCAGAACACAGCAATTTTTTTTTCATAAGCACAAGACAGATTATATATTTTTTCACAGGGCCCCTAAATAGCATCCTCTTCAACTAATTTTGAAACCAAATGGGCTGCTTGAAACACCAAATCGAATGCTGATGCGGGTTGGCGTGTGGATAATTCACAAAGGCTGAAGCTTCACAGCCATGACAAAATCAAGCATGTCCAAAAGAGTTAGTGGAATTGATGGGGTGTCCTTGTGGCTATAAAACTGCCCCAAATTTTCCAGTGAATTGCTCTAGCCAGGGTGCCTTGAACGCGACAGTCCCAAACCTAGTTCTCCATGTGGACCCAACCTGAGATTATCACTTGGTGGTAGAATGCACAGAGAATGGGCATTAAAAGTTAGTCTATGTATCAGTTTTGTAATCCAATCAATTTAATCTGAGCATCGGCTGATGTAAACCTGGGGATAACTTTGGCTTCCCCCTTAAGTCTTTGGTCCTGAGTCAAATGCAGTGGCTATGTTTTTCATGTAGTCATAGTTATTTAGTGGACACAGTTTCTTAGATTGTCCCATGTGGACAGCGTTGGATGGCTAAGTTCAGAGCAGGCCCCAGGCCCCAGGAAGCCCACCTGGCAGGAGCTCTAGCTCATACTAGTTATGTGACCTTGGGCAAGTGACTCAATTTTGCATCCCTGTGTATCAGTATTGCATCTATAAAATGAAGATAATATCAATAGTACCTATTTCAAAGGATTGCTGTAAGGATTCTATGGATTGATGCAAAAGAAGCACCTAGGACTTTCCCTAGCACATAGTAAACGCTGTGTAAGAGTCTGCTCTTATACACAAAGATGACATCAACTACTAATATATATTAAGACTACAGTGAAAGCCATGTTTGTAGAAAACTATCGAACTGACATTTGCTTTTCAAAGAAAACAAAATAAAACACTTCTTCTAGTTTGTTGCTTTTATATCTAAAATGGAAGCCTAAATGCTGTTGAGTGTCTGGTGCAAAGCTGCTTTCTGGCATGACAAATGCTATTTCTGAAGGCTGTAGGATAATGTCTCAAAGAGCCCACGAAACCACACATATCACACGTGTCCTTTTTGGTTTCTTCCACAGGCACAAACAACAAACTAAAAAGTCACTGAGCATCTTCTTGGAGCTATATTGTTACTCAACAACTTGAAGGAAACTAATGAAAAACAGTGAACCCACTTTTATAGGAAAACAAAAGTGGCTATATTGTGCAAGGAAGTGAAAATTCCATGACTTTTTAGGTGACAGGAGCCCTTAAAGAAATGTCACATCTGGGTTGCTGCCTCAGACTCATCCATCCTCTGTCCCCTCACCATGGCCCAACAGGTGTCCTAGATGACAGTATGAGGGGTACTGGGATAGCAACCTAGCAGACTCCCTAGTTAGTGCTTCTAAACTCTAGGTGAAGAGCAGGGTTTTGTTGTTTTAACTTTATATTTATTTCAGACTACTAGTTTTCTAAAATACAAACAAAATGAATTCTTAGAAAGAAAGAAAGAAACAGGACATACAAAATGCAAGCCCCATTTTTTTAAACTGTTAGGTTAAGCAGACACAATTATTCTGTCAAATTGCCATACAATGTCCCACATGTGGACCCCCCGTCTCCCTACTTGTCTGGCTGTGAACTGGTAAGGAACTGTTTGATGCCTGGGCCACACTTGCAGCGCTGTCCCACGTGACTCGAGGTAGCATTCTGTGAAATGGGGCTCCACATGGCCTCATAGTTCAGGCTTCCCACTAACTAATTTCATCCTTGGGCAAAATACCAAGTCCAGCAATGAGCTTCTTTGATTCCCTATTAGTGGCTCAGACAGGGTGGGGGCTGGACCACCCCTTCAGTAGGTTTCACTGGGGTCCTTCGCACGCCCAGGGTTCTAGTCTTGGTTTCACAAGTTACTGTAGCTGAGAGACACGACTTGTTGGAGGTGAGAAGCCTTTGGAAAATGAGCAAGGAAGTGAGGGTGGGGTCTAAAATTTCGTTATGTGGGGAGTTTGTTCCAGTACAGTGGATCTCGACCTTTCAGAGAGTCTGTTGCAAGCTGAAGCCCTCCCCACTAGGAAAGTCCACATAGATCAATAAAGGGGTTCTGTGATCATCTGAAACCTACCCAGGTGTCCCAGTGTACAAACCCCAACTTTAGGGTTAGTGGACACCTATAAAGAGCCATGCCAGGAGATATTTTCACCTCCTCTTGCTACTTGTTTCTCTGCAACCTTTTGTTACATACTTCTCATGCCCTCTGCCAGCCTGGCTCATTCCTGTCCCTGCAGCTCCAGAGTGGTCTTTGAGGTCTGGAAGGGGCATGATGTGTTAGCTCCATCTGCCTCCTCATTGATTCTGGAAGCAAACCAGGCCTGCCCAGAACAACTGCTCCACGGTGGTGCAGCCCCTGAGAGATGGGCAGACAGGTGGGTTCTGGGCCTCCTGTTATGAGGTAGCGTCTCCTGGAGCTGACAGCTCTGCTCAAACACAAAAGTTTAATGATGGGCTTCAGGTGGGGCTTAGGGTGAGAGACGGTTAGTAAGAGGACTACAATTTCCAAATACTTAAGGAGGTTCTTTGAAAGCCAAGTACCATTTCAGAAACACAGTGGTTTCTAAATGTTATGCACTTAGCTGGGATGTTTTAACTCAGGATGCTGAACTGAACACAGTTAAGGAGTCAGAAAACCGACGGTGGAGGTGGTCTCATGAACCCTGCTAGTCGTCTACCTAACAGTGACTACCCTGTTTGTCTTTCCTAACTGTACAGTAATAAACACAGTATGGTAATATCTGACACTTTTGCTAGCCCTGAGCCAGTATTATCAAAACTCCTGGCATTTATTATTAGCTCATTCAAGCATCATAACAACCCTATGAAGTTGGGCATAAAACATCTCTATCATATAGATCAGGAAACTGAGGCAGAGAGAAATCAATAACTTGACTGAATTCATATAGCTACTAAGTCACACAGGCATGACTTGAATCTAAGGCCAACCTGGTGGTAATCAGCATGCTATACAGTCTTCATCCCATTCCCAACTTTAGGGGTGGGTCTTGATTTCTTTAAGCTAATCAGAACATAGCATTTTTCCTGTTAACTTTTATTGATCCCTGTCAGACACAGGACCTGAGAGGGACCAATCAGATGGAAGTATGGATGCGGCCTGCAACTACCATGTGTGCTTCCTATTGTTACATCCTATAGGTAACCCATGCCAACACTGGTGGTAGCAGAGCAGGAGAATGGGGAGAAGTCCAAGTCCTTATTGATGGCGTTGACCCCTGAGTTAAACAGTCTAGAAATCTGCCCTGCCTCTGTTAATGCGGACAATATGTGCTAGGCAAAATAATGCATTTTCCTATTGCTAAAGCCAGTTTGTATTCACTACTTGTTTCAAAAAACATTCAACCTAATATACACAGGTCTGTCAGAGGGGCCCGTGACTGAAGGCCAGGGCGGATGGACACTTGGGGAGTCACAAAACACCAGATTAGGTTGAGGATGCCTCATTAGAGACTAACTCTCACATTTTTAGGGAAAAGTTGTTTACGTGGCAGGTCCCCAAGACCCTAGTTTCTCTTTTTTGCTTCTTATTATTACCTTGTGAGTGTGTATGCATGTGAGTATATGTGTATTGTCCACATGTGTGTGTGCGCATGCATGTAGATACATGCCCATGCATGCACACGATGGTGATCCTTAATTAAGAGATGGGGCAATGAAAAGGTGGCAACTGGGGAGTCTACCTCTTAGATCCATTAGTAGTTCTGGTCAAGGTTGAGTAATTTACGTAGAATCCTACAACTAGCAAATGCCATAGCCAGCATTACAAATGCAGGTATGAGACTTCAGAGACCAAAAGTCAGCCACTACACTTCCTTCTGAGATCACGTTCTTGAGAAGCAGAGCCCAGGATGGCGTAGAGGTGTGTGATTTGTTGAAGGAAGAAGGGAATGAGGGAGTAAGACAGGGCAGGGGAGAGAGGTAAGCAAGGATGTCTCAAGATTTCCCTGTGTCAATCAGTCAATCCCCAGGCTGCCTCCTGGGTGGGGAGGGGGGCAGTGAACACGGTACAACCCCTTGGCATGGTGGCTCCCATTGGCCTTGAAGGGGACAGCTTTGAATCCTTAGCAAGAGGCACAGCAGCTGGGGGGACAGAGGCAGTGGCCTGATAAGGGGGGGCTGGATGGAGCACCAACAAAATCTACCAAAGCTTCTATCAACATATGCTCTTGCCTTTGCCTGCAAACCCCTTCCCCAACTTTTCCGCTCACATGCGAGAGCACACACATCTCCCACTGCCCCTTGAGGACATGGCCTGTATCTGATTTCTCTTAACTTCAACATTGCAGAACAGCACACGCACCCGTGTCCCCGCGCCCCCCACCCCGGCCCGGCACCCGGCAGATGCCTGGCAAAGCGCAGAGTCCTCGGCGAATGCTTGCGGGATGCATGAATGGAGAAACGAACGGGTGTCATGAATCCACACGCTGCTAATTTGGAATTTGTGATCCGTTAGAGACAGGATATTTATTGAGAAAAAGTTTGGAAAAAATACTCTAAGTCGGGCTTTTACCGCTTATGTAGTTCATTACTAAGGAATGCGAGTCTCCAGTCTTCCTCCCCCAACCCCATTCCTTTCCACGTGTTATAATATGTAGAATAATTACAACTCAAGAAACTGCTTTTCCTTTAAAGAAAACGGCCAGCCTCTGCTATAATTAGACCTCTCGGTTAATTTGGAAGAATTTTCTTCACTCTTGGATCTCCCTCCTACCATCTCCTACTCCTTAATCCAAAAAAAAATAATAATAAAAAAAGTTTACAAGGCTTGGTTAATGAGAACTTCACTTTTAGTTCCACTTACACGTAATCCTGGAGGATGAATTATAGGACACAGATGATTCTAAGGGAAGTTGGTTCCCTCAGCAGAATACAAGAGAAGAGTCATAATAAAACTTAGCCACGGACTTAACTTGTAGTCCATTTGATGATGCAAATGTCATCCATTTGATGACAGAATTCAGGAGAGGGGACAGATGATGCCACGGCAAGGAATTCTGTCTCCGCTCTCCCGTGGAAAAGGTGTTGGTGACTCGGCCAAAGAGGGGGTGTGCTCTCGGCAGTGTGGGTCGGCGTGGTCCCCGGCCCCTGCCGGCCAGCCCCTGCCCTCCCGACTCAGGGATTCTGGAATGGGAGCGGGCACGTGCCTTCCCGGTGCTCCCAGGTAGGCCCACGGAAGCGTGCGAAGCACCGGCCGGCCGTTCGGATTGCCGTCAGCCATGTGCAGCCCTCAAAGAAGGGCTGCCCTTCCCACTGGCCCTAACACCCACTGGCCTCATGTGTAAAACGTGGACACAACCATGTCGCCCTGTGAATTCGGAAGTCTACTTCCGTGGCGAGCTGTCCACACAGGGCTGGGCACAGACCCTTCTCTGTGAGCTCTGCATGACGAGGGGAAGGAAACGAACACGGAGAGTAGGGGCAGGCCCCCCATTTTCCCTGTGCGTGATGGCTCGAGGCCAGCGTGGAGGTTGGGGCGGGGGGTGGCCGTAAAGGGGAGGTGAACTCTGCTATCCAGGCGAGGAGGAGCAGGGGGGCTCCCAGGCGGCCGCACGACCCACTTACCAGACTTTGCCTGGGCCCTCCACAGGGTTAGGGCTGGAGATGACAGGTGAACGAGGTGGCCATAGGTCCCCAGCCCTTAGAGGGACTTCTAGTTCTGCAGATGGGGTAGGAATTGTGTCTGCTGAAGCTGGCATCCCATAGAGGGGTGTCACGAGGGGCGAGGAGGGGGCAAGCCCTGTCTTTTTCGGCAGGAGACACACAGGTTCCGATGAGCAAATATCCCAAGCACAAGACTTCTGTGGACGGTGGGACTGGGTGTGGGGTGGGGCCTGAAGGCCCCCCAATGCCTGGGCCTGCTGGGGTCTTCGGGGTGACGTTAGGGAAACGCTCTGCCCCCACCCACGCCCTAGTGGCACTACGTGCTCCTCTCCCTTAGGCCCCAGTTCATTCCTGGCCTCTCCCCACAAGCCCCCGGGGCGCGGGCACGCAGGACCGCAGACCGCGAACGGCGGCGGGGGCCCTGCCCGCATGCGCCGTATGGGCTGCGCGTCCGCGGGCCGCTTGGTCCTCACCGTGACCGCCGGCGGTAAGCAGCACTGTTTTCCATTTTACAGACGACCAAACGGGGCCTTCGGGAAATTAAACAACCTGCCCCTGGCACCGAGCTGGGGAGGGACCCTCCACGCAAGCCCAGACTTACACCTGGGGAAACTGAGTCCAGGAAACCCAGGGCCAGGGGTGGTTCTGGACCCTCGTCGGGACTGAAGCCCTAATACATGTACTTTGGTGTATGACAACCATGATGCAATTACAGTTTTGTGGCAGATACTAAAACCCTGCCAAAGACAGACAGAGAGA
>PVJL010000258.1:433314-492312 GCA_004026885.1 Lyroderma lyra | reverse complement strand
AAAAAAAAATAAATCACCTTCTTTGTTCTTAGGCTAAGACATGGAGACCTTAACTTGACTGATTGCCTCTGCGAGAACACTCTTGCCATCACTTAGGCTTCAGACAGACATCACCTCAGGAATGTCTTCCCATTGCATGACAATAGAGTCATACATTCATTTATGTAATTATTTGATTAATGCCTGTCTCTCCCAAGAGCAGCCATTGTGCCTGGTTCTACTGGCCATTGTTTGTCCAGCACAGAGCACAATGCTTGGAGCACAGTAGGTATTGAATATTTTTTGTATGAGTGAATAAATGATGAAATGATTATCAATATTAAAAACATCTTTTTGGTGGTTCATGGCTCAGTCTTTTACTAAGATATCTCATATTAACTAATTTAGGGCAAAGAAAGAGAAAAAATTAAACACATATTTAAATAATCTAGATAAAATACTTCATGTCATCAGATTATCTTTGTTTTCGTGGTGTCATGTGGCAATATAATTAAGTGACTAGGGCACTTTTCATTATTTAAATCTATTTTTAATTGCCTTAATATAAACAGTTTCCTCAAAACTTGTGAGCTTTAACTTAAAACTTCCATTTAGGCTATAATGATGTTATTTTATTATCTATTACAAAGTATTGAACCATCATATATAATTTTTACTTAGACCTGACTGACTACTGTCTTTATTTCATCCTTCTTTGTATTCAAGTTTTCCATTATTTTTTACTGTAAGCTAACACTAAGTGAGCCAAATAATAAATTTTCCCTAGATACTTCACATATGTTCCTCACAGAATATTATTCAAAAAACACACCTTCAAGTGGGCGTCTATTCTTTGGAAACAGAACTCTAACAGATTATTTAGTCAAACCACAAGCTTTATTTTCCTCTCCGTCCCTCTCTTCATCCTCCTCTCTCTCTTATTCCCTCTCGTCCCCTTCCTTTCCTGGCTACACTTCACCATTGCTCCTAAACTGTCCTCAAAGTATCTCCTCATTAATCTCTAAAATTTGGTCCATCTCCTCTCCACCCCACAACCTGCCCAGGACACAGACATACCTCTCTAGGCTGCAGATACATATAATTTATTTTTCTCTTATTTTTTTGCATCACATTGGACATTTGACCTGTTTTCCCTGGGTTTCCTCCTTATCCATAGCTGTAACCCTTGCGTTCCTCATCACATTTAACACATCAATCCTGCTCTATCATTTGCTAGCTGTGTGACTTTTGGTTTTGTGCTTTAGTTTCCTCTACTGTAAATCAGATACAATAAAAAAAATCAGATACATTAACAGTATTAAAGGTAAGACCTGCACTGAGACCATTCCAGGGGCACTGTTTAAAAACTAATACAAAATTGAGAGTGAAAATCAGTAAAATGTGATTATTTATTGAGAATAAGAAAAAAATGGAAATACAGTATAACCTATTAAAAGCTGATTGCGACCACAAGTATCACAAAGATGAGGAAATACAACATATGTGTACTTATTAACTGACTGACACTATGTTTAACAATACCGCTTTCCTACACATGTTGGCTGCAAACTTCTTGATTGCATCTTCCTATAATAGTAATTTTGTAAATAATTTTCTAAGAAAGAACAAAAAAATTAGGTCTTCTACCGGAGTAGATTGAATTTTTTTTTGGTTTTTCTTTTTTTGTTTTTTTGATTTTTTGTTTTTTTTTAAATTTATTTTTATTGTTAGACTTATAGGGGTGACATCTCTTAGCAAGGATTACATAGGTTTCAGGCATACAATCCTACAGTGCATTGTCATCTTGATGTATAATAAGTTCACCACCTAATGTGACTTCTCTTTCCATCACCTTATATTTAGATCCTTGCCTCCTCTCCCACCCCACCCACTTCTTCCCTCCCCTCCCCACTCATGCCCAAATAAACATTAAACTATTGATTGTGTCCATGGGTTATTTGTTTGTTTGCTTGCTTTTCTTTGTTGCTTTCGGTTTTATATTCTGCATATGAGTGAAATCATACAGTTTTTTGTTTTTTTCTTGATTTTTTTTTTATTGATAGCCTGGAAATGATTGTTTTAGGTTTATAACCCATAATTGGCAACACCACAGAGTCTTAGACTCACCATCTAATTTGGGAAGCATTCGTGAAATTTCTTTCATGCTTGAGCTGTAAGATCCAGAGGGCGTTTCAAACACTAGCTTTTGGCTCTGCATCTGTCAAACCACATTTCTCCTCTACTCTCCACACATTTCCAGGGCTGGATGTCACAGGAGCCATGCATGTCTGGACACAATTGTTGGACCTACATGCAGGATGTTATGGGTTAAGTACAAAGTGTCCTGGCCATCTTAATTTAACCCATTAATAATAGAACACAAATCAATGTATCAACTATTCTATGGTGAATAACTGTTACATCGATATTAAGATAATGGAAATATAATAAAATTACTGTCAGTCTATTTTGTTTCATTTAGAGTCACTGAAAATACACATGATGTTCAGAATACTGTAATAATGATGATGTTGGTGATAATAATAAGTAACATTTATCTAGATTTATTTATGACTCTCCTAAGCACTTTATATGCAATATGTAATATATAATATGATATATGTAATATACAATAACATATATTATAATGATATATAGTAATATATGTTAAATATTATTATATAAATATTATATATAATAATCCTTTTCATAACCTTGTGTGGTATGTGGTTTTTACATTCCTATTTTACAAATGAAGAAACTGAGGCAAAGATGATTTCTTTCTATCATATTTTATCTGTATAGTACATACATTTTTCTCTTTTAAGCTCCAAATTATGAGGATATTAATGACGATTTTATGATGAAGTACATTGCTAAAAATCTATTTCAGATAACTCTAAGAACACTTTCCCAAAGACAAATGTATAGGTAAAATGACTATATATATTTCTCTCTCTCTAAACTTCTCTAGACTTCCAGTGATAAACTGTCAAGTTCATGTTAGAGAAATGCTATTACATAGAATATACTGCTTAAAAGTGACATTTACACTATATATCAGGTTATTTAATAGTCAGAGTCCTGGAGTGAGGTAGTCCCTAGTTTGAAGGGACCTGCCAGTCAACTCTGTATCTTTTAAAGAAGTTCTCTTTGAGGATTTGGATTGGCAAACTTTCTCTCTAATCACCTAAAGGGCATTAATTATGACTTCTTTAAACCATTCCTGTATCTTGTATAAACACAACTCTGTTGAGTCATTTTTTACTCATAGAGCTATGTGTTCACATGTTTTGTATTCTATGAAACAGTACCAACTGCTGTAGGTCAGGGATCATTTTTATTTGTCTCTGTATCAGCACCAAGCACAGAGCTTGGTATATAAAGGGATGAGAACATTAGACGTCAAATAACTGAACAAACATTGGAGGATAGTTTTGGAATTTGAACTTTGCAAGACATAAACATTCTAGATATTAGAAAATTGTGTGGTTAAAAAAAAGGAATAAAAATTTCATGAGACAACTTTTCCAGATTTTCCTTCTTTTTACTAGGATTGACTTACGAATTCTTAAATGACAAATGTGTCCAACTTGACTTAAACAAGTTTCCCAAGATAAGGCATGGAAATTTGAACATTTAGAAGATCAAGTGCTTTTTTAAAAATTCTTTTCTAGTATTTTTAAATATCCCGTGCCTTTTGAACTCTTGTATGAGTGACAGTTTCTTTACGATCATCCAAATAACCCAGACCTATTTGGGAATAATTGTAACACACTTTAAAAAATTTTCATTCTAATGTATTATTTTAAAAACATCTTTGAAAATTTCTCTAAAATTCTTTACATGTCACAGTCTAGTAATTAATATTTTGCCTCTTTAGAAAAGTTCTACCTTTTTCATATAATTTATGACATTGAATGATTTTAGTCACTTTAAAAGTTTAGAATCAGACATTCACATTATCCATTTCAGTTCAACAAAGCCACAGTGTTATAATCAAGCATTTAAAGCTATTAAGCAGCCCATAACATGATCACGTTTATGTCTGAGAAGGCCATTCTGATAATTGCATCGAAGGGAAAACTAAAGGTGGAGAGACCAACTACAAGCCTCTTTTAAAAGTTGAAGTTCTTCTACTTGCACTTGAAAACAATGCACAGTCATGTGCTTTGGGATGAAGTGTATTATAAATATCAGTTATGTCCAATTCTCATTATGAACATTCTCAAGGACAGAACATGTGCTGGGACACAAAACTAGCCTCAGCAAGTTTAAGAAGACTGAAATCATACCAAGTATATTCTCTGACCACAAAGCTTTGAAATTGGAGATGAACTGTGAAAAGAAAGAAGGAAAAACCACATATACATGGAGGTTAAGCAGCATGCTATTAAACAACGACCGGATCACAGAAGAATTAAAACAGAGATTAAACACAAAAGTACTTGGCTAGTTTTTCAACTGTAATTGTGATGATACAAGGAAGGTAGTTAGTCTTTTCTCCCCACCTTTTGGCAGTTTGAGTTTGGCTGGGTAATGGAAGAATGGATAGTCAGAGGCAGGATGTGGCAAAGACAGACCCAGGGTCAACTGAAGACTATTTGAGGCAGCTGCAGTTGTGTTAAGAGGGGAAGGGAACCACAGGGAGTGACCAGTGGCCATATACAAGCCAAGCTCTGCCAGGGAAATGTTCCTGGGGTTGAGGGCCCCACTGCCTTGTTCCAAGCTGCCTATTTCTGTGGCAGAATTTTGTCCAAGCACTGCCAGTTTTGGTTCCCCGACAAGCCTCCCTCAACAGGGTCACCTGTGAATCTGTCAGCTACCTACTACTCTTCCAATACATGTATTTTATGCTTCCAAAAATATAAATTGAGACTAAAGATGATGATGTTCCTTGAACCACCACAATTGTGGCCAGGGTGAAAAACAAAGAGAGGAAACAGAGATGTTAAGAAGAAGACAAAAGCAAAAAAGAGATTTGGGGGATGATCAAGGAAAAAGTCCTAATTGTGAGATAGTGATATGCAACAAGGTTTATTGAATGGTAGTTGGATAGAGTTGCCTAAGAGGAAAGGTCCCTCATTGCAAGAGACCATCAGAGGAAGCTCATGAGACTCAGGAAGCCACCACTTAGAAGGGGAGAATAAGCACTCTCTCAGGACAGAGGGTTATCAGAGAGGACTATGTGTCTAGCTTAGTGGTGTCCAAACTTTTAGCTTCCCTGGGCTATAATGGAAGAAGAATCGTCTTGGGCCACACATAAAATATACTACACTAACAAAAGCTGGTGAGCTAAAAAACAAATGTCACACACACAAAAATCTCCATCCTGGGCCACAGGTTGGACATGCCTTGCCTACATGATGTCACCCAGGAATGCGATGGTAGAGTCTTTCATTCAGGCAACTCTAAAAACCCCTGGGAGCTTGAGGTCTTTTAACTACAAGCCGCTATCTATTTTTTTTAAATATGTAAAGCAGATAGGCTCTAGATGGCTAAAACCTGCTTGCTTGGGTTATTTTTAAAATAATTGGACATGTGAATATTTGAGTTTGGAGCTGGTGGGCTTTTGCACTAATGTGTTTTAGCCTGCAACGAAGAACTAAACAAATGAAGGATCACTGCACCCTCTGGTTGATGTGTGGAACCCTCAGTGACCAGTTAGATATCAGGGTGGAAGAGGGAAAGGCTACAGGTTTCTGGTTTGGATTTCTGCTGGATAATGACACTACTTTACATGTATACTGGCAAAATTAATTAAGGAGTGCTCAAAAATAGTTATAAGAAAATTATATATAATTTTCTAACTTTCAAAAGATAGCTTGATTTATCTACTTAGATCTAACCTTTTCACATTGCTTTTGCAAACTTTGAGAGTGCAAAATGCATTTCTAAGACATAATGCAAGCAAACCTTTTCACACATACACATATACACTGGCAGGAAATGCAGAGAAATGAACAAGTCACATTAGGTAGAGGTTCATTTTTAGTGACAAGAATCACACAGTTGATTATTTTGAGATTATTGTTGCAGACACATATCTAAAAATTTCTAAGCAAGGTGCTTCAACAATAAAAATTACCTAACTAGGAAAGCACCAGTAATTTGGTTCACAGGCCACATAGAATTCCAAATTAAAGTAGATTATGTTTTCTCCCTAGATTTTGCAAACCATGTTTTTTAAAACACTAAAGGAGACAGCAAGCTGAAAGTTTTTTCAAAGTATACAAAAAATATACACACAGTCCAGGGAAAGCATTTATAGCATTTTTCAAGAATTGTAATACTCATTTTATCTGTCATCTTTACCTAAACTATAGCAAAATGAGAATTTTTCTTCTTGAATTAGGACAGTATGTTCCATTCTTTAGTGTCTCATCTGAACCCAATATTGCTAAGGTTATGTTTTATCTTTTCATCATCCTTTGTTAAAATAATATCCATAAAAATGAGTATCAATCTTATTTTCTTAGGATCAAAAGAATACTCTCAACAAGTAGTTTTTATGCCTCTAAGAAAATAGTTAACTCAGTAATTGGCTTATTTATAATCTATACTTCATCTACTTCAAAAATAAGAGTTTAACAATTTTGAATGAATACCTCAAGAATACCTATTATTATCGAGTCATTACTGTACATTTGGTATTGTTCTAAAAGCTTTTGATGTAAATAGTTTATTTAATACTCAAAACAGCTCTATGAAATAGGTACTATTATAATCTCAATTTACATGTAAGAAAGCTGTGGAACAGAGAGGTTAACAGCTAGTAATTTGTAGAAATAGGTCTTGAGCCCTGGCAGCCTAATCTCTCAAATGCAAGTTCATCATGTTCATACACAGGGCTGCTAGAGTAATATAAAAAGGAGATGATTGATTGCAACCAGGAGCAAGATGAGGCACTCACTGTAGTTGAGCACTATTATCAATATGTTTCATGAAACTATTTACAAATACCAATATGCTCGTGTATGCTACACATGGAGAACAGAGAGCTATGGAAATGTGGTCCTTCCTCACATACTTTCTTTCTATGGGGAATCCTGATCCTTACAAACATAATAAGATGGTATAGTCAAAATTTTCAAGTATCTACATTGTTCTGGCTCATTATAAAAATTTCTTTTTCTCATTATATACACTCTTTACTTACTATTCATGTGACAGAAACTTATTGAGTATCAACCATGAGCCAGAGAATCTGTTGGATGCTGGGACATTAAGTTATACAAGAAAAACTAAATCCTTTCAGTCATTTTTTTTACAAGTAACCAGGAATTACTAAAGCCAATTTGTATGTTTGTTTTTGTAGAATATTTCATCGAGGATCAGAAATGTTAGACAACTTTCTCAAGATCATGGAATTTTTAAATTGTAAGGGTAGGATGGACATCAAGGTCACCTGTCTTTAAAAAGCCACACTCACTCAGTCATTATATAATGAGAAACTACTCTGCTTCAGACCATGAATCCATCAGTGAACAAGGTAAAGAAGATAGACGTGGCTCCTGTCCTTCTGATACACAGGCCTCAAGACATTGCACCATGTTCTAAATACCAGTCTAGGTCCAGACAGGTCGCTGAAACTACAGTGAGGAATTTAATATAATGAGATGACTAAATGTAGATGGCTAAAAAAGTGGGAGCTTTGAAAGTATCTGGAACCAACTGTTAGGTCAACGTGTGATAGCTAGACATTGCTCATGGAATGAAAATCGACCAACCAACCAACAATCCCAAAAGAACCAAGTCCTGTATCATTCCTTTAGCCTTGCAGTCTCCCTCTAGTAGCTTCTGTGGTCAGAATCTAACAGGAAATCAGATGGCAAAAGAGAAATGTGGTTTACAGAGTCCCCGTTCTGAGCATCACAGAGCAAGGGTATAGAGAGGTGATTTTGGAGCAAGTAATAGACACTTGTTATCACCCTATATTTGAGAAAATGTAATCAGAAATTTATGAATATTTGGAGTTAGGAAAGGTGGTACAAACTACCTGGTCCAGCCTGCTATTTTTCAAATGAGATAACTAAGGTCCAAAGGGATTAAGTGCCTTGTGAAAGGTTACAGCACTTGGACGTATCAAAGCCAAGACAGGAATCTAAATTTTCTTATTTTGCACTTCATGAAAATTGGTGCTATTCAAAGCTGTCGTTAAGGATGTTCTCAAAATATGATCTATAAAGGATGCCAGAGATGAAAAATTTATATGATGTCAATTCTTATATCCTCCCTAGAGCAAAATAAAATAAATAACTGCCTGATGACTTTATTTAACATGAGGGCAAACTCTGAGAATTTAGGAAGCAGAAGATACCATGTCTCTTAGTCTGTTTCCTGAAAATCCCATTCTTTTAGTCTGAAGTTGAGTACTACTCAGTTTGAGTTTAATCTCCTGTCAAGACTGATTAATGATTCTTATGTAATTATAAATTATTTGAGGCTTTCCACTTTATAATTTATTTCTACCCATATTTTCAGATATGATATTACAGAGAGAGAGAGAGAAACTGTGTAGTGCAGGGGTATCCAAACGTTTGGCTTCCCTGGGACACATTGGGAAAAGAATTGCCTTGGGTCACACATCAAGTACACCAGCACTAATGATAGCTGATGAGCCAAAAAAAAAAAAAAAAGGTTTCCAAAAAATCTTGTAATGTTTTAAGAAAGTCTATGAATTTGTGTTGGGCCTCATTCAAAGCCGTCCTGGGCCACATGCAGCCCACAGGCCACGGGTTGGACAAGCTTGGTGTAGTGAGAAGCATATTAAAGCAATAGAGCCTATTATTGGTCCTTAATCTCAGAGGACTCTGTGCTACGTGCGTTGCTAGGGACACATCATTGTCACTCAGGGCAAAGAGAACTGATGAGCCTCCATGCTACAGCAATAACGTACTCCACAGTGCAGAGTCAAGCCTGGGTCTCTGTGCATTACAATCTGAGTAGTCAAGCTTTATACAATCTTGAAGGTCTGTGAAAAGGTAAATTTAAGGAAGATGTATTAGCCTTCCATTGGTCATTTTCATAGATGAACTATTGAATAACGACACCTATACTTCAAACCCTTTTTAATTCAGTTTATATAAATGAAAAAGAAATCTCACCATGTATGAAAATACTACAACATGCCATTTGTCTGCAGTCAGAGCTTCTACAGGATGTCCTGATTAACACTGCACATGCTTTTGTTCAGGCATTTTTCTCAGTGATGTCTAATGTCAAAGTCTTTTGTCTAATTTACTGAAAAAGAATTTTAGTTTTTCAATTGTTTAAAATGAGAATAGCATTTAATTTTAGCACTTTACTGTCTTGGAATAAACCTGAACTTTGGCAGTTGAGAGAATGTTTTATCTTCCAAAAGCAAAAAACTTCAGAAATTTAAGTGATTGTGCCAGCCAGTTTCATTGGCAAAATTATACACTTGCAGACCGATTAGCTATGTTTTGGAGATGAGTTGTTCTGAAGTAGCAGTTTAATAGTACCAATTTGGAAACCTGCTCTGTTTCAAAAGGTGGACTTTTTTCGTGAATAATGATTGTTCATAAGTGATGTATTAAATGTCCACATTAAGCTAGAGAAGAAATTATAATTTTACCCCCATGATAAGGCTAGACATAAGATGCTGGTTATTTGTAGAGATTAAGCAGCATTAGTAGATCTGCTCCAAGTTTGCATTTAGGTTTGATTTAATTACTTGATTTTACTCCTTTTGTTGTTGTTGTTTAGAAGGCAAAATAAAAAACAAATTGAAGGCTGGAATCATTTATCTAACACACTGGATCACTCATTATGCTGTCTCTGGGATTTTAAAAATATAAAACAAAAAAGTAAGTGTCAATCAGAAAAAATTATTTTCACTTTGATATTCAAAACTTTTCTTTTTAGATATATTCCCTGGCTTCTAATTAAATCTTATATTTACCTCAGAGAGGTGAATTATTTACAGCAGCACTGGAAATCCCTTGGTTGTCAAGATTATTCCAAAGCTAGAATAGAGCTAGAATGGAGAACCATTCGATTCGCGGAGGTAAAAGAGACTTGTGGAAATATCAATAATAAGGAAAGAGATTGTGACAGCAAAGCTAAGTAGGCAAATAACTATAGATGTTAGAGACACTTACACATCAGGAAAGAATCAGGCAAATCATCACAATTTTATAAATGAATTGTCAATATCAAAGAACTATTTAATCTATTAGTGATGGTAATCTGAAAGAGTTTTGCAATTTGTGGGTATTTCTTAATTTAAACCTATTCAAACAGGAATGTTATCTGCGTTAGATGTGATTAGTTTTTCATTTTTGAAACTAAAATATTCTCTTCCTGTTTCAACTTTTGATTAGTTTAAGGAAAGAATATCCCAAGATTACAAACTCTACTTTAAACCATCTCCACAGGCAAAACTTGTAAAGATGCAACGAGAGTTTTTCTTGTGAATGCAAAACTAAATTTTAAAAAAAGAGAGAGATTTGATGCCAAGGCTGATGAATGTTACTCAAATCAGCTCATTTTTCTCACTGACAAATATATAAACTTCGGTTTAAAACATTTATTGAAATTACAAAGTACAGTTAAATTGACAAAGTTCTTCGTTAGCTACTAAGCAGATAGTTGTTACAGAAGAGTTAATTTAGGGACAAAAAAGAAAGATTCAGCTTCTAAAATAATCTTTTTCTACATACAGCCTAAGATCATGAGAATGCACTGAAGCAGAGTCACTGAATAGCTCTTTCCATTCAAATTCCATAGTGGCTGTTTATTCACTGAACACTTCTAGCAATGGATTAATCATCTGAGCATGGATTTTGGAATACAACTGGGCAATTTATTAGTCCTGTAATCTTGAAAAAGTTATTTAGCCTTTCTCAAAGTCTGTTTCTTTATCTACAAAATGGGAATAATGATAGCTACTTTAAGGAGTGTTGAAGGGAATAAAAAAATATATTTCTACATATGGCATTAAGCAAAAAGTGTTCTGATTATTGCTATGTCCTACTCACGTGGAATGCAAAAATCACCAAATACTTTTTCTTTTAAGGAGCAGGAGAGAAGGAGGGGGAAAAATATGGAGACTTAATTGTAAATAAATTATTACAATGCTGTACTACTAGTACATTCTATTAAAGGTGATGTGATAATGTGTACTGTTTTTTGCAGAAATCTTTTCCTTTTTTTTTTTTTTGTAGTTGATTGAAGGAAAACTTTGACTTGTTTCTGCCAGGATAGATTGTATAACAACAATTATTTATACTTTCTGAAAGCTAAGTCTAAATTTATGAATTGCAGGAAATCAGCTGACTTGCTGAGTAACCCAGTAATAACTATGATCCCCTCCCATGACCCCCAACACAACAGTGACAACTAATATTTCCTGAACATAATACACACCATGCACTTTGATAAGTGCTTTACAGTAATTATCTTACATGATTTTCATATAAATCCTATGAGATAGAATGCCCATTTTACAGATAGGGCATAGAGTTAAATTATGGTAAATATGCAACCTATGATCTCACAGCTAATGGAGTGACAAAACCAAGGCTTGAATCCAGGTCGTCTCAATTCCAGACCCTGCCTTTTTTTTGTTTTTTTTTTACAGTAAACTGAGTTGTGGTGTCCAAGAATCATAGACTGGACAATGAGACCTCCACCACTGTGCCCAAAAACATCCACAAATTAGACCCATCCGAGAAGGTCTAGATGATAAGGACAAAGCCCACCTTCTTGGGATTAGATGCAAAGTACTCTTGGATGAACTTTTCCTCTACACTTCTTTCTAATTATAAGAAATTCTAACAAAAATAAGATGTAATATACCTGTATAGGTAACTTCCAAACAGCATCCCTGACACTCAAACTATTCAGCAAGGATTATGACACCAATCAACACGCGCTACAGTAGAGTCCTGGCTGCCCCTGCTGTTTGAAAAGTCACCTCATTAGCCCCAGGTCTTGCTGCGATCTTGACAGAAGAGCCAAAATGCTGCAGGAGGGACTGAGGGGGGCTCAGTGTTGTGGCTCTTTTTCTACTAGATCAGAAAGATGCATGTATTTGAATATCTGGAACATCTGGCGTGTTTGAAAATTGTGCATATGGACTCAATAGCATTCTCACTTGGAGCACATATCATTAGTCATAAAATATGAGAAGAAAAAGCTCCTTACTTATAAAACTGCTTTATATAATAAACAGTACCAATGACATCGTTTTGTGAATTCAGGTGTTGCTACTTTGAAAGATTTGAAAAAGAGAAAGAAGGAAACGGTAATCAAAAAGGAATTGCATAGGTAAGCCTGCCACCATGAAGAAATTCTATTTTTTTAAAGACTCCTTGGAGATCACAAAACAGCCATATGTTATGAGAGGCACACTGAATCTAAAGTCCTTTTTACTATAGTAGCTACTTTATAATGCCTCTCTGGACTCACAGGAACTATAAGGAGGCTTGTGTGGGATCAATTATTTGTTTATGACCAACATGCATGCAATCTAAATAAAGAAAACATTGCTGTGTTATGCTTGTTACTACTATGATAAACTTCAGTGTTACTATAGGCTGAATATCATGTTTTTCATTTTTAAAATAACAGTCCTCCTGGTGAGGGGTTTAAAAATCAATATTCCAATTGAGACATAAAGAGGCATAACATAATAACTTAAAATAATAAAGTCACATGATTTTGTGTCCTGATTTAAGAGATGGTAGATGGTGCAGAGGTCTTAGGAGATAGCACAGGAGATCACTGCATAAATTGAAATGTAGTTGTCAGTAATACATTTAATATTTTCAAACTTAAAAAGTAAAAGAAATAAAACTATCATTTTTTTGTTCACTTAAATATCATTTCAATAATACAGTATGACACACTATTGTGGTAGGATGTCATATTATAAATTGAATAGAATTGCATATATTAATGGTTAAAATACCTGCATTGCTTCCCCTAGCTGCTATGCAACATGCCAGAGAAAGCAACTTTTATTACTTGCTGTGCCTTTTATCCAGATATTGTGTGTGTGTGTGTGTGTGTGTGTGTGTGTGTGTGCATATGTGCATGAACACACACACACACACACACACGCCCCCAGAAAGGAAGAGCAAATTATTACGGACACTTAAAAAAAGCGTGGATGATATAATGTTGGAGAGCAAAAAAAATCTGGGTGCAAATAATAATGTTATTCCTTTATTTATATTAAAGATAACAAGTTAATAAAATACTGATTAGCAAACATCTAAAGAAAAACTGCACAATAGGTATGAAAGGGCAAATGATCCATTCTTACATTAAAGTTGATTTTGAAAATATTTACTGAGAGCAAACGATGACCTAGTAGTTTCCACACATAATAGCATAAATCTCAATGTCTCTACAAACTAGATAATTATTAGTCCTAATATACTGATGATGAAACTGAGGCTTGGAGGACATGGTGACTTTCTCAAGTTTGAATACATAATGAGTAAGAGAACTGTATTTTGAATTCCATTTTGCCTAATTCCTAAACCCATACTGTTTTTACTAAAATAGATTATTTCCTTTTTTAAGAGATGATCAGAAAAATATTAAAAATTAACATATTAGGTCAAGGGTGAAAACATGTAAGGAATTTACATTAGTAAATCCTAGGCTGAAAAGTATCAAGTACATAGAGTGCTAATGTGAAAACCACACCTTTAATTTTATCTTAAATATAGTAAAGTAACTTTTATCATGGGTAGACCTGTTCTCCTTTTTCCCTTTTCCACCAGTTTGGTTAAAGTTTTACATCTAAAACGTTACCTTAATGTACAACAACAAAAAACCTTATAGCCAATATACCAGAAATCTTGAGAAAAATGAAACAGTAAAATTAAAACCAATACTACGAAAGTGAAGACACACTGCTAATATTAAAAGATATGTAAAATACAGTGATGCACAGGAAATCAAAGTTTTGTGCACACAATGAGAATTTTCAAATTGGGCCTCCATGAGATTATCTCTCCTTAAAGGTATCCAGAGAAGAGAAGAAAAACTCAGCCTCCTGCCTCCACAGCCCGGCCTCATCCCTGTGGATCGCAGCAGCATGAGCAGATTATTATAGATTTAGAGGAAGCGAGATCTGCTGTAACGATTTTGCAAATGTGAGCAAAGGATTCCTAGAATGAAAAAGAACATAACCCAACACACAGATGATGCACCATGGAACTGTACATTTGGAACTTACGTAATTCTTATGAATCAATGCCACCCCAAAAGTCTAACTAAAAAAAAAAAATAAAAACAAGAAAAACAAAAACAGAATGGTGTCGTGTCCTGGGAAATGTCTAACAACCTTTTCTGTGGGAGCAAATTGGCACTGACATTCCAAAACTATATTGAAAGGGGAAAAGCCAGTCTTGGGGGGCAATTAAGGATATAATTAAAAACAGAGTTAACCTGAGTTATATAAACTCAATCTGTAAGAGTTCTCTAACTAAAATGAATAGATTTTGAGTAGCTGCAGACCAAGACATAGAATCCCCTCAAGTTGATGTTCAATGATTTTTCTAGAGAAATGATGTAGATACAGAAGAAAACCTAGGTGCTAAACGTTTGACTGTACTTGACCAACAGGAACATAATGAACCTTAGCCACACATAAATAACACTTTTTAAGAATTTCTACAGAGGAAAAATTGGAAATTATAATAGATTTACATTGTATAGCATATGCAAGTTTGTGTGTAATTGTCATTAAACTAACCACATAGTAAATTATATATTTTAGTCTTACTATAATTGAGCCTATGTTTGTGTGTCAGAGAAACTCTCTTCCCTTGGAGGGAAGATATGTCCTCAGTTGTGTTTTAGGTAATGAGGATTCATCCTCTCAATGCAAGGAGAAGTGAGCAAGTTTGGAGAGTCATCTCAGCAGTTGTACCCTCACCTTTGTACAAGTTGAATGTATAATAGACTCAAAGAGAATAGAAATACATTGTCTTATGGTGCTTCAGGCTAAATAACAACTCAAATGATCAAATCATGCCCATTTGCCTCATGATCAAACATGCCCTATTGAAATCTTCATGTGTATCTCATTTGAAAATCACAAGAGCACATCCAACTGAGTCATTTCAAGTCTGTCCAATAAGGACTGCACTTACTGAGCAGAGGCTCTCACCAGGCATCCCATAGGCCATTGACTTCCCTGATAGATTGCCTGTCTCTCAGTGTGCTTGGGTTGGGTACCAACTCTCGTGATGACTGTATGTCCCAGAGTTGATATTTCTGATGGTTCTTACTGATTGATCCCCCGGGCAAGACTAAGGCAGAAAGAATACTGAATGTTAGGGCATAAAACCTAGGAAAAGAACCACATCTATTCGTAGTTTAGAAGTTGGAAACCTCGTAGGTATCTAAAACAAAGAGCTACATCATGCTCTGTGAATGCCCCCCAAATATCAAATAATGGTCATTTTCAAGCTCTGTTATTTTCACTCCCTTGTCTATTTTAGCTTTTGTTTACACCTTATTATTTGTATTTACAGTAGTTTCCCCTTATCTATGGTTTTCCCCCCATGGTTCAGTTCTATGTGGTCAACTGCACTCCAAAAATATTTAGTGAAATAGTCTAGAAATAAACACTTCTTAAGTTTTAAATTGCTTGCCTTTCTGAGTAGTATGATGAAACATCTCACATTTCACCCTGGATGTGAATCACCCCTTTGTCCAGCATATCCACCCGGTGTGCATTACCCACCCATCAGTCTCCTTGGTGACCTTCTCAATGATAAGACCAACCGTCTAAATATCATGGTGCTTGTGCTCAAGTCATGCTTATTTTACTTAATAATGGCCCCAAAGCTATTCACATAACTTTTATTAAAGTATATTGCCATAACTGTTCTATTTTGTTATTAGCTGTTAATCTCTTATGTCTAATTTATAAATTTAACTATCAAAGGCATGTATGTATAGGAAAAAAACATAATGTATATGAGGTCCAACAATTAATTTCATGAACTCATCCTAGAAAAAGTGCTACCTACCTCATTGCTGAATATCACTATAGTCACCTGGGAAGCACTCCCCTTGGGAAGCTGTGCACCGACACCAGCACCTAGTCCACCCTTCAAAGCAATTTTGAAACTTTTTTCCTAGAATGACCATCAAAGCTGTTGTCATCCTCAAAATCTGACAATTAAGTTCATGAATTTGCCACTGGGCACTTAAGTTGGCAGCACTGTACAAACAACTCGGTAAGGTCTCATAGTATGTGGTTCAGAACTATCCATGATTTCAAGTATCCATTGGTGACCCGGCAACATATTCCATGAGCATAAGGGGTGGGGGTACCATATATTAAAATATACTTGGTTTTACTATAATTTATTTTCAGTGACATATTTTCTTAGTGCATAGCTGCTGCTCAGCATTACATTAAAATTAATAAAATGTTTTTCTGAAGAACATAAAGGATTTTTAGCAAGCCCTTTAAGAAGTATAGTTCATTAACCGGGACAGATGTTTAGACATTCTTGAGTTGTTCACTCTTTGTACATTATTTTAACTATAGCTGACCACGTTTAATATTATAATCTCAGTATTCCCAACACAAAAATTTGCATTAATAACACCTTTAGTAAGAAAGAAATTGGAATTCTTAAGGAAAAAACTTTGTAAAAGAAACCAGAATTATTAAACTAAAAAAAGATTGCTGGTTTATGAACTTCTTAGAATAAACTTTCCCTTCCTGTAGCAATGTGAAGATTTTTATGTAAAATGCCTAAATTATGGTAAGTGAATTGATAAATGAGCTTAATAACTTGTCAATATATTAAGACTTTAAAAACATGTTGAAGTCAGTCATATGATCAATACCCATTAGAGAAGTTTGCCATTTCGAGTGAAGACACACGCATAAGAACTACAACTGGGAGTCTAGTGTCCATGGGTTTTCCTTGTTTCTGCATGTTTTGAAATCAGAAGCACTGACATATTTTTTGGACTACATTTTTCAGGGTCACGAACAACCTTGAAAGATAAGAGAGTCTTTTTCCTCAGCAAAGGTCAGGCACACTTACTGCCCATTATGAAGTAGTGGAGTTCCCCAAGCTCATAGTTTCTTTCTGCTGTGATACAACCCATGGTGTGTGCAGGTTGTCAATTAGCTCTCTTCATGTTACCCTGTAAAAACGGAGTATTAGGTAACCAAAGCAAATATTATACTCTGTCTACTGTTAATGCTGTGAAAATAACCTGTCTTGTGTCTTTTATTGGCACTTCTAAAACTGTGGTAGCTAATTTGTTACCTTGAAGGAGAGAACAATTTCAGATTCTTCATCATTTTTGATAACTCCACTATTTTTATTAAAAGTTTCCTAATAAATACTGTTTTTTTCCCCTAGTGGTGCCTGAAGTTTCCTAATATATGTTGACTTATATACTTGTATATTATCATGACAGCAGATAATGTATATAAAGTTTAGAGCAGGAAAACAATTATTATATTACTGCTAATTTACAAATATATTAGTGAAACTATGAAAGTTTATAAAAATGTTGACTAGTTATTAATATACTATGAAATGGGGCTTTTTAAAAGATTAATTTGAACGATCAGGGATAGACATTGTAACATTTGTTTAATGCATTTTTCATGGACAAATATAATATCTCCTTTAAAAACTTTATCTCAAGTAAGGCTTTTGTTGTATAAAAGGTTTTCAAAATATTTTCTTAATGTGATGTATATAGATGACTTGGAAAGACAGAAGGATGAAATAACTTGTCTAATAAATTAACCCTAATTTCTGAAACTTTCCCTGGAAGCTTCCATGAACTATTAAGCACTTTAAGAAAGATTTAACTACATCATGATAATAAACCAAAGTTCTCAGCTACAGAGCATCACAAATACTGATAATTCACACTTTTACTGTAGCCTGCTGCTGAAAACAAAAATAAAGTTACTCTTTAGTCCCTTGATAGTTCCTATCGTCAGAACTTCAGTTACAATTCGATAAAAAAAAAAAAATCCTAAATGTCAAGAACCATGCGGTCTGATAAATATGGATGACATTTAAAAAGCAAAGTAGGTAGAGTCTACAAAAGAACAGGATAAGTGGTATGTGCTGCATTTATTAATAAAATACCTTATATCTCATTCATATAATTATTTGCTTTTCTCTGTGAGTGACAGCTCCTGCTTATAAAAACTGGTGTAACCCTTCACTTCCCTACTTGGTAGGTGGGTGATTTAAATACTAACAAGCTTATGGGTAATACCTTAGATCTAAAAACAGACTATTCAAAGGAAAATTAGAGTATGTATAAGAAAACCTATTTATTATTTGGAGTCAAATGCTGAAGAGCTCAATTAAATACATTTATTTCATTTAATTGAAGTCTTAAGAATATATAAGTGCATATTTATTAATTATTATACGACCTAATTCAGATTTGCCCTTTGGGTAAGCAACCACTTTATATCAAATCCAAGGCTTACCAACAGTTGGGAAGTATATTGTGAAATTGAGTGAAGAGCAGGCAGAGCTCCTGTGTAAAATGGCATGGGAGAAACAGCTAGTTGTGAATTTTTTAAATATCACAGACTCTGAAAACTTAATTCTCAGAGATAGTCGCTAACTCTGCTTTGCATTTTGATATGTGGCACCTGATGCTAGCTTCTCTCTCCATTGATTTTGCTACCTCTTGTAAGAAAGTTATGTAAAAATCACTGGTTGTGCAAACTAAACAGAAATCATTCAGTTAGCCATAGACATAGAACACGATTTTTCTAGGATTTAGTTTAATGGACTAAATGAACACACACATTTAATTAAAATAGACCTAGAGCTACACACTAATAGTTTACCACTTCTTCCTTATTTTGTTGGTTGGATGTAGATGTTTCTTTTAATAAGACATATCATTTTACAAAAAGTAAATATAAAGTAGATACAAACTTGCTAAAACATTTTTTTGTACTATTCATTAGGTGATCTTGTTGGTTGGAGATACTACAACTTATTAAACACCCATTTCTGATTAATTTTGCTTGCCATCTATGTGCTTCATTCATTTCTTAAAAAAAAAAAATCTCGGGATAAGTCTTGGTCAATAAATTATATAATTGTCATATAAGCATATGAATATTAGTTTTATCATTTGTTTCTCAATATTTTAATAACTTTATTGGGTCTATTCATCATTCAATAAACTGCAAATATTTAAAGTATAGCATTTGGTAAGTTATGGCATTTGTACACAGACACGCATGAAACTATCACCACCATCAAGATAACGAACATAATCTAACCTTGAGATGGTAATTTTATGTGCCAATTTGAGGGTACTTTTGGATGAGATTAACATTTCAATTGGTGCATTTTGAGTAAAACAGATCACTGTCGATCATGTGGGTGGGCCTCATCCAATCAGTTGAAGGCCTTCATAAGAACAAAAAGACCAGGGTCCCCGAGCAAGAGGGAGTTCAGCAGGCTGCCTTAAGGATCCGTCTACACCTTCAGCAGTCCTGGGTCTTGAGTCTGTCAGCCTCAAGTGCAGATTTGTGACTTGCCAGCCTCTATAATCACAAGAGCCAATTCCTTATAATAAATTTATTTCTATATGTACACATACATCCTCTTGGTTCTGTTTTTCTTGAGAATCCTAATATCAATTTTGGTAGCAAGTAGTGGGACACAGCTGTAACAAGTATTGACACCTAAAAATGTGAAAGTGACTTTAGAACTGGGTAATGGGTAGAGGTTGGAAGCGTCTTTAGGTACAGGTTGAGAAAAGCCTAGATTGCCTTAACGAGGTTGTTGGTGGGAATATGGACATTAAAAGTGACACTGGGGAGGTCTCAGATGAAAATGAGGAGTAGGTGATCAACAACTGGAAGAAAGCCAATCCTTGTTATAAAGTGGCAAAAGTACTTGGTTGAATTGTGTTCTAGTATTTTCTGAAAAGTAGAAATTAAAAGTGATACACATGATAATACTGTTAACTTCTTGGATATATAGTTGAGGATATTTCTAAGTAAAGTGTTGAAACTGCAGCTGGGTTTCTCCTTCCTGCATGTAGTAAAATGTGAGAATGGAGAGATACATTGAAGGAATTGTTAAGTCAAAAGGAATGAGGACCTGAAGATTGGAAAATTTCCCCAGAAACTGTGTGTTTTGGAGAGAAAAACTAAGGATATGACTGGACAATCATTTGTAAAGAGATCATGCATATTGCTTACAGATTTAATCAGCCATCTCAACAGAATAAAGATGAAATTATATACCAGTGGAAACACTGATAGCTGGGATTAAAGAGAACAGAAATGGGACAAAATGGAAAAAAAGGCTGGCAGACATTTTGGATTGTGACAATAGAGCTATTGTACTTTTAAGAAAAGCAAAGAATGACCTGGAAGGTATTTCAGAAATCAGCAGGGCTGAGACTCTCACCTCAGACCTAGAACACATGCCTATGTGATGGGGAGTGGGGCAAGGCTGTGTCCTCCTTGATTTCAAAGGGCTAGGTGGTCTCCTGCTACCTTTATTGCAGGCCAGGGCCTCAGGGGCATGACTGCTGCCCAGAGTCTTGGGGGTAGAATCACCACATAGAACCATGGCGGTGATGCTGGCTCCCCATGAGGCCCAGAAGGTAGAACATTCTGATCCTTAAGATTTAATGGAATTTGACTTGATTGGGATTTGTCACCTTTGGGTTTTTTTTTTTTTTTTAATTTCTCCCATTTAGAATGGGGTTGTGTATCCCACCCCTGTACCACTGTTGTATTTTAGAAGCACGTAACTTGTCCAGTTTCACAAGTCTACTGCTGGAGAGGAATTGTGTCTCAGGCTGAATCATATCTCATTTTACTCATATCTGATTCAGATATTCATAGGAGACTTTGGACCTATGAATAAGTTAATACTTTGGAAGCTGGTGAGGGAACACAAATGTATTTTGCATGGAAGAAGAACACAAATTGGGTCAGGGGTCAAAGAGTGGAATACTATGGACTGAATTGTGTCCCCCTCCGAATTCATATGTTGAAAACTTACAGCCCATGTGACTGTATGTGGAGATGGGGCCTTTAAGAAGGTAATTAAGGTTAATGAGGTTACACGGATGAGGCCCTAATCCAGTATGACTGGTGTCTTAGGGATACCAGGCACGCTTGCCCACACAGAAGAAAGGGCTTTGCAAAGCCAGGAAGAAGGCAGTTATCTCAAGCCAAGGAAAGGTCTCAGAAGAAACCAAACCTGCCCACACCTTGATCCTCGGACTTCTGGCCTCCAGATCTTTGGGCAAATCGATTTCTGTTGTTTAAGTCCCCTAGCCTTTTATATCATGGCAGATCTAGCAAATCAGTACACCTCCTAATGTTTCCTTTTGCCTCTTTGTAATCTCTCCACAAACCCTCACCCCATTCCTGGTGATTTGTTTTATGCCACTATGGATTAGTTTGAATTCATAGAATTTTATATAAATAAAATTGTTTTTGTTTTTTTTTTTTTTGTTTGGCTTCTTTTACTCAATGCAATTATTTTTAGATTCATTCATGTTCTAGCTGTGGATCAATATTTCATTCCTTTTTATTGTTAAGTGTTATTTCATTGTACTTATGGATATATTTATATATATCACAGTTTATGTATTTATTCACCTTTTGATGAATATTTGAGTTGTTTCCAGCTTTGGCTACTACAAACCTGTTGTATATTACTGGGCAGTCTATTTGTGGACATATGCTTTCATTCCTCTTAGGTAAATTTCTTGAAGAGAAATAACTGGATCATATGTCAGAAGTATGTTTAATTTTTTAAGAACCTGCCAAACTGGTTGCTAAAATAGTTGAAAATCTTAAAGAAATACCATTTACAATGGCATAAAAAATATAGATACCTCAGGATAAATCTGACAAAGGATATGAAAGATCTGAACACTTCAAAAGATTGCTGAGAGAAATAAAAGGCCTCAATAGAGAGTTATACCTTCTAAGTGGGTTGGAAGATTCAAGATTTTAAAGATTTTTAAAATGGTTCTATAAATTAAACTCAATTGTAATCAAAACTGAAGAGGTTAATTTTGTAGAGATTGGCAGGTTTTAAAAATTATATGGAGATTCACAGAATCTAGAACAGCAAATAAGTCTGAAATAATGGGGTTATTGACCCTATCTAACTTTTTATATAGTCACCATAAACAAGACAGTGTAACACGGGTATAAAGGCAGACAGACAGATTAATGAAACAAAATGGAGAGTCAGAAATAGTCCCACACATTTTACAGACCACTGGGAGTCAACAAAGCTGCAAAAGCTGTTCAGGGGAGAAAAGATTGTTGTTTCAAGAAATCATGTTGGAACAACTGGTTATCCATATGCAAAAGAATGAACTGCAATCCATACCCTGCATCCCATAAGAAATTAATTCAAGATGAAACATAGATCTAAGTATAAAATCTAAATCTAAAATTTCTAGAAAAACCACAGGAGGAAAACTCTGAGGCTTTGCACTATGTAAAACTTCTATTTTGTCTAAAAATTCAGTTAAAATTATTATGACATTTCCACTTCACATGTACACAATTCAGTGAGGTCAAATTTTTATTGTCTTAAGTATCTCTAAAACTAATGGTCCTAAAATTAATTTAGATGTTCTATTGCTTTGTTTACCAAAAGTAATTTTTCTCCAATATCCCCCAGTATCTTACATGAATTATACAAGAATAAAAACAGAATCTATTTGCTTTATTGTTTATACCAACTTATAACTATTATCTCATGGGCTTCATAGCAATCCTTGGGAAATATGCTATTTTCAGAATATGAAGGTACCAATAGACAGCTATAGAACGATTTGCTTAGGAACATTTAGCTAGCAAAACAAAAGCTGTGATTCAAATAAAATTTCACTGACTCTACTGACTCCAGAGCTTATACTCCATTACTAAACCACATGCGATTATTTTTATTTCAACCTTCTACTCCTTGTAAGCAAGAATCTAATAAAAAGCTATTAGCACCTGTACTTTTTCTATAAAAATTGATTTTTTTAAAGGGTAGGTAGGCAACTTAAGTGCTCGGTATCAATTCACTTCTGCCTGCTTAGAAGAAAATAATGTATGTGAACATTTCGCCTCCAAACCAGCTTTTATTGCTGAATCGTTTTGGCTATGTATTCTCACTTATCTTACTTGAGATAAATGAATTTAAAATAAGCTCACAAGGAGAATTTTCTACCAATTTAACTGTGTGTATACATTTTCTTTGAAGTTTCCCTTTCAGAGGGAAATTATTCTATGAGAAACCATTCTATTTAATTCCATTTTTCTCCAATATACACAGAACATTTTATTAAAGTTCAGTCTCTTTGTTGAATAGAAAATCAAGAAAAATAGAGTATTTACATTTAGGCAATTACTAGTTATCTTGTACCTAGTGCAGTAAGTCCAGAGATGGTGCTGAGGGGAGAACAAGCAGTATCTAAACAAGAAGGCCTTCCATGGAATACAATCACAACAGAGGTGAGAGAGTTAACACATGAGAGTTAACACATCCCTAGTGGTCTAGGAATTTTTGTGCGCAAGTGGGATTTCCCCCAGATTATAAAACAAACAGTACTTTTTTAGGGATGGTATATGGAGGCAAAGCCTACCAACACTGATTTTTAACATTAATAAATTATTATACCCATTTTAACTAGCTAATCTGTTGGTAACAAGTTGCACGTCAACTTAAATAAGGTCAGTGAGAAGATGGCAGAAACAAGAGGAAAAAGAGGGGTTACATTTTTTTCAAGTAGCAAATACTACCACCATATTCTCCTTGTTGTTGTAGTTATTCAAACAAAAACAATCCTTTAGGATCCATGTTGGAAAGGAGATAACAGGGCATTTCAGGCAAAGGGAAGTCGGCAAGGCATTTCATCAATTGTTTCTTTACAACTCTCTGGACTCTCATCTCCTCCTGTCTGGTTTATTGCAATAGCTATCTCAATGGCTTTCTAGTTGGTAAACTCTCCTGGCTTCTAGTCCATTCTGTTCACAGCAGCTGTGTTAATCTCCAACAAACGCCCATTTGTAGATGCCAATGGTTTGATCAAATGACTTAAGACAGCAATTGGAGGTACTGTTATAGTTTGGGCAATATAAAAAGTTGTTTCTCAAAAAAAGTTTTTGCAGTCAAATATACTGGGGAAGCATTATTTTAAAAAGTTACATGTTTGTGTGGAACTTCTTAATACTTCAATATGCTAATATATGAAATGAATCTTCAGAATGGGGGTGAGAGAAGATGTAGCCTACTTTGATTTTGGAGCATCCAGTTGGGAAAAGCTGACATAAAATAAAGAAGACTGTGATGAATATTTTACACTGTATCCATATACCAAATTACTGAGAGGTGCACCTGAAATCTATATGATTCTTATTTGTCAACTGTATCTCAATAAGTTGGAAAAAATGAAATACATTAGAAATCTTCAGAAAAAGCAAAGTTATAGGATGTAAGGTCAATATAAAAAAACCTGTTGTGTTTTTATTTCCTAGTAACACACAATTAATCTTTTAATTTTTAATACTAATGCAACTAAAAACAACAAACATCATTAGGATATGAAATACTACTAATGAATAAATTAGAGAAAATTTTGCAATTGTTCTACAATGAAAACACAAAACATTGCTGAGCGAAATGTAAAATGATATAAAAAAGCTGTCTGGAAAGTATCCAGCCATATACTATGAAAAATAGAGGCATTTATGGCTGGATATTTTCCAGACAGCCCTCATCTATTATGATCATAGACTAAAAGACTCATTATTGTAGAGAGGTTGATTCTCCACAGTTTGACCTATAATTCAGCACAATCCCAATCAAAATTACAGAAGGCTTTTTTGATAGATGTTGACAGGATGATTCTAAAATTTATGACAATGCCAATGTTCTGGAATGAATCATTTTTATAAAGACAAACAAAGTTGGAGGAGAAGTACTTTGTTTTCAAATCTGTACCAGATTTCAAGACTTATTATTAAACTACAGTAATCTAGATAATACAGTATAGGTACAAAATTAGATGAATAGAAAAACAAAGAATGGAGAGACTAGAAAAAGATTTTATCTATATATTTTCAATTGATTTTTGACAAAGGTACAGAGACAATTTTCCACAGGGAAAGAATAATCATTTCAAAAAATAGTACTGGAGCATTTGATTATCTACATGCAAAATAATGAACCTAAGGCCTTCTTCACCTTATATCATATACAATAATTTACTTGAACTGAGTCTAAGATCTAAACATGAGGTTAACACGATGAACCTCTATTACAAAATGCTGGAGAAGAAATTTGCGATTCTATATTTTTAAAGTTTTCTTTAAAAAAAAATACTACAAAAGACTTGAAAACCTCTGTCCGCAAAGACTTATGTACCCCAATGTTCATTGCAGCGCTGTTCATAGTGGCCAAAACATGGAAACAACCAAAGGTCCCTGCGACAGATGACTGGATAAAGAAGCTGTGGTACATATACACAATGGAATATTACTCAGCTGTAAGAAAAGATGAAATATTGCCATTTGTGACAACATGGATGGACCTGGAGATCATCATGCTTAGTGAAATAAGCCAGACAGGAAAAAACAAAGAACTGTATGACTTCACTCATATGTGGAATATAAAACTGAAAGCAAAGAAATAAGAAATGAAGAAACAAATAACCCATGGACACAGTCAATAGTTTAATGTTTATGTGGGGACGAGTGGGTTAGGGAGGGGAGAAAGGGGAGGGGGTGGGAGAGGAGGGGGAACTAAATATAAGGTGATGGAAAGAGAAGTCACATTAGGTGGTGAACTTATTATACATCAAGTTGACAATGCACTGTAGGATTGTATGCCTGAAACCTATGTAATCTGTGCTAACAGATGTCACCCCAGTAAGTCTAACAATAAAAATGAATTAAAAAAACAAAAAAAAAGCACTACAGTGAGCCATAAACAATTGATAAATGGAACTTTATCAAAATTAAGAACATCTAACTCTTTAATACCCATTATTAAAACAAAGAAAAGGCAAGCCGCAGACTAGAAAACAATATTGGTAAACACACGAGGACTGTCCAGAAAACATCCAGCTAACAATGTCTCTATTTTTCCTGTTCCATGGCCAGATACTTTGTGGACAGCCCTTATATAATTGATGAAGAATTTGAATCCAGAATACATAAAGAACTCTTTCAACTCAATAATAAAAAGACACGTCACAATTAAAAAGATAAACAGACAAAAGATTTGAATACTTTATCAAAAAAGATTTATAAATGGTAAGTAAACACAAGAAAACATGTCTAAGATCATTAGTTATCAGTGAAGTGCAAAATTAAATATACAATGGGCCAAAAGGGAGAGGGTTTGGAGAAATAGGTGAAAATGCAGAAAGGATTCAGATGTACAAATTGCCAGTTATAAAACAATCACAGGGATGTAAAGTACAGCATAGGGAATATCGTCGATAATAGTGTAATAAGTATGTATGGTGTCAAACTGGGATGATCACTTCATAAATTATATAAGTGTCGAATCACTATGTTGTACACCTGAAACTAATAAAAATTGTATGTCAACTATAACAGGAAAATTAAAAACAAAACAAAACATGATGCTATAAAACACCCACTTGGATTGCTAAAATTAAAAAGACTGACCATAGCAAGTGCTGTATGTGTGGATATAGAGCAGCTGGAACTCTCAAAGTGGTAGTAGTCTTACAAAATTAATCATTCAACTATTAATACCTTATGACACAGCATTTTCACTTCTAGGCATTAACTCTAAAAAATTTAAAACCTATTTCCACACACAGAGTGGCTTGCACCAAATGTTCATGGGAGGTGTAATTGTTTGGGATGCTTTATTAAAAGCCAAAGCTTTCAACTAAAATCTACAAACAACTCAAATGACAACCAATAGATGAATCAAATTTAGGTATAATCACACAGTGAAATACTACTCAGTAATTAAAAAAACAACCAATTGTTTCATATGAGATTTTCAAAGCAAATATTCTAAGTGAAAAAAAAAACAACACATTCTCTTCCTCCGTGAAGGGTATGTAGGATATCATTCTATTTTTGTAAAATTCTAGGAAAACAAATTGACATATAATGACAGAAGGCAGATTAGTGGTTGTTCAGGGAGCAGATGGTGCAAGTAGAATTACAGAAGAGCACTAGGAAAGTTCAGGAGTTCAGGGAAATGCTTATTATTTTAACTGTGATATTATTTCAATGTGATATCAATTTATTGGATATCAATTACAGTTCATTAACGCTATAAAATAAGTATATAAGAAGATAAAATAAAGACCAACTTTCTTAGCTTGAAATTTATTGCTCTCGACAAAGCCACCAATTGCTGCAAATACTCAAATTGACATTGGGCCACACTTGCTGACCTCTGAGGTCTGAAGGTGGTCTGGCTAAATATTTCTCCCCCTTTGGAATTCTATTATGGTTTTATTTTCTGGAACTTGAGAGAATTTTTTATCCTCAAAGTTTATGTATTTTATCAAGGTCTGCCTTGGTGTTAACTTTCCTAGAACATGACCTGAATATGTACTGATTCAGGTGTTCATTGATTTCAGAATTTTCTTTTATTATGTCTTTGAATTTTTTTTTTGCACTTACTTGTGGTTTGGATCCTCATTGTCTAACCTTCCATATCAACTATATGTCATCTTCACTGACCAAGACAACCTTAAAATTTCCCTCAGCCTGATTAAACTTCAGACAGACTTTTTCTCTTCTGACTTCCTGCTCGCCTGCCTTACAAAATCCAGATGGCCTAACCACAGACACCTCTTTCCTATCTTTTTTAAAGCACTTAATTTAGGAACCTTGTCATTATAAATTGTTTTTCTTTTCCTTTGAGATTTAAAAAATTTTAGATGCTCTTTGCTGGTTTACAAGCTGCACTATTTTTCTCAAGGACCTGGGAGTCAACCCTTTGAAACAAGATCAGCAGGGAAGAGCATTCACCTATCTCCCAGTTTGCATGGGATGGTAGAAGCCTAACTTGTCTCCCTCCAAGATGTTACAGTATCTTTTGTTAGAAAGATATGAAAAGAAGGTTTATAGTCTCTTGTACATCTGCGCTTAAAAATCCTCCAGCCCCCTTTTCTCAGCAGAGTATTCAGACTTCATTCTGATCTTTCCCCACTATTATAATAGCCTTGAATCATGTTCTGTTTGTCTAGTACAATTTTTGCTTTGACAATATTCTTTATTTTTATTCCCTTTTCCTCAGGATTTACTTATATGCTTCAAATTTACTTATATGTCTTGCATGCCATGGAATGACTCTAATAATATAATATTGCTCTTTTTCAATATGTTTTTTAAATTATCTATTTTATTAGCTCTGGTAGCCCCTTATTGAAAATTTGATAATTTGCATCTTTACCTGAGAGGGTAAAGCAATTCTTTTCTAAAATTCCCAAAACTGTATCTATGCTTTGTACAGAACTTTCATTTTGATGAAGAGTTTTTGCATCAATTTAATGTTGCATTTATTTTTAACTGTGCCTTTTATATAAAGTTTTACTGAGGCCAACATTTGCCCCTAAATATTATGCTGAGATTCTCTTTAACTTTTCTACTGCTTATCATGACATCACTTCAATACGTTAAATTGGAGGACTCACTGTTATTAATAATTTTATCTTTTGTCCAATTGTTCAGCTTATTCAGCTATTTGGAGGCATGGTTACTAAGGGAAATGGGATTGGGCAGCCAATTTCTTGTCAACTTTTCCTATAGCTTTATTGATTTCTATTGGCATGTGTGGTCAAAAAGACACGTGGTCAAGACGAGATCTCCTTTTCTAGGGTTCCAGAACCTAATATCACTTTGGAAAAAAGTTTCATCCCATGTGCACCTCTATAGCTCATAGGATTTTTGCTAATAAACCTATACAAAGAATGTCTTTGTTGACTCCAAATGTTCTCACACTATTCCCTTGTTTCTTCTTTGACCCAGCTGTAGCTACAATCTACTTTCTTTCCTGTTAAATTATTAATCATGGTTATTTTGTGTGGTCAGAAAACCCTTTCCTGTTCTACAGAATGAGAATGAGTCCATGAACTTCTCCCACTATTAACTCACAAGCTAGAGAAGTTGGTAGTAGTAGTCCTCAGAAGGTTCCCATTTACCATGTATGTGGTCGTAGTAGGATATTAAGTAATGTTTGTTGAGTTGAGGAGTGCTTTATCTAGGTGTAAATTGTATACTATCTAGCAGATAACTTTTAGAATTTGAAATATGGCCTTGTTGCCACTGTTTAGTTTCAATAGATATGTACTTTATATTTAATTTGGGTTGTTTTTCTCCTTTGAAAGAGTTTGAAACAGATTAATGCATCGTGCACTTTGCCAGCATTCTTGGAAGTGTTCTTAAATTAGCATTAAAATCACATTCAAATTTCTCTGTGCAGCAAACAAAACATTTGATCAATTCAGATGAGACCTGATTAGCACCCTTTTGCCTAATCTCTTTCAATAATTTGACAGGTAATAGCCTTCTAACTGGTCTCTCTGCTTCAGCTCTTGTTCCCCTCTTCTGCTGATTTTCAGCAAAGCAGCCAGAATTAATCTGTTCAATAGAAAGTCAGATCATGTCACTCCTATACCCAAGATTTTCCAATAGCTTTCATCTTATTCATAATAAACTAAGGTTAATATTATTATTTAAAAGGCTATTCACAGGCTGGGCCCTTTATATTTCTCTAACCAAATCTCTTACACTTTCTCCCAAATTCACGCTACCCAAAATATCAATACTATTATATATTCTAGCTTCCTTTCCTGCCTTTTATCTCCATTAACTTATTGTATAATTATTTTATTTACATATCTTGTTTATTATCCAGCTCCCCATGGGACTATAAGTTCCACAAGAACAAGGCTTTTTGTCTGCTCTGTTCACTATTGTATCCCCAGTGGCTGGAGCAGTTATCTGGCTATTATGGATGGACCGTTTGTGTCCCTTCAAATTCCTTTGTTGAAGCCCTAAATCTCAATGTGATGCTTTTAGGAACTGAGGCATTTGGGAAATAATTAAGTTTAGATGATGTGATGATGGTAGAGCCAATATAAAAAGGAGGAGACACCAGGGCTTGGTATCTCTGCTATATGAGGACACAGTGAGAAGACAGGTACCTACAAGTCAGAAGCAGGGCTCTCACCAGAAATAACCTTGCTGGAAACCTGATTTCAGACTTCCAGCATTCAGAATGGTGAAAACATAAATGTCTGTTGTTTAAGCCATCAGGTCTATGGTATTTTGTTATAACACCCAAGCCCACTAAGTCAGTGCCCATTATAGAGAGTCAATAGTTAAATGAGTACATAAATAAATCACGGTCTGGGAAACAAAGATTCTTAGAATTGTATCTAATGACTTTCTAAGCAGGAGAACTCAGCTGCCACAGACCATTAAGATAATCCATGTTATCCAATTTTGTGTTAAAAAGTAAAACCAATGACCTTGAACTGTTGTCAACTGTGTTCAGTTAAACATGTATTTATTCCATAGAAACACTACAGTGGATTGAGCATAAATGTAGGCACATGGTTTGAATCTTCAGCTTGACCTCTTACCAATACATTGTGTAAGTTACTTAATTTTCTTGTGAGTCATCTGTAAAATAGGTATAACAATAAGAATACTTGACTCAAAGAATTGTTTTGAGGGTTACATAAACTTATATACTATAGAATTTAAATTCATGGCACATATTTAATGCTCAATAAATATTAACATTGTTAATCAATTGTGAAATGTCTTAGCTTTACTCTAGGATTCACTAATAGGTAAAGATGTGTCTCTAAGCCAAATAGCTATCATTTTCAAACCACTCTGGTTTTATATTCCCTTTTCAAATGAACAAACCTATATAGAATGTCAAAATTCATTCTTTACAAGCAATAAGCAATTCACTTTAACCTTAGAAAATAAAAGACCACCAGCTGTTGCTGATGATCCTAAATCTCTCAAAGGTCACAACTGTCTAGAGATAAAACAGCAATCTGAGAACTTTTGGATAGGACTTATGTGGGTAAAGAAACTATGCCTACTTCTACTCTTTGCAATGAGCAATGACCACAACCACACAATTACAGCATACTAAAACTGTTGGAGGTATGCATCATCGAATCGGTCATACGCCTCAATTTCCTCTCGAGCAAATTGAAGTCCATAGAGAGCTTTCATAAATGGCATTCAATATGTAATACAACTCTTAGAATTTAATCTCTAGCGTATAATTTTTAAAAAGAAAAAAGTATAATGGTGCACTTTCTATTTGCTTAGACCACATCCAAAATTGTTTCAGCATAAGGAGACTGTTAAAAATTCAAGACATAGATCTCAGACATCACTAAACCCTTCACATCTCTGACAAATTCTCATCATTATCATGGAGCCCAACAGTCACAAAAGGATACAATTTGCTGTGCCTTTATTCCAGAGTCAGATTGCACCCGAAGCAGCAGAGCAGACCAGGAAATGAGGACTTATATCAAAATCACTCGTGACTCAGTGAACATGACCCCCCAAAAACAGATGACAAGAGGGTGATCAATGCACAAGCAGAATCACAAAATCCCCTAAGCAAAGGAAGCAGAGCGTGTACACACTGCCCACCATGAAAGGGGTAAAGCATCTGAAAGACCAGAATGAGTCAGCATTCCCTGAAAAAGATGAAGGCATAAGCGAGAGAGAGCAGTGGGACCATTATTTATGGGACTGCAGCAAAAAGGCTTCTGGGGAATAACTGAACTGTTAACTTTTCTGACTAGCCCATGGAATGCCACGGCTTGACTTCCAGAAGCATCTTCTACCTGTGTGTCATGCTTGTGCAGTAGTAACACACCTTCTGGAACAGTCTCTTGACTGAACTTTAGAACTAAGTACAGATTGTTCCCTATCACTTACAAGGTAAGAAGAAGCATTTATTTTACAGTGATGTTTCTTTCTAATAACATAGAAATTTGCAAACATGTGAGTGTTGCATCTTTACTACTGCCCAGTTAATCCCTGATGTTCTATTGATACAGTGTGCCTTCTAAAGTCAAATACTAAGAGCAAAAATATCTATACTAAACACATTTAAAAATTTCAAGATATATAGCAATTTTCAAATATTAGATTATACTGAAACATTTGTGAGACTATTAAGCCAATAAACATCTATTGAATGCATGTGTTTTACATAACCCCCCCACATGCCTACGCATAAAACATGGTTGCATTTAACACATAGTGAAGACCATATATCACTTCACAAATTAACTTATCACCTTTAGATGCAGAACATCATCCCAAGTAGCACTGAAAGCAGATATTGTGACTGAAACAACAAAACCAGTAGCATATGATTTTTATATTAAAACTATTTGGTATATCAAAATCATTTTCAAACTTCTATATCTTCATGCAATTGCAAGCAATTTAACATTATGGTATCTTTGTTTTAACTAAAATGAATCATCTAAAGAAACAATATGTAATTAAGTGAAGTGAAGGGGTTTGAAAGCCTTGTTTTTCTTTTTCTTTTTTTTTTTTTGCACTGATCACTCATTACTCACACTGAGGGCGTACTGTTCTCAACTGACACAGTGTATCTTCAAAAAAGAGCCACTCTTCTCTTCACCTACACAAGAACTTCATCCCCAAATGTTTGCTCCTTATTTCTCTCATGTGCTCTCTCTACTCATGATTTTCTCTCTGCTTACCGGACATAACACACATAACATGGTGGCACCTTTAGCCAACACACTGCTCTCTCACACAGAAAATTGCACTTGCTCTTGGAAATGTGTGGCAGAAACACCTTATGTGGGCAAACTGATTGCCTTCTATTAGGATGTCTGAATACTAACTAGTAAATAGCGGTCATTGACTTATTTTTAAATGACATCACTGAAATATTTCTATTCCTTTAAAGAACCTTGGGACTATAAGGCTGATTTCCAAGCCGAGACTTCTTTTCTAATTAGCAGATATCATCATTTGCTTTAAATACCCAAACTAATACTCAGTAGCACCTCATCCAAACATGGTAGCATTTTCAAATGTCTATGTAATATTGACAAGGCTAAGTAAGGTCTGTTGCTTAGTTTTCTTTTAAAAAATGTAGTCATATTTTATATAAAGTAGGTTTGAGTGCATTTTTATGCAGGGATAGCACTTATTCATGATCCATGAATGAAACCTAGTTCCCAACTTCTTCCTAGAATAACTGAGTGCATTGGGTCTATTGAGCCATTACCTTTTATTGAAGGATGGATGAATGTCAGTCCCAAAGAATAGTGAATTAGCTCTGGCCTCAAAGCAAAGCTTTTTCTTGGTTTCTCTTCACAATGGGACTCTGTTAACCAGGCCTTTTTCTAATGCAACCGAAGAGGAAAATGGCAGTCAAAAAGAAAAAATGAAATCTATTGAAATAAAATCATCAAGTTGGGATGGCTTTAACTTCTCACAGTAGGGTGATCTGACATGATTAATCTACAATAATAAAGGTGACTCTTTGGGGGTTCATGGCAATTTCTCTGAGTATTAAAGTATACATGTTCTAGAATAGAAGTCATAGCTGTCACTCATGAAAAGATAATTTTTTTTCCCTAAAAGATGTAGTATCTTATAAACCTTATGACAGAATAAAATGTTCCTGCATTCTTCAACTTTTTACAGCAGAATTTAAGAAAATTAAATTAGAAATAAAAAAGATGTGAGAGAGATATTGTATAACCTTACCTTAGAATTTAGCAACTCATTTAGAGAAAAAAATTAAAAGGCTATCTAGATTTAAATTAAAAACTTGAGCATGTATTTTTACTATTAGTATGAACTAATAGTGAGCATTGGGAACTGATACCAGAATTGATGCTCAACATCTTCCATTTTTTCCTTAAAAAACTGAGAAAATGTAAAAATAAATAATGGCTAACAATTATTGAAAACTTGGCTGTGGCCAACATAGTTTTAAGCACATTACATGCAGTAAGTCCTTTAACCCTTCAACAATTCTATAAGGTAGCCATATTATTATTGTTTCAGCTGTAGAGATGGGGAAACTAAAACCAGAAATAAAATCCTGTGCCCAAGTTTATTTCCATGGCTGCCTCAAGGGTATGCACGTGGTGAACCTGAGATTCAAGTTCAGGCAGCCTAGATCGAGTGACTATACTATGGAGAGCAAAATCGTGCTGCAAAGTTAAGATCTAGTGTGACCTACGAGCACATTTAGACTCATCTGCCTCAACAGGATGGGGAATATATTGGAATAACAATGTACTGTGATAGATGGTTACTGGACTTAATGAGGTGATCACTCGGCAAAGTATAAAAATGTTGAATTTCGCCATGTTGTATACCTGAAATATAAATTTGCATGGCAATTATAATTTAAACTTACAAAGGTTTTTAGAGAATGCTGATCCAGGCATTATGCTGCCTGAAGTTCATTATTAAAGACTTGCTCCTTTGGGATAAGGGGTGCCAATTCCAGACAGCACACACCAACGTCAAGTCACTCTTACCTTTGTGGGAATTAGATTCCAAAGAGGCCACTGGTGACCGAGTGGGCAATGTGGAGAACAAAGAGATGCAGGAGAGGGAGGAAATAAAGGCCTAAATAAGGAGAGATGTTTGCCTGGGGCATTTCAGGCTCAGACAGTTTCTCATAAACATATACGAAGGGTGTGGCAGAGCTCAGCCTGAGAATGCAAGCCTCAATTCTAGCTGTGAATCTACGCAAAACTTCTCTCCCTTTTTATTGGCTTTTCTGCTTCAGTTTCCTCACTGGGGGAGGAGGGGCATATTTATTCGCCTTAATTCAATATTCTACTTGTGAGACTGGATTGCTGGCAAACCACGACTAAGTCCCTGTCGTCTCTAGGAAGCAGGCGAGCAGGGCTTACAGCGCTACTAATTTCAGTGGCAGAATGAAGGGAAGTGCATCGAGTGTGGTTGGTTGCTAATTGTTAACTAAGAAAGGAAAAGGTCCAATTTGCTAAATAGGAGAACATGATCTGTCCTGTCAGGGTGCGTCTGCTAAAACAGAGCATGAACAAATCCTATTAGTTCCAGTGTGCTGAAATGACTCAGCTCTATCCTTTATGTCTTTTCTCACATCTTTCTGTCGGTTCAGTTTTCTCTGGCATGCTTAATGGGAAAGAAAACAGAAAAATCAAGGTCTGAAGCTTCAAGCAAGTCTTTTTAACACTTCGTAACTCTAGGAAAAGGTTTTTTTTTAAATTTTATTTGTGTGTGTGTGTGTGTGTGTGTGTGTGTTTAAAGAAGATTACATAGAAAGACCAATATCAATTTAAAGTAAGTAAGACTGTGATATATTGATTTATCTCTAAAACACTTGTTCTATTGTGGTATCTAACACCATGGGAAACCAAAAGACATTCTCAAGTGGATAAATAGTACTTTTCAGTCTGGGAAATGACATCATAAATTATATCTTTGATTTGAAATTCTATTATAATTTCCAGTAAAGTCATTGTGGATTATTCAAGAAGTGATGAAGTCAAAGAATGAATTCTACTTGTAGTCATAAAGCAATACAAAAATTTTTTTTAAAAAATGACTAGCAAAGTAACCAGAAAAGAAAGTCTCTAATCAGAGGTATTCTAACAGGAAGTTTACATCCTTCACTTAATCAGCTGTATCCACTTAACCTTTAAATCTAGTGTCTCCAGTCAATAGTTTAAGGGTTATTAGGGGGTCAGGGGAGGAGGTGGGAGAGGAGGGAGGGGGAGACAAATACATGGTGATGGAAAGAGAACTGACACCAGGTGGTGAACCCATAATGCAACAAGTGGACGATGCACTGTACAACTGTACACCTGGAATATGTAATTCTTGCTAACCAATGTCATCCCACTAAGTCTAACAATAAAAATATGAAAACAAAACAGAACAAAAGCTAGCGTCTCATTGCCTATCCCTTCTTCAGTTTCTACAGTATAACCAAGGTTATCTGGGGGAATACAAGAAACAGGAAGAAAATAGTCCTTTCAGCTGGTGGCAAAAGCTCTGAAGACATTATACCTAGACAAAGGTGCATAGTACCTATCAGAATATTTTCCCAACTTGATGGTGGAGTTAGGCTCAGACTTTCTCGCTCCATCTAAGCCAAGATTGTCCAACCTATGACCCAGGATGGCTTTGAATGCAGCGCAACACAAATTCATAAACTTTCTCAAAACATTGAGATTTTTTTGCAACTTCTTTTACAGCTCATCAGCTGTCACTAGTGCTAGCGTATTTTATGTGTGGCTCAAAACAATTCTTCTTTCAATGTGGTCCAGGGAAGCCAAAAGATTGGACGCCCTGACTAGCTGTTACTACTATCAATGTTCTTAATGATATCTTTGTGCCTCTAGAAACAAGTTAAAACATAATGTGAAGAAAACAATTAACAAGTGATTTCTAACTTTAAAATTGGTGATGCCAATATTACGAATTGGAAGTCCACACAGAAACTATGTCTTCTTCCTGCTTAAAATCCTTGAGTGACTCTCTATTGCCTGCAGAATAAAGTTCAAATTTCTTAACATGGCATTAGATGCTTTTTATAAGCTATTTGCAAACTATTCCTCCAGTGTCATCACTTTTATCACTTTACACCAACCCTGTATACAACTAGAGATAATATCTGACTGTGCCTTGAGCGTATCACGGACTTTTATTGCCCTGCCTTTGTGTATACTTTCTGCTAAACAAAGTCCTGCTGGTGGAAGAAAACAGCATCACCTAATGATTAGAAGAGCATGGGCTCTGCCACTAGACTGCCAGGGTATGAATACTGGCCACATGACATAGTAACTATGTAATTTCAGACAAGTTATTAATCATCTGTGGCTCACTCTAATTATCCATAAAATTAGGGAAGTAATTAAGCTTCTTTCATAGGATTTGCAGTTCCTATGAAGATTTTAGGATACTTCCTCCTCTGTGAGGTATTTTCTGAATTATACATTTGTTTTTTCATTATGTTATTTATACCTCTTATTATTTTTTGAATCAGACCTCATTAATTTGCACATTGTTAGTATCTATGTCTTGGTAACTTTTGTATCTACAGTGCCTAAAAGAGATTGTAACAGACTTATAATGATTGGCTTAATTTTATGCTAAATATAGCTATTACAGTAACATGTTATTTTTAATAAAAATTAAAATATTCCATGTTGGTATGACTGAGGTATTTAAAATAGCAGCGATATGTGTACCAAAAAACACTAGTAGGTTATGTTTCAAGTTATTGGGATTATTGGATTATGAATGATTGCTTTTCTTTTTGATTTTTGGTAGTTTACAAATTATTTACAATACTGTTAATATGAAATGGTATGAATGTCTTTAAACTTTCTTTTATTATTAGAATTTATTCATGTTCAGAATACTTAGCATGAGAGTTACCCTCTTAAATTTTTAAGTGTACATTATAGTTGGCTGTAGGTCCAATGTTGCATAGCAGATCTCTAGAACTTAGTCATCTTGCTCAACTGAAACTTTATGCCCATTGATTAGTAAACCCCCATTTCCTGCTACCCCTAGCAAACATCATTTCACTCTTTTGTTCTATGCGTCCTGACTATTTTAGATACTTCACAGGAATGGAATCATACAGTATTTGTCTTGCTGTTACCACTTATTTCACTTAGCATAACATTCTCAAGATTCAAACATATTGCATGTTGCAAAATTTTATTCTCTTTAAAGGCTGCATATTATTCCATTGTATGCATATGTATCTTCTTAAAGATCTATTCTCTTGAAAATGGACAGTTAGGCTGTTTCCACATCTTGGTTATTGTCAACAGTGCTTCAATGAACCAGAAGCTTCTAATCTGTACACAGTGAGAGAAATATTTACAACCATATATCTGATAAGAAGTTAACCTTCAAATATATATGAAAATGTTATAAACTATTAAAAATGTTTTAAAATTTTGACTCATTGGAGCCTAAGATAAAGCAGACTCAAGAAAAACAGGCAATAAGATAGATGAAGAAAATTGAGTTTATAAATCTGCTTGGAATTGGTGAACAGTCATGATTTATTATGCTGATTTCATTTCAAAATATATATTTTTCCTCTTCTGTGAGGTAGGCATTTTTTGTTTTGCTAGCATGATATATAGCCCATACACAATAACTAGTGTACAACTGAGCTCATGAATGAAAAAAAGAAAGTAGAGACCATTTAGGCCTCTTCTGGCAGTAACTGGAGAGGTTAGAAGAGCTGGGGTGATGGGGAGTTGTGAAAAACTTACACTGAAATGAAATGATCCATTAATAGTGCAACTCATGGGGAAAGAAATAGAGTGACCTGCACTTATTTCAACTGACCGATCATGTCTGTTTTCTTTTGTGACTGCTTTTCTTTTATGACTCCCTTTTTCTTTGCTTTCCATTCTTAATGTTTTTGTTGTTTCTGTTTTTACTTTGTTTGCTTTACAGAATGTCCTTTTTCATTTTTCTGCAATCTTCTTATTCTGTCCAATGATTATACCTCCTTACTCTCCTCAAATCTCGGAATTTCAATCCTTACCCCTTACCCTCAGCTGATGCCACTGAATGAAAACTATGTCAACTTATATATTAAACCTCCTTTAACTATAGTTATAACTTTTCTACTTTTTTTCTAGTTACAACAGAATAAGAACAAGTTCTCCACCTTTGTTTGGAAACCCACCTGTTTGTCCTCTCAAAAATTTGCTGTTTTTCTTGTCTCTTTTATTTTCAAACCTGACTCTTCTACCAGCTCCTTCCAATTATCATTTTAACATGATCCATTTCACCTACAGGGTCTGAAGAAGTAGCACTTGGACTTATGATTTTATTACAAAATCATAACCATACATGCTTATGATTTTGTAATAAAAGATTTGGTATAGATTACCAGCTCACAGAAAAGGGGCATTATTTGTGCCAGACCCTGAATATATAAAAACAGACCAAAACACCCCTCATTTATCACATGGTATTTTTTACTCACTGTTAATTTTCTCATTGGCAAACTGAGCAATAATCAAAAAAAGTTGTTCATACTCAGTGTCTCAGCATCCTCACAGGTCACTTCCCTTCCTCTTTGCATTCCATGGGAACTGGTCTCACTGAGTTCACCAATGAGCTCTGTTATTAAACCAAATGGATGTCTCCAAGAAAACAGATATCTTCATGAGTCAGTAGTTTGATATAGCTGATCACTTTCTTTTATTAGAAATACTACCCGGCCCTGGACTTTCATGATACCGCCTCTCCAGGTTTTGCCCGAGTGTCTCTGTCATCTATTCACTGATCTCATTTTTGGATCTTCTGAACTATACCATGAAACATTAGAAAATGTCAGGATCCTCCTCTAGATTCTCTTCTCCTATCCTTTCACCTAAGAAATCCCATGCATCCCCATGACTTTACTTATAATCTGAATGTTGTCCTTCTAGAGCTCCCACATTTCTTCTGATTTTAAGATTTTCATGTCTAACCATCTGTTTGACATTTGGATAGCTCACAGTCATCTCAAATTTAATATGTACGAAACCTCTACTCACTCTATAAATGACACCATCTTTTACCCAATTGAAGCTAAAAACCTGGCAGATTCCTCTCCCTTTTCTAGTCCCATCCACTTAATCACCTAGAATTGCTGATTCAAGTGCATCCATGTCATTCTATCTTCACTGCTAATGACACTTTCTAAGTTACCAACATTTCTATTGCATTACTGTAACAGCCCTCTAATTGGCCCCTCCCTGAGGTTTTTTTTTTTAACCTGTACCTTCTCAGGTGAAAACCTCCAAATCCCCATGACTTTCACCGAACTTGAAGTCCTAAAATATGCTAAATACTGTGCCCAACACTGTAGGGACGACAGTGAATTCATTTATGAGTGTGGATTCTGAGCATCAACTCTGCTACAGTTTAATCTACAGCCTCATTTAGGAATAGTGGAGAGCAGGGGGGCAGAATTAAGACAAATTATTTCACTAATAATTTCACATCTAGTTCTATGTCTCTCATGGTTTTAAACCAGTATAGCCAAAGGCCTATAGGCAATTCTGTCTAAATGTCAAAAATCAAACTCATTTTCTCTTCCCCCAGGTATACTAGCACCAGAATATGTACTATCTTATTACATGTTTATAACAAGTCTGTGAAAAAAAAGGCATAATCATCCTACCTTTGAAAGGTGAGCAATTAATGTGCGTGAAGCACATTTGAAAACCATGTGTAACTAATGTCTAACTTGACATGAGCTACAGTTATGTCCATTCAGAGCAAGAGCAATGACTTCTGTATGGGTGGCATGTGTGGTGAGAGGCGACGTGGCTGAAGAGGCCTGGAGGCTGCTGTATGCAGTGGGTCCTGTGTGCTGATAGTTACATAGAATTTGGGTGCTCATAATTCAGATGGTGATTTAAATCATAATTGAGTAAAATTTTAAAGTTAATGAGAACATGAAGATTACTTGATCCAACACTTCAATGAGAAAGGACAAAAAATTAAAGTTGAAAGGTTCGGTGATTTATTGCCTGAGATTACAGAATAAGCCTCTGTGAAGCTTGGATGCAGAGTCTTCTACTCCCAGTCCTGTTCTTATTCCAACACGTACATTTCTCCCTCTTTCAGGCTCCCTCGCCTTTTAAAAAGACTATCTCCATACATTTCTTTTAAATTGCAAGCTTGCCACGTGAGCTTTAAATATATGTAAATATTGTAAAATTCAACTTGAAGTAGCTTCTTTAAATTTATTTTGAAATTTAAATACTTATGCATGAAGGACACGATCATTGAAGTCTTCCCAGGGTGTCAGAAACACACTAGTGATATTCATGAAATAGAGGCAGGAAGTTACTTTGAATGACAAGCATCTGGCTGTGGCTGCTTGCCTGTCTAAATCAGGTCCAGGCTTAAGGCAAACAAATGAAAGGCCAGGCCTAGACATAGAGTGCTAAGTGGGTTAGAGATTCTGACAGAAAAATGCAGTGCCCTGACTAGCTCCCTGAGAAAAAAGCAATAGGGTACCTCGAAAGGTACTCAAGTGCCTGGATGACTCACTGGGTCATGTCTTATCTAATATACTTCACTTTAAAGGAACTTTACCCCTTCTGTGCCAGATAAAATATTTTCAGGGTTAGTTTCTTAATAATTATGGTAAACAAGCGCAGAGAAGAGGATATACCCCTTGACTGTGGTCATTATATTGTTAAAATTTTAGAGAGTCGATGTTGTTCACCCAATCTCTTCTGGAAGACCTCTCTTTCATGGAACCAAAGCTAGAAATTAGTCTGATTTGAGAACCTTGGCCCTGGTCCTCTCCCAGATAATCTCCTTTGAACAGGGAAAGAAGTGGACTAGAGATTTCAAGATGGTTAAACTCAACAAAGGACAAAAAACAAATACAAACAAAACAATCAAATTTGTCTTCAAGTCTTAACTGGTTTCATTCCATCAGATATTGCAGTTGTCTCAGGTTCTATGATTCTATAGTTTGTATGTTTTATATACATAATTTACAATGACTATCCGGAAAAAATCCATTGTCAATATAAAACCAGAACAGGTTGTGGCTGGATACTTTCCAGACAGCCCTCGTATCTGACCTGAGGTCGGGCTATGTGGGTTCCAGAGGATCATGTGGATAGACATGATTTTAGCTGCTGAGAGTTTCATGAATCTAACATAATGACCATTTTCCTTTGTATGCGACCTACAAGTATGTCTGAATCAATAATGGTTTAGGTAGAAGCCATGTCTTGTGGCCAGCAGTTTAGTCATAGCCTAATTTACCTTTCTGATGGAGCTTCTCCCTGACTAAGAGAAGCATGGGAGGTCACAAGAACCTGGAGAAGGGGCAGCTGACCCAGCCCACAGGGTCACAAAGAGCTGCCATAAAAAGGTGGCACCTGAGATGTTTGGGTCTGGGAAAACGCACACTTAAATAAATGTGAACTCTTAGCAGATGAGTGACTTGAACCGTTGTACATTAATAGTAGGAAGGGTCATAGTTCAATTTTTGTCATGTCAAATAATGTAATTTCATTATTAGAATCTAACTTGCTATTTTTTTAATATAAGGATTGGAAAAAAAAAAGGGTTTGATTGAAACAAGATGTGAATTAGGAGCTTGACCTGTAATAATTTATTTAAAGAGATGGTGGAAATAGAAAATATGGGAAACAAATGGTCAGGATCCCACTGCATACTTTGGAAGTAGCTTCTTTTATCAAGACTTTCTCCAGAATGGCGGTGGTAGTTAATAGTTATAAAGTAACAAAAGCATATGTAAATGCATAGGGTTCATGGGATAAGGATTTAAGTGAGTAATGATATTGCAGTCCTTCAAATAGGCACATATTTTGCTATAAAACATGAGGGTCTGCTCTTCCTTTAGAGTAAATTGTCCTAAGAAGATTAGAATGAGACCGCTAAGCGAAAATGATCAAGAATAGTTCATCAATATAAAAGTATATCAGAAGTGTTTGAATTGGTTAGGATGCTATTCTGAAACAACATATATTTGTATACATTTTTTGAATATCCATGTGAAATATCTAAAATGAGATAATGAGAATAAGGATGATGATGATAGTAATGATGATGTCCTACTAAAATAATTTAAAAGGTTAATGTTCTCTTTAGGAATAAGTAATAGAACTAATTTTAAATAAAATATACATAGCTAAATTTGATGGGTTTAAGGAGATACTTAGCATATCATGGACATTTATGATTGTGCATTTATTGAGTAGGTCATGGAAGGTATTATACTCAGTGTTGATTGCAGATGATAATTGCATTAATCACTCTTACAAGTATAATTCTCTGCCACACTCATTAAAATAAAAGGTCAGATATTTTTTCTATTGTAAATTTCATCCACGTAAGAGATTGAGGAAAAATCCAACTAAATAAATAAAGACAATGATTTCCTATTACATACAATAATCACAATTAATACTTGATGTATATCCTGGTTTTCTACATGTTAAGCTTTGTTTTTATGTTATATACAAAGGCTATCCAGAAAAAATCCAGCCATTGTCAATGTAACAAGAATGGTTATATGGCTGGATACTTTCTGGCTAACGCTTATAAAGAGTAATGTTTATATTGTATAAAAATATAGCAAAATTGTCACAGTATTTTGAATGAATATGAACATCAATTTTTACAGTTGTATGAGATTACATCAAGAGGATGTCTATTCATTTGGTATTGCTAAATATTTATGTTTCCTCCTATCTTTCATTTATATAAATAAAGGTATAAAAAAATCATGTACTTAATGCTTTTTCTATACTTAATATTTTTGGCTGCGAATTTTCTAAAAATAAATTATCATGTGAAAAGGATTACTTTCCAAAATAATGTCATTAAAATTTGATTCAGGAAAATATGAAACCAATTTTTTTCTAACAACATATAGGAAAACTATTGAATTTTGTTCATGCCATTTTATATTGAAATTTTTAGGTATGTAAACATTGAATAAAAAATAAAATATCCTTGCTTCTTAATATCTATGAGTTATACTTATTATTTATATTTCTAATCTTAGTTACCTTATTGGCCAGAACTTGCAAATTATTGTTAAATAAGTAGAGACCAGTATTCTGCAGAAGAGCACAAATTTTAGCTTAAGAAAACCTGAGTTTAAAATGTGAGTATGACAAAGCCAGCATTTCAGGAATTACTGAAGGAGGCTATTTGACCTGAGACAAAAAGTCAAAATAAATCGGGAGAAGTCTGGACAATAAAAATGTAAGAGGAGGGAGTTCCCTGATGGTGTAGTGGCTTAAGGTTTCTGCGTTGGCGCTGTCAGCGCTGCGGCCTGGGTTCGATTCCCAGTCAGGGAGCTGCCCACATACCAAAACAAAAACAAAAACAAAAACAAAAACAAAAACAAAAACAAACAAAACAAAACATGTAAGAGGAGAGGAAGTACAGGTTTAAATATCCAAAACAGAATGGAGATAAGAGCATGCTTAAGAAGTCACTGCATATATGAAACTTCCTTTTTCATAAACCTCTTACAAATACTCAGAACAAAACAAAATAAATGAACAACAACAAAAATCACACGCACACAAAACTTAAAACTAAGATACATCACACACACACACAGAAGAGGAAACAAAAGGAAAAATCATAGGAACACCATCAAAGTAAAAAATCTGACAGTGGAAAACTTCAAAGAAGAAATCAAGACACTAAACTACTAAAAATCAGAAGATAAAATGGCTATAGAAAATTTTCACATATCAATCATCACCCTAAATGTAAAAAGACGAACTCACCAATAAAAAGGCACAGAGTAGCAGACTGAATTAAAAAACAAAACCCATCCATAAGACACACCTTAGCCACAAGGGCAAACACAGACTAAGAGTGAAAGGGTAGAAAATAATACTCCAAGCAAATGGTGTCCAGAGAAAAGCAGGAATTGCTTGCTATACTGATATCTGATTAAAGACTTCAGGATAAAAAAGGTAATAAGAGACAAAGATGGGCATATCACAATAATAAAGGGGACAATACAACAAGAAAACATGACACTTAGTAATATATATGCCCCTCAAACAGGAAGCACCAAAATTTACAAAGCAACTACTAACAGATCTAAAAGGAGAAACTGACAAAACCACAATTACAGTAGGAGATCTAAACATCCCTTTAACAGTTATGGACATACCAACCAAAGAGAAAATAAATGAGGAAATACCAGTTTTAAATAATACATTACAGCAATTGAACATAATTGACATTTATAGGACACTCCATTCTACATCACAAGACTATACATTATTTTCTACTGACATGGAACATTCTCAAGGGTAGGCCATATGCTGGGACACAAAAACAGCCTAAGCAACTTCAAAAAGATTGAAATCATACCATGTGTATTCTCAGACTACAAAGCTTTGAAATTGGAAATCAACTTCAAAAAGAAAGCAGATAAAACCAAATGTATGTGGAGATTAAACAACATGCTATTAAAAATGACTGAATAAAAAGATTAAAAAAATACATAGAAACTAGTGACAATGAACATACAACATACCAAAATTATTGGGATGCAACGAAAACAGAAATAAGAAAAAAATTTATATTGTACAGGCATATCTCGAGATACAAGAAAGATCAAAATTAAGCAACCTAACACCCCATCATAATGAATTAGAAAAAGAAGGACAAAAAAAGCCCAAAGTCAACAGAAGGAAGAAAATAATAAAAAACTAGAGCAGAACTAAATGAAATGGAGAACAGAGAAATGATAGGAAGAACTAATCCAAAAAAGAGCTGATTTTTTGGAAAAAAAAAATCAATACAATTGACACACCCCTTGTTAGGCTCACCAAAAGACATGAAGAAAAACTCTAATAACCAAATCTAGAAATGAAAGGGGAGAAATTAGTACTGATACCACAGAAATACAAAGGATCATAAGAAAATATTATGAAGGACTTTATGCCACCAAATTTAACAACCTAGAAGAAATGGACAAGTTTCTAGAAATATATTGTCTACTTACATGGAATAAGAACTGGATAATCTAAATAGGCCAATCAATAGTAAAAAAACTGAAACAATCATCCAAAACCTCCCCAAAGGCAAAAGCCCAAACCAGACAGTCTCACTCATGAGTTTTATCAAGCATTCAAGGAAGAATTAATGCCTATCTTCCTCAGACTCTTCCAAAAATTGAAGACACTATTAAAAGAAATTGAAGAGGATACAAAGAAATGGAAAGATATTCTGTGAACATGGACTGGAAGAATCAACACAGTTAAAATGGCCATATTATCCAAAGCAACATACATATTTAATGCCATTCTCGTCAAAATACTACAGGAATTTCTTCAAGAAATAGATAAAAGAATCATCAGATTCGTATGGTCCGTTTGCAAATGTTACACATTTTAAATGTTGCAGGTGGCTGAGGTGGGGACTTCTACTCCATGTCATCAGCTCAAAGAAGTTGGCCATCTTCTACATGGTTTTCACTTTCCCTGGACCTTGACAACTTGCTGAGGAGGGAAAATGGGGAGTACATTGCACACGTGAAGTAGGTTGTTTGTCTGCTTTTTTAAGGGATAGGCCCAGTAGAGTGTTACGTCACTTCTACCAATATTCCATCAGCCAGAACTCAGTCAAATGCCCACTGCTTCCATTCCAGGGGACTATAAAATCAAGCTCTTGCTGCACAGTTGCTTCTCAGCAAGGGCTCTACTCCATGGACATGAAGTCAACATATTTACCGACAGATAACCAATTCCACCACAGCTATTGGATTAAGCCTCTAACATTTCAGGATCTATCTGTAAAGGCAGTGCTTACTTTAAGCGGTACACACAGTATATTGGGACTTTTATCATCAAGTCAGTAGTAGAAGAGAATAATTACAAAGGCAAGTGATGTGTCCTAGCACATCTCAATGGAGGTTTGTTTTTGTATCGTAAAGGTAACTTAGGTACCTGGTTCTTGATGCTCAGGTCTTCCACCAGCCATGTTATTTTGTTTCCTCATTAACTGTGATGGAACTCTTCCCTCTGGCTACAATGCCTTTCTCATTGTCCCTCAGTAACCTCACAGCCTGTTTCTCCTGGGCTTCTATTTCCTCCCTATTTGATCAGTCCCTTATAGGTGGTACTCTCGATAGCTTTGCTCTGGACATCTATTTGTTCAGGATTATGTAGTTGGATTTGATGAGGGCAAGAAATGAAAGGTTTAAGGTCAGGATGCATAAAGAAAACTAGGTTTTTTAAATAAGAGTTTTCTGTGAACTCAAGTATCCTCTTTCACCTTCATCAAAGATGCCCTTCCATTGCAGAAAACGTAACGTTCTATCAGGTGCCATTGCTTTGACAAATTTAATAGTAATAGGCCTTCAGACAAGAGACAGATGCTCCTGTACTTGAGATTTGCAGCTGTTGTGCCAGAACTAACATCTTTCTCCTTTCTGCCCTGAGTTTCATTAACCTTCAGAATTCCTTTTCTTTTTTTGTCTTAAGCTAATCTTAACTTCCTAAAAGTCTGGGATGAGCAACAGAACAGGAACAGTATGACTGTGTTAACCAGTTAGATGATCATTTAATGGAAGCCTAAAGTGTACCCTAAATCTTAGATATGTGTGGAGGTGAAATGAAGGATCTTATCCTAATGTAATATGATTTTCCAATATAACTTTTTCATGTCTAGAGAAATTGTGTGCAATCTGCATGAAGCATAGTACTAAAATTCCTAATGATGCTACATACTTAAACTCTCTAAGCACATTGGGGAAAAAAGCAATGAGAGCCTGCATTGTTTTAATTGCTCCTCTATAATATTATGTTGTTATCAAGGTTGAAGATATGACATAGTTTACTACTTTACATTTTAATATGGCAGAGATATTGACTATTGGGACTTGGGTACATTTTTCCTCAGGAAGTGGGATATCAAAAATAATATAGAAAAACCTCTGAGTACTACAACTATCTATTTACCCTGCTCAATGTTCTATTTCTAATTCTTGCTTCAACTGCTTTGTCTAGCTATTCTGAATATTCCTTTCTTCCTCCAATTTCATTTGAATAGGTGGCTATATCTCAATGGTGGTCAATATCAGGGTATATTATAAAATGGACTTAATGTAATCAAACCAACAGGCTTGATCCTTAGGCAGAAACTTTACATGACCATAGACAAATTACTTTGGGAATGTTGCTCTCTGCCTCTGTCTCATGCCATCTTTTGACAACAGCTTACAAGGTGTTTTGGTCAGAATGAGAGTTTCCTTTTGGAAGACTCTCATAATTTTCACAATTTAAAACCTGTAACTCAGGGAAAGCTGGTTAGGAAACACCTTTACATATGAAGGCTATAAGCAAATTTCTCCCCTTTTCTAAGAATAGAAACATGTATTAAAATTCGCTGGGACATTTTTATTATTTCCTTTCATTTTCATTGCTCATTATTTCCTTTCATTTTATCATTCCTCTCCTTTTAATCTTTTGTCTGGTCTCTACTTGCTTTTTCCTGCATTTCATGCTCATAACACTTCTCAGTGAAGTGACAGCTACTACTCTTACTTTTCATTCAGTGAAAATGTTTCTTTTGTGACAGACGTGCATGCCTCTGGAGAATAGTCCTCAAATCAATGAGTGCTGCTTTTTCAGCCCAGAAGCTCATTCTAATTCATAAGACTTACTATCTACTAGGAAGCAATCTACATTGCCTCAGTGTCTTGTCTGAAAAAGGGCATGGGAGGGGGGATTTGTGTAACACAAGGTTGTTAAGAATGAAATAATGTATTAGCAACTAATTACAGTGCTAATATTTTCATTGTTTTTATTATTGGGATGAAGGAAATGGTTGCTTTATAGGCAACCAGATCAATACAGTCTCAATTTTGAAACAACACTTACCTAGAGCTAGAGTTAGTCATCTGTTTGTGTCATGTGACATCTGGCATGCTGAACAGTGCCCTGAGATCCACTTCTCACTCATGCTCACCAGTGTCTGAAGGTAATTCCCATGAGTGTCATTATTTTTACTTAAGGTTCCTTGGTCTCTGTTAACATGCAAAAGCCCTGGGAGCAGAGACATATTTATGTCGTAACTGGATGCATGATATTTTCAGTACCTTTCCTATGCCTGGGTTTCATTATTTGGGAATCCAGAGCTTGAAGAGATTGGGAAGCTTTAGAGCCTATAATTCAACACAGCTATTTGCTTCTGAAGTTTAGGATCCTATTCCTAGTAACTTAAAATATTTTATACCCCTAACTATTTCATTTTACCTTCTGTGCACTAAATAACATAATAACAATTAAATTGAATGCAAGGGAGAATTACATAGAAAGGTGAAGCATTTTACCGTGTCTTAAGCTGGAAAGCACGCATTAGGTTAGATGCTAAATCATGACAGTCATATTTCTGGTGGCCTGTGTGGCTCTTTGGAAAGCATCCCTGGTTGGGAAACTGGCATTTCTGAAATCACCTTTGCTTAGTCACATGGCTAGCTTGCCCATGGGCTGTCTGAAGCTCCCAGAAGACTTTCAGAATCATCAAAACATATTCGATTCACATTGAATCTTTGGGGTCCCTACAAACAATGGAGTCAATTTCTTCTATCAGACATACATATAATTTTAGTGTGAGACGTAGTTGACTAGTTTGCTTTTTAAATATCAGAGCCCTCCTCACCAATTTTCATACAGTATCAGGTCTCCAAATACACTTTGCTTGGATGGAGGTAACAAGACTCCCCTTATCAGCTGGTGGTAATTGGGCTGAAAACTGTTTCCCTCCTGAGTCATCTCATACATGGGCTTAAATAAATCCAGTTTCTACTTCAGCCCAACTCACTTCAAAAGAACTTTCACAGCTGTGTGGCTTGCAAGGCCCTGGGGACTCAAAGGCACACTGTTCAGCTGCTCTGTAACATTGTCTGTGAGAAGAAAATTCTGAAAGTATAATGTTGGTAACAGTCAAAGTCTTAATGATGTAGGATGTTTCTCAGAAGGTAATTTGTACTCAGGTCAATATCCTTACCTCTGGAAACAAAATGTGTTTGTTCTCATTTGCACCACATGCTTACTTTATGATTTGCTCTGTGGCTAAATATTGGGCTAAAGGATTAAACCAATGAATAGGGGAAAGGTTAGTAGAAGTGCATATAAAACAGTGTAGCAGATTTGTATAATTACAAATTGCAAACACAGCTGGGGTTTTTTGTTTTGTTTTTAAAAGAAAATGCACTTTCTCATAGACATGTTTTCCCTACATATATTTAAATTTGTTTGTAGTCCTACAATGGATATTGGTCACTAAATCTGATTTTGTTGGTAAGTTTTAGGCTAGATAAATATTTATAAATGAAGTAGCTCTACTGGAGAGGGTTACTTTAGGAAATCAAAAGAACTGAATTTTTTTGGCTTTGTCACAATGTAAATGAGTAATTTTCAGTAAGTTCTCTTAACTTCACTAGACCTCTGTTTATTTATCTGTTAGGTTTTGAAGTATTAGCTCATAGACTTCTTGCAAGGCTAAGGTGAGACTAAGGCAGTTAAGATACTTAAAAATTTTAATGTGATATCCAAATATATAGTTATTTAGCATATTAGAAAATTATTTTCCTTATTTAATCACAGATACGAGTAATCCTAAACATAATTATGCCACTCATCAGATTTCATGTGGATCCAGTCTGTGCTTAAAAATGCTCACCATGATTTTTGATCAGAAAACCTGAGTTCTAATTTCTAATAGATTGATTTTCTGTCTATGAAACTTTTTTCTTCTGAGCCTCAGTTTCCATCACAATAAAAATACCATAATAGTAGTATCTGTCTTACAAGGGTATTGAAAGAATTGAATGAGGTTTTGAGTTGTTGTATAAGTATGTATACATTCATTGTACTTTGTAATTTATGAAGTGCTATGCTAACCATATTATAATACCATACTTTAAAACTTTCCACTCAGCATATTCCATGATATTATGGTGAGAGAACAATGGATATAAACAGCAGCAGTTGAAAAAAAGTTGTCTCTAGCCAACCATATAGTATAGTTTATTTGCTGCCAATTTTTAAAATTTTCATTATATTTGAAGACTCTGAATTTGAAAAATCAGATCTTACAGTTTTCATTTTTAAAATCTCATTGTAAACTACAAAAAGAAACTTGAAATTGATTATATTCAAGGAGATTTCTTTTTCATATGAAGCACACTAATTATTACCTTTCTGATTACTAGGCAGACTGCAGATTAAAATCTTTAATCTTACTATGGACAAATACATATAAGAAATTGTTTTCTGAAAGTTTTCAGATTCACTGTAAATTTTCAGTGGGCCACATATACTGGTGTGTTTAACCATTCCCATTCATAAAATCTCCAGGTATGTATCTATAAGGTAAGTTCAATACTGTTTTTTTATGTAAATGTTCTCTTTACAGCTACATTAATAAAGCGAGAAAGTAGACATGAGACCCCTTCAGTGACAATTATAAATGAGATAAGAGGACATTTCTTAATTCGCTTACTTCTCCATATTTCCCCTACCTCTCTCTTTTCCCAGCCAGTAAGCAAGGCCCAGAATTTCCTGCCTTGAAGAATTTTGCAGAGCTGAAAGCAGCACTGTGTTAGAAGACAAAAAATCTTCTCGTCCCTGTAAGTCTGTACTCAGCCTAACAACGGGGAGGCATGAGGGGGGTCTTTAGACATGTGGAAAAGAATTTCCTCATCTCTCGAGCTGTAGCAGAGAGATACCCCTGGGACCCTTAGGAGGCAAAGGGGACCTACACTCACAGTGACAGAGGCAGAAGGCCAGGCCCGGGAAAGGCCAGGCCCTGGCGAAGTTGTCAGTGCCACGTGTTAAGGTGGGCTTATGGCTGGTGATGGTACATTTTCACTATGATTCTTATACTTCTGTGTCTCCTAAACAATACACAAGAAGAAGAAAGACAAAAGGAAGAAAATGAATCAACCACTGTCACCAAAACAGCAACCTATTTTACATTTAGATGGTTCATCCATACATATGTTGCAAAACATAATGCCCTGCCTATTAAAAATGGCTGTTATATGTGTGTATAGATAGGTAAACAGACACAAACATATTAATACACAAGTAAAATCATTTAAAAGAGATGTTTTTAGAACATAGAAATGATTGTTCTAAAAAATGGTAAATAAAAGTAAAAAAATCAAAGACTTTATCCTCAATATCTTGTCTGGAGTATGGCTTGGACATGAAGATTTAAGAGAGTTTCTCAGTGATGCTATTGTGTAGCCGAAGTTCAGAACCATGATTGTAGACTAACTGTCAGTTTACAGGATATCATAAGGCACAGAGGAACATGGCAAGTGACATCATGAGGACGAAACAAGCCAATCTGGAATGTGAGAACTCTACACTCTTGTTTGTAAAGTACGACCCAGGGACCAGCAGCTGTGGGAGCAGAGCGGGGCCTGTTAGAAATGCAGACTCTCAGTCCTCACCCAGATGCACGGACTCAGCATCTGTGTTTTGAACAAGATTCTTAGGTGATTCATAGGCTCTTTAGTATTTGAGAGGTGCTGCTTTATATGCAACAAGAAATTGGTTTCTTCAACAGCAAAATGTCAGGGAGAAACATCCAAGCAGAAAGGTTCACGATTAAAATATACTTAAAAGACATCAATACGTGATATGGGGAAATTATTAGGGTACTGGTTCACACAAATGAGCTGTTTAGACAACACTTGCTTATTTCAAGCTTACAGAAAACTCCAATTGCATATTTGATATAGAAAATTATTAATGTTTGAGCTTTATAAGGTCTTATAAAAATAGAGTCCTTGCCTTTGAATGGTACATGGTAAAGTATTTATGAATTACGGTGGAGTTTGGGATTTGCTTCAAAACACTTCAGAGGGAGAAGGGAAAAGTACACAGGGAATAGATGGATGTAGATGAAACAAGGTTAGACATGTGTTGATAATAATTGACAATGGTGATGAGTGCCAGGGAGGTTCATATTACTATTCTCTTTGATTCTGCATACCCTTGAATATTTCTATTATGATGAAAAGCACATTCAATGATTTTTCTAAGTTCTACAACAAAAAAACAGTGAACTTAATTCAAATTAGGTGTGTTTCCCCCCAAACGTGTGCCTGTAATCTTCTTGTGAGTATGTTCAGACTTCAGAGTTCCCAGCTACCTCCTAGCACTGCTTTTCATTCATTCAGTGCCAGACATCGTATGATGCATTAGATATACAAATTTTTACAGGAATTCAAAATAAAGGGGAAAGAAGCATAAGCAGAGTCCTAGGAGAGGTAGGAGGAAACATCGTGGCCACAGACATATGCCGATTTCAAAGGAGGAAGGGCACTTGACAAGTTTCACATTTGAATGTTAGTAGGTAGTATTTTCTAGATAGTGGGATCAGCATAGACAAAGACAATAAATTGTGCAAAGGGCCAGAAGGCTCTTGGATGGTTAATAATCCAGTTTGGATTACAGAGAGTGTATGGTGAGGAAGTTCTCACAGATAAGCCTGAAGAAGTAAGGGAGAGCCTGGATAAGAAGGGTAATCAGAACCACCAGACACTCAGTATATTTCATTTAGATGACAAAGTCACAGAGTGGATAAAAAATAAATCACTGAAGGAGACAGAAAAATGAGCTGAGGCCGTATCTTGAATATAACATTTCTTGTTGCTTACTACAATCCCCACAATGTCTCCTGTCACACTTCTTCATGTTTGCAAAATGCTAGTGTATACTTGCCCTTTTCTCCAAGCCTATAATCCCTTTCTAGCCTTACTTGCCTCTTACTTGTATTTCATGACTCATCTTTTCAACAATGTCTCTGATAGCTCCTAAGAATTCCTCCTTCCAGAACTCTGAGTGCTGAGTGAATCATTTTTCTCCATTCCCAAATGCTGAAACGCTCAGCATTGCTAGAAAATGTCTCCGTATTGTGTGGGTTTATGCCTTCATTTTTATTCAGCTATATTAACAAAGGTCTTATTAAAATCCTTCTATATGCAAAATACTATTCTAGGAGCAGACCTGCAGTGGAAACAAATTCTCTCTTTTCATGAGAGAAGACATATTAGACACATTAATAAGTAATGGTGGGAAGTGCTAGGAAGAACAATAAAACAGGACAGGCACCTGGAATGTACGTATGTGCTCATGAGCATATAAAGGGGGTGGGTGTGTGTATATCTGCATTCTAGTTTACAAAGGCTTTCTAGAGAGTTCTTTTCTGTTAAGGTGACTCCCTTCCTGGGTGCCTCTTCTATGCACTTATTAATTATGCACGTTACAAAATGTTCAGTGAATCTTTGCCATCTTTCCTTCTACATAATTTCCTTGTCAATTTTAATAATTTGGATGGTTTCATTTCACCATTATGCCTAAAATTATCAAAATTGAATTTCTAGATCTACTTTTACTCACAGATGAGGTCTAGGCCCCATCTATCAACTGCATGTGAAAAGTTTTTACTGAATAATTATGCAAGTTTTTCAAACTCAAGAAGAAGAAATGCAAAATGATTATCTCTTTCCTAACTCATCTAGCTCTCTCCAGGTTTAGCTTTTCCAATGATTCCCACCATTTTCTGAGTCACCACTCATGATAAAGCCAACTGTTGTTTCCCTTTCTATATTACATTTACTTCAATCAGCTTTCACATTTTAAAGATTCTCTTCAGATTCTCATTCAAATACACGAATATTGTTTACTTTTCATGTGGAGGATGACAGACTTACACTGAACAGATATAGGTTCCCAGGAATGGAGGGGTGGGAAGTCAGAGGAAATTGTGTTTCCTGTATCCCATAAGCAATGAGGACATATTGAAGGGCTTGGACAGGGTCCATTTTGCATCATGTTGATTTCGGGCTGGAAGTAGTATTGACAGATTTAAGGGTAAACAAGGTTTTGTTTTGTTCTTCTTTTTTTTTTAATGGCCAGAGAGAATGTGGATTTGGCCTAGAAGAAGTAGCAAGCATATCATTATCAAACGAACCATTCTGTATCTTTAATTTGAATCTCTATTCCAAAACTACAATGTTTTTCAGAATAATTGCAAAGAGCTCAGGTTAGTATTCAAGTTCCTAAAGATCTGATTCCATTTCAAATTTTGACTTATTCCTACCATCGTTTTAAGTATTCTCAAACTTAAAGACTCTAGCTTTTGAGTAAACCCACCATTTTTTTATTTTTTCTGCCTTTCCTTGTCATTCCCATTACAAGGAATAACCATTAGTGTAAATACCACTGGCATTCTATTAATCATCAAGAGTCTGCTTAAGTCTGCCTTTTCTATAGAAACTTAATTCTTAAATGGAAAAATAATTCTCATCTGAGTGACTGTAAGGTGTTAGGCTTTGTTTTCTTAGCTCCTGTTACTTATTAATATTATTTTACTATGTTAATTACCTATATGTTTAATCTTCCCAACTAAGTTGGAATTATGGGTAAGATTATTTTATATTCCCTCAGAACCTAATTCAGTATTTTGCTCACATGAGTAAAATAATGTTGGTAAATTGAAGTAATGCACATAAACAATGGCAAATTAAAAATAGCTCAGAACAAGGGTCAGATACAAATATCATCACATGGAAGCTAAAATTAAAATTCTTATACCATTCAGACTTGTTTTAGATTAACTACACTTCAATGTGAGGTTCCCAAGGAAAAAATAATCATGGAGAAATGTATGCACAGAATGGTTTTTATTCCAAGCTGGGACTCTATCTTCAAATCTCAAAGCAATTCCCTAATGAAACAGACTTGCCCAAGTGAACTTATTATCTAGACAGAAAATTTCCCCCCCTCAAAGCCTAGAGAAAACTTCCAAGAGCTATTCTATTTTGAATATTTACCAAATAAAGGTATTAACATCCCAAAAGACTACATTGACATTTTTTTCCCAGAAAATTTCAATTGTCTCATTAGCAAGAAGATTGAAATGACAATCAGACAGTCATGCAGGGAGGAGTCACTTCTTACCCCCTTCATTAACTACCCCAAATCTTAAATGATGAGAGTCAAGAGGGAGTATGGGAGTCAAGAGGGAGAAGGAAGATCACAAAAGAGCTAGACTTCACAAAGAAAACACAACTTCTATTTTCACTTTATTTCTTCCCCGTCCATTTAGCAATTGCACCAGAGGAGAGAGATCACACTCATGCACGCAGGACTTCTCAACTTTGCTCACAAAGCTCAACCAATTAGCAACTGCCAATAAAATGTCAAGGTCTTGGTTCATAACAGTGACCACTCTTCTCGAGGCTCTACGTAAAGGATGAGAGACAAAGGGCTACTTCTCTCAACTTGCCTTCACTAACTTGGATTCTCCACTTCCCCGTTACTTCTTGGGGGATGTAGACCTGCTCTGATCCTTGAAGTTTTGGTTTTTCGAGGGTAAGACACTGAATGGACAGTTCAGGAAGGCAGTGGCAACCTGTATAAACTGTCCTGGTGGCTCTCAGTGACTGAGAAGGAGTTCAGTGTATAAAGTTACAAGGAGAACTTGAAGCTAAGCAGTGACTGCTGTGAGAGAGGGCATTCATTTAAGATCTGGGGTATTTAAGGAAGGGAGAAAGAATTGTCTGCTCTCTGCATGACTGTCAGATGGTCATTTCAGTCTTTTTGGTAAGGAGACAATCTGAAATTTTCTGGGAAAAAATGTCAGTGCAGTCTTTTGGGATGTTAATACCTTTATTTGGTAAATATTCAATAGTGGTATCTCAAGGATAAGGATTAATTATTTCAAGATATTTTTCAGCCTTTGCTTTTAATCCTGCTACCTAGTTATGGAATTCATTGTCTCTGGGTGTACTGAAATATTTTATATATTTCCAATTCTCAAATATCCCACACCAAATTTTCAAATAGAGATTGTACCAGCAAGTCTCTTAGCACATAAGGAATTTTATAGAATTAATTGCAGAACATTTACTGCAAACTTTCTCCTGTTGCTATTTTTTCACTATTGAAAATTTAGAAAATTTACCAATAAAATCGGTGATATAAAATGAAGAAAGCAGAAGTATATTTACATATTTGAATGTTTAACTCCTTCAGTCCCTATTAGTTTCAACCATGTTCAGAAGTCAAGCATCTTTGAGATGAAAAAATTTAAGATAAATAAAACATATTTTCAATGAACACAATTCTAGATTGTTTTTCTTCTATCGAAAAACATCTATCCAAGAACCCTTACATCCTTTGCAACATATTTGACCTTTAAAATTTTATTTCTTGGAAAAGAAAATGAAAGATGTCTGTTTTAGAAATTAAAAAAAAAAAGAAAAACATTTGGGGATGTGTGGGAGGCTGGTGAAACATTGGGGCTCCTCGCACAAGCCTCAGTGAAGTGAGCTCCAACACCCCACGAGTGAGCTAGTGTAGCTTCCTCCTCACTCCCTCCATCCAGATAGCTTCCTTGTTAAGTATGGCAAAATTAGTTTTTCTTTGTGCTTGGCTAAAAAGTAAAATTTGTCATAGAACATTACCTTCTTCAGGGACAATGTGAGGAAAATCATTCCTTAGATTCCATCTGACATCACTTTCAAAGTAGAGGCCCATTAAACACTGAGTAACGTGGACATCCCTGAGAGAACCATGTCTGATAGGAAGTGGATACCAGCCTGGAGGAGCGTTCGCTGGAATCTCTCAGAAATTTCCTAACCACAGTACTTAAGTGAACCATTTTTGATAAAGAACTCACACAACTATGGGGGAAAAAATCCAATTACAAGAATGGGAAGAAGATCTAGACAAACATTTCTCCAAAGATGACATACAGATGGCCAACAAGTATGTGAAAGGATGCTCAACAGCACTAATCATCAGGGAAATGAAAATGAAAATTACAATGAAATAGTAACATGTTAAATGACTATGATCAAAAAGGTAAGAAATCGGTGCTGGCAAGGTTGTGGAGAGCAAGGAGCCTTGTACACTCTTGGGGGGAGTGTCAATGTGTGCAGCCCCTAAGGAAAGCAGTATGACATTTTCTCAGCAAATTAAAACTACAACTACCGTAGGACCAAAAATTCCACTTCTGGGTATTTAGTCAAAGAAAACAAAATAAAACAATAATTCAAATATATATACACACTCGTATGTTCATTGCAGCACTGTTTATAATAGCCAAGACATGGAAGCAAACTAGACATCCACTGACATAAATGGATAAAAAAATGGGATACACACACACACACACACACACACACAGGAATGTTACTCAGCCAGTAAAAAGAAATTTCATTCTTGCCCTTTGTGACAACATGAATGGACCTTGAGGGCATTGTGCTAAGTGAAATAATTCAGGAAAAGCCAACGGCTGCATGCTCTCACTTATATGTGGAATCTCAAACACAAACACAAACAAACAATCTGAGCTCATGAATACAGAACACTGATGGGTTGTTTCCAGAAAGTGGGGGGAAAGGGTTGATGAGATAGATGGAGTGGGCTAAAGGTACAAACTTCCAGTTAGAAAATAAGTCATGGGGAGAAAATGTACTAGATGGTGACTACAGTTCATAGTATTGCATATCTGAAAGTCTCTAAGAGAATCCATCTTAAAAGTTCTCATCACAAGAAAAATATTTAGAACTGTATGGTGACAGATGTTAACTAACTGTGATAATTTCAAACATATACAAATATTGCAGGATATTTCAGGTACACCTGAAATAATATGATCTTATATGCCAATTCTACCTCGATTTTAAGAAAAAAGTTTCTGCCTCTGGACGTCCATCTCTTCACTTAACAATAAAAATAAATGGATGGTTAGAGGTTTAATTAAAATAATTAATGAGGATTATTTTGCCTCAGTTCACAAACATTTTTCAAATAGGATCTTGCTAAGGAGATCATTAGTTCATGTTTCTGCTATTTCTCTCAAAACATAGGCAATTATTTAATTTACTGAATCACCAGGGACTTGCATGTGGAAAAACAAAAAAAGCCCATAATTAAACTGTGGTTCTTACAGTATGACAGTTGAAGGACAACAACCCTTACAGAGCTGGATGAGAATTGACATCATTATCATATATGAATTGCAAAGTCTTCCAGGTTATTCTCTGCCTTTTGTTTTACGACCCAAGGTGTTTATGAAGTGTAACAACATGAAGTCACAGAGAGGGAGAGCTTTGTTTAACATCTGTCGACTAAGTGCACTTTTGTGGGGAGATGGGCAGTCTTTTGGCATTTTAGCAGGAGTCTTTGTGTTTTTTCACTCATATGCGGAATATAAAACTGAAAGCAAAGAAAAAAAGAACTGAACAAACAAATAACCCATGGACACAATCGATAGTTTAATGTTTATTTGGGGACGAGTGGGTTAGGGAGGGGAGAAAGGGGAGGGGGTGGGAGAGGAGGGGGGGAAGCTAAATATAAGGGGATGGAAAGAGGGGTCACATTAGGTGGTGA